>VXAX01001966.1:399285-463948 GCA_013399835.1 Leptocoma aspasia
CATAAAAAAATCACTCCTTTTTTTCTTTTTTTTTTTAATTGGTCATGCATTCAGAAAATTATCACATCTGTGGATTTTATAGGAACATGTCCCTTGGGTGTGCTAGAGTGAACATTCTTACATGAGATTAAATGCTTAGTCTCATATTTCAGTCTTTTCCTTTCTTTACATATATAAACCAGATCATACAGGCTATATAGTCTATTTCAACAGACACAGAATTTTCAAAATAATGCAACTATTGCTACTTTAATATTTAATATTAGTTTACATATATATATATATATATATATATGTTTATTTATTTATTTATTTATTTCTCTTTAGGCATTTCCAGTATGTAAATTGGAATAAAATTTTTTACACTCATCTATGAATAAAACTCATTTTTTATATTAGATTGTGCAGTTGAGCAAATCAGGCTTTCATCTAGCTGAGTTATTGAATTTACCTTCCTTTTATATATCTGTGCATTTCCATTTTTCAAAATATGATGTTTACAACTAATTATAAGGAGACAAAAGATACCTAATGGGACCAAAAATGTTCACATACTCAGTAAAAAAGGACACTACTCTATTAGTAGGACAGAGATATCTGTACTAGAAATGGTCAACATCTGTAATTTTTTAATATAATTGAAATCACAGGCTTCTCTCTGATAAGACAGACAGTGTTTCATAAAACTTTCTCATCTGTTAGTTCACACACCTGCCAGCTGAATATGTGACCAGTAACTCAAACAAATTAATTTTATTGGAAATTATCCATAATTAAATTAAATTATAATGATTTCCAAAATAAGGAACTTGTTTTTCAGGATATTCTTAAACAACATGAGCTTTAAAAAATATTTTAAAAGAAAACAAGGGGAACCCTCCCCAAATTTTACTATATGCACCCTAAGGACTCTTCAGGTATTTCCTACATCTAAAATAAGAAAACAAGCTGTTTACCCTTTATATTATAGTGGGTATTCCACAGTATTTGCTTGTTACAGCACAGGTAAAAAAGAATGCTGCAGATCCCATTCCCAGCATGGTAAGAGGAGCATGGCTCCATCATCACACTATTGTTCTCACTAAACACAGAACCTCTGCCATGCTTTTGGAATACCTTGAGATCTAAAGATTGGATTTATCATATAAACAGTTAATTGCAGCTTCTGCAGCATCCATGACAGTAATTCCATATAGAAGTAAAGATGAAGTCTGGGGCAAGATGTATAAAGCACTTGATAAGTTTCTGGGACAATCTGAACATTTGTGGTCAGGTGGGAAGACCTGCAGTGGACACCCTTCTCTGTGGCATTAATGTGAACATGTATAGTCCAGGAAAAGTGTGGATGGGCTCTGAGGATGCCAGAAAAAGGGCAGAGTGTCAACTCAGAGGAAAAGTAGTGATTCTTTTCATTCAAAATATCTTGTATGGCTGGCTGGATCTGTAGGTGCCAACTGACTAAGCATAATTTACCTAGCAGAGTTTGGGTCTGGATTGAAAGAGAGGCAAAGAAACCAGACCTGCAATCTGTGAGTGATAGCTGCATCATTTTTGCTGCTTTCTCAAGAGAACCTGTGGCATAACGGAGAGGGAGTTTTAACGTGTAACCAACAAGTGAACCCAGCTCAATACTGTAATATCCCCTACACCAGTAAGTAAGCTAACTCTGATGATGGGCCTCTCTCTGACCATTGCCCCTGGTGTCTGAGATCTGAGATAGATCACAACCACCTGGGGTGACAACATGGGAAGACATCAGGCTCTCCGGGGTGACAACTCTCCTGTATGTGATCCAGTGTGTGACGCGAGCTGGGCTCCCAGCATGACTGCAGTGTAGGAATCCCTTTGAGATGCTCAGGTAGGACAAATTTTCAACAGCTGCCTTGGTAGCTAATTAGCCCTATCCAGGCTTTGATATTTGGTTCAGTTAGTACATGATGAAAAGACTTATTTACATATTTTCCACCTGTCGCCTGTTTTTCTATCATCCTAGGGTTTCTGAAAGTGTAATATAATGCCAAGGTTTCCCAGAGTAGTGGTGTGTTTGAACCAGTACTATTTAAAGGACTACAATTTTATGCTGTTAAGACCCAAACCAGATGACTCTTAATTTTTAATTTTTTTACTGTATTACATTTTCATCTTACTTTTTCATGAATTTTCTTTCCTGGGAGGAATTCAGAGAAGTCCAGTGCAATAGCAGAAGAAATAAAAGCACATCATCCTAATGAAAGTGATTTTTTCTTTCAATTGATATTGAATGAGATATCCTGCCTTTGTTTAAAAAAAAAAAAAAAAGAAAGAAAGTACTAGGAAACTTAATATGTTTCTTATTCTTTTGGTGTCATTTATACTAGATTGTTAATCTGATTGTAACCTCAGAAAAAGGTCATGACCGCCAAGAGCTTAGTTGTGTCCTCCTTTTCTTTGCAAACTTTTGTACTTAAATTTCTTTTGCATATTTATAACCCTTCTGCAATTGTACACAAGTAACTGATATTTCTGCTAAATCTTGGCAGTAGATAAATTTGCATAGTGAGTTGGTACTTGAATTTGTGAAGGAAAAATAAGAGGCAGGAAAGGACGGGAAATTGCTTTTTTGGTGTGTTAAAATACTCTAAAATGATCCAAAACCAAGCCACCCCCACAATGTGGAGCTTTCTTACAGTCAGCTACACACTGTGTCACTTGACATGTCAGTGGGCTGTAATTTGCCACAGAAGTGTAACCTGCCATGCATTAACAAATAAAAAATGCATAAAATATACTTTCCTTTTCTGATTTTCTTCATCTCTATAATAACGTTGTACTTCATTGTTTCATGTACTGAATCTGCACACAGGGTTGATGGATATGTCACTGGGAAGGAACTAAATCTCTGCTTGTCCCTCCAGACGAACACTGGATCTCTTCAGTATTTTGCATGTTTCCGCACAGTTCATAATGTCATATGCCACTGTCCCTATGACTGACTGCAGCCTGCAAAGTGACTGTCACCATTATGTTGTCGACATGCTCACTCTTTCTGGCATGGGAAGTGGGCACTAGCTGCATTTAAGGTAGGGAAGCTAGTAATTTTTTCAGCTCAGAAGCTAGTGGTGAAGGATCTCCTGGCCAAATATTGAGGGCAGGCATAACTGCGGGGCAGCACAGGCCACCCAGCCCTACAGCATGGAGCAACTTATCTCCCCAACTATCAGCAGCACATCTTCAGATGGTGGCAGCAGAAACTCACCTGCTGTGGGTCTGTAGCAGGCCAGAATAGCCCATTTCCATGGAGTTGTTAGCATCTTCTGGGTGGGAATGGCTGTGTCTGCTTGTCTGCCCTAGGAAATCCCAAACACATCTTTTCTCTTTAGCTATCAAGTCCTTCCCACCTGTAAGATGATGGTGTGATGAGAAATGTGTGGCTTTGCACTACAGAGCCTGGAAGCAGGTTTGTCCTGCACACATCAAGGGGCTCCTGCTTCCACTTGTGTCTGAACTGCAGAGCGGGTGCACCTGGGGGACGGGGAAAGTTTCTGTCTCAGTGACTGGATGTGCACCAGACAAGAAAGACAAGAGAGCTAATTAGCCAGAGAATCCCTAGGATGCTCCAACTTTATGTTTGAGTTTGTTAGCCAGGAGTGGCTCATTTCTTATTAACTAGTTTTTTAATTTTGTGATATCTATAGTAGAGCATAGCTCCCCAATAAGCCCGTTAGTTGACCTTTAATGCCTAAATATGTATTTTAATAATTTCATTTGTCTATAGATCCTCTTAGAAACAGGAAGAAGGGTTTTTTAGACATTAAGTATTAATTTTGTAATTCACATATAACTTTCCATAATCATGTAAATGTAAGTTCTAATTAACAGTGTAGAAATCAAATTATTCTGTTAATCCGTGACATACCATTAAATTTGATATTTTAACCATGATGAACTATAATTAGATGAAATATAATTAGATGAAAATAATGTCCTGAACATTTGGTATAAAAAGAAAAATATATGTCTGTGTACATATTCACCATTATGATAAATTTATTACCAAAAAAACCCAAAAGCTAGTTTATTCTAAATTCATTTAGTGGTCTTGTTCAGAACATGGCAGGAGTAATTTTAAAGAGTTCTCAGTTTTATCCACATTATACATAATAAAACTGTCAAATTGAATCATTAGTATACTAATTTTGGCTCTCTTAATAATCCTTTTTGTATTGTATATTCTTACACAATCTTACAATGATGGGGAATGTATATAATTGTTGGGTGCACTAACAGCTTGTCTATATAAAAGGAGAACAGTTTTAAAAATAACCACTGCTTTCAGATGTGCAGTTTGAGAAACCTTATTTAGTCATCCAAAACAAGAAGAAATTAAAATCAAGGATCAGGGTGTCAAACCAGTAACTTGCCTTTTTACCAAGCTGTAAAGTAAGTGAGTGAGGAGCCATATAACAAATTGCAAACTCTTAAAATTACTAGAAAGCTTTTGAAACTGAGGGCTCAAATGTTAGAAAAGGTCACAAGCAGAGCACTTTGTTTTCAGCCCTCTTATAAGGGTGCATTATGATTCAAACTTCAATAACATGACTGTGCAGTAGTTTTTCTAAAGGAATCTTGACTCATCTGGTATGATTATTAGAATGGGCTCTCTAGTGAGCAGGGCTTCAATTATTTTCTTTTCTTTTTATTGTTTACCAAGTTAGCCTGTGCCACTTCATGCTGTTATGGTCTTATTTTGAAGTTAGAAATCCTGACATTCTCATTAGCTTTTTTCAGTGTTCATTGCTGAGATTTGCAAAAGTCACTAATGTAATTATTAATTTTCATATATCCTGAAGAGTAAACAGGTTATCATTAGTATTGCTGTTCAGAACTGAAGTTCAACTGAATGTTAGGACATGGACTCATTTTTGCTGTTCAGCTTGAAATTCTACTATACAGGTATGAAGACCTCAAAGGAAAAATGAAAGAACAAGGTGGAGAAGATGTCTGGTTTCTTTCATATGCATAAAAAAGTCTCCTGAAGGATCATTCCAGCTGTTCAAATGTTCATTTCCAGAATATTACTCATTCAAGCAAATTTCTCACTTTTAAAACCAGAACCAAAGAACAGATTTTCTTAAAAAAAACCCAAATGAAAAAAATATTGAGAGCTCTAGTTTATGAAATATGGGATTCTGGGATTGGAGAGAGTTTGTGTATGTGTGTATGTTAGGAAAGAGCAATGGTACCTCTCCAATCCATGAGGAAACAACAAACCCAGAAAATACACGAGAGCAGGTGGGACCATGGTTGAGTGATATGCTAACACTGCTACAGTGGTGGTCTAACTTTTTAAATATAGATTGGCTCATTTATTTGGGGTTTTTTTGGTTTTTTTTTGCTTTTCATTTTTTAATGCATTTCTATATGTCCGTAAAAATACTAACAAATAACACACATAGAGGTCTATCTAAGATCTGTATTGAAGATCTGTTATCCGTTCAAAATTCTTGGAATTAAAATGACAGGCTTTTTTTCTCTGCATTTGAATGGTATATTTCATCAATAAGCTGGGTGTATGTAATGCATGTTTGCAATAATTATTTGTGATTCCCTTGTTTCCACATATCTCATATTAGAAATGGCTACTGTATAGGGCTTTTCTCCTACCAGAAGTTCTTTGTTTGAAAAGAGCCTTTTGTTTTATTAATTACAATATCAAATTCCAATTATTACTCAATTTGGATGCAATTAAAGAATTTTTTTTAAAAATCCAATATCTTTGGGTACAATTCTTTCTAGTAGTTCATCTTTGTGGTTTAGTTTGATTTGGTTTGGTTTGGTTTGGTTCCCTACCACCACCCCCAAAAAGAACTAATGAAACTAAGCCCCAGTATGGTACTTTGTTTTGTATTTGTATGGACGTTCTTTTACAAGATCCTCAGCTTCTAGTGTCATACAAAAAATATGCTTTGCTACTTTTTACATGAGCAAGGATGTTAAACTCTGATGTCCTGGCTATGTTCCAGATTGACTAATTAATATTCTGCATAGTTTCTTTAAAAATTCAAATTAAAATATAGGTTTTTAATTTAGACTAGTAGCAAATAGGGTAGCAAATAGAGTATCATATATATAATAGAGTATCATATATCGCCCTGCTGAAAAGGTTGCATTTCTTACTGCAACTTAGTTTCATGAAGCATCATCAACTCTGAGGAAAAATAATTGTGGAAGTCTTAGTGTGCTCCAAGAAACTAAGTTTGTCTATTCAGAGCAGTGCTTACCTGTTGCAGGATATCAGATCTCTGTAAATCCTAATTCATCTAAAAAAGCAAGTTGTAAATGAGTCATGTGTGGCACATATGGTACAGTAACATGACAATGTTATTGCATAAAGATGAACCAAAATGGATTTGAAGATTCCTGCGACCTTACTGACCCCTAGGAGGACAGAAGTAATCAGAGTCCTTGGGAACAGATGTGCCCAGGGTTGTTAAGTGGTGCTCTTGACTTGGGGGGAGATGGGGTGATGCACACACTTGCCTTTCTATTGAATGTCACAGCTGGCCTGGGCAGATGAGAGCATCTGGTGCTCCCCCTGCAACGCTGCTCTACAGTCCCCTTACCACAAGCTCTGTGTTCTGCTTGATTCCCACACCTGTCACTTGCATAATAGAACTGAGAATGACCCCAGTGCAATACAGAAACTAAATTATGCAATCCGAAACAGCAATTTACAGTTTCAAAATCCAACCATATAATTGTATAAATGGAGATGGAACTAAAAATACAGTAATGCAGCTGTGTTTCATCTTGTGTTTTAGGAGACAACAAAGGATGAGTATGCCCTTAATGAACCAGCTCTCTCTTTTCCCACTCTCTTTTATCTTTCAACTATAAGTACTCAGTAATCCCACTGTGAAAGATGTTGAAGATCAATGTTGTATTTGATTATTTTCAAAGGTATTGAGACTTTTCCACTTGTATGAGTAGGATGAATGAAGAAAATAGTGACTCAAGGATCTTTATCCAAAGAAGTCTTGTGATGTGATTTTGAGAGAAGGTGTTTCTGATACATCTCAGGATTGTAAAATGCTAACCAGGCCAAGCTGTGGACATACCATGTGTTTCTGAATTACATATTAACCCACATAAAATAACTAGGATCAAATTGAAGTTAGATACTGAGGAGTACTGGCTTCTGAATTCGGGATGGGCTTTGGCTGGGAGATTTCAGATGATATCTTTAGGACATCTGGTTCCTCTGCCTTATTGTGTTCCATGCTTCAGACAGGTTACTGTATCTTTCCTTGTCATACTTGAGCCAGAACGACCAGTCATCCTGGATATATATAAAAAATATTCCTGGCAACTTGGGCTGCCAACCCATTGGCAACCAAATTTTCAGAGCTTTTGATATACTCATTTTATCTGAGCCAGTCTCCAAATGGCAAGGTCTAGTCTTAAATCAAAATCACATAATCTTGGGGAAACTGCGTGCTTAACGTGTTTTAGCACACCTGCATGGATTGGTCTTTTTCTGTCACCTCCCCTTCAAAGAACACTGAGAAGACATTGATTTGAGGAGTGAATCTCACTGGGAGAAAGAGTTTGAAGACAGCCTTGTAAGAAAAAAGGATAAGATAAGAAAGGCAGGAGGCCATTACATGTCTGGGCAGCACAGCTTGCCATGAGCTAATTGCTTCTCTATTTGGAGAATGAAAAAAAGCAGAAAATAAAAATAGCACTTGTCTGGGCTGGTAGTGGTCTTTTGAGCAGGTGTAAAAACCTGATGGTGGAGGAAAAGCAGAGGTCCTGATGCCACATTATACTGCAAATGCCTCCTGTCCTAGCCTGCAGCAAGGCAGGATTATCAGCAGGATCAGTGAGGCAAGGAGAGACCACTGCTCCTACACATTATCTCCCCAAACTCCAATGACTCTTGTCAGAAAGTTTTAATAGCCTCATGATTCTTGATGATACTGTGCCTTTTTAATACCAGGGTTTTGAGACACCCAGGTGCATTACCCTGTAGTTATTACCCATTGGTCAGAGCTGCTGTCTGGAAGTCATCAAAGCAATGCTCAGGCTTGGAAAAGCAAAAAAAAAGTATTTACTACAGCTTGTTATCCTTCGGAAGAGTAATTTATTCAGTGCAAGTGTCACAGAACGTTATCTTTCTCTACACTAACTCTGTCAGGATAGCAAGAGGGATAACAATATATTCTTCCAGTGTAGACATAAGTACCTTGTGTCATCAAGTCCCTATATTGTTACTGAGTCTCCTGAAAACTCCAGCCTCTTGGCATGGGTTATTACTGGGAAGAGTCTGGATGGGTGCTGGAGCCCTGCTGCAGAACATGGTGCACAGGGAAGCTGGGATAGAGCCAGTGTAGTGGCTGCATGAGAGCCCATATTTTGGGTCACAGAGCCTGTGTAACTGAGACCAGCAATAATCTACCAGAGCAGGGCTCTGCCACTGGAATCAGACTGTGCCAGAGCCTCTGGTGGGTCTGGAGACAGATGCACAATTTAAGGATGCCTGTCACAAGGTATAAGGTTCAAAAGGATTGGTTCCAGTGCTCCGACACAACTCACTCCTCTACTTTTTGTTTGGGAGAGTATAATCATCTGGGTCATATGTTGCCATCATGTAGAGGAAATGTGCTGTGGTGGTTACATTTTTTCTGTTGTATACCCAGTATCTGACCCTATTTAGAGTTTTTACCATTTTTCCTTCCATTTTTAATTCTTTTCTCTCGACCTAGAAGTTATGGTAAGTGAATGGTAGTGCTATGGGTCAGGCTATTTTTTCCAGGCCAGAACAGAAAAGGACAGACAGCCAATATTTTTCATGTGCCATAACTATTAGTTTATATCTGTAACACCACTTCATTTCAAATAGTCTTTTTAAAGTTTACAGTAACAAAAAAGTTTGTAAATAAACACAAAGGGTATCACTCTCTAGAACTTTAATGGCTAACTTTACTGCTGTGATATCCCTTACCATTGCTCCAGTTTCTAAAACAGATGTAGGTATGTTCATTAAGAACAAAGCAGATTTACTCATTGCCAATGAGGCAAATTATCTTAATGTAGAGAAAAAACAGATTTTCAAACTATAAGTCCCTACATTAAAGTATTTTTTATCATAGTGAAAGTATTATGGGCTAATGTCTTATGAAAATGTAGTAAAAATCAATAAAATGTGTCTACAATTTTGAAAGTTTCATAAAGTAATTCACATTCTTTTTTATATGATGCTAACTCTAAGAATTTTGCAAGTTACTTTAATGATAGCTGTGATCATTGTATTCCATTATGTATTCAGAAACAGTAGTGCAATTTTGTGTATTAGTCTGAATAACTGAAAGCTGGTAGAGACATTTATGCAGTCCACAAATGCATTATGAAAGTACTTAATCTGAGGCAAACAGAATTGTATATGCTTTTATTATGTACCCTTTTAGATTTAAATATAACAGAATATCTTACAGAGCATTTTAAGATATTAGACAAAATTGAATATTGCCTTAGTTTATCCTAATTTTAAGTAGTGGTGGATTTTTTTTTAAGAAAAAACATTAAGGGTTTTTTTTTTTTAATTACTGGATTTTTAATAAGAAAACTTTTGCCAGTGAATGCAGGAACTGTCATGAGGTGGTACATTAAGCTACAGCTTCTTTCAGCAAATAGCTATTTTCTGAATGGCAATTTATTTTTTCCCTCTGAGTTTGCTTAATGATGTTATTCATAGAGTGATAATTTGTCTCAGTGTGGGGCTGCCTGCTCCAGGGGAACTCAGCAGGGGCTGGGAGCTGCTGCCTCTCTCAGGTCACTCCACTGTGAGGCAGCAGCTTGTATGCCTGTGGAAACTCAGGAACATCCAACTCCCTCCCCAAAGGAATATCACCCCTCAATTCCTGTTTTGTTGCTTGGTTGTGTGTTTTTTATTTCAATATCAGGTAGCATCTCGAAACTGCACAAAAGTAATACAAAAAAAGACTTCTATAGAAGGATATCTCCAGTCACATATGGATTTTATGAGTGGAAAGAATGATTTCTGGCTTTTATGAATGCATTAAGTAGTTGCCTTTTTTTTTTTTTTTGACATTTCAATGTAAATCTGTCAACAGATAAATAAAATATTAAGGAAGAGGACATTTTTGTGACCAAGGTGTCTAGAGGCCCAGAAGGCTGGTTCATCACAAGGTGCCAGTCCAAAAGTCAAAAGGGATTATGTTTATTATTGAACTAAGGAAGTCTGAATTTTGTCCACAAAATAAAACAAAGAAACAAATTAATAAATACAAAGCTTTCAATATCATTTGACATGTCACTTCAATTTGTGCCTTGTGTACCTGGAGGCAGTGACCACATGTATGTGACAACTTCTTGATGCTGACACAAATATTACTTGAAGTGTTATGGCCAAACACGTTTTCACATCTACAATTTAATTTAATTTCTCTGATTTTTAACCCTTGGAGCTTTATTTCTAGTGGCCATTATTAAAAGAAAAGTAAACCATGTTTTCACTGTTCTATCAGTCCTAGTTATAAGAAGATTAATAAGGGATAAGTATTTTCCTCTGACATTATAGAATAATTTGTATGTGGCTCAGTGGTTCATCCTTTAAAGTGGACTTTGTAATGCAATCATTGATTTTTTTCTAATGACTTTGAAGATCCCACAAACATACTACTTTACTAGGATGATGTCCTGGTTTTGTCTGGGATAGAGTTAATTTTCTTCTTAGTAGCTGGTGGAGTGCTGAGTTTTGGATTCAGTATGAAAATAATGTTGGTAAAACACTGATGCTGTGGTTGTTGTTCAGAAGTGCTCATGATAAGTCAAGGACTCTTCCCATGCTTTCTCAGTGAGCAGGTATACAAGAAGCCAGAAGGAAGCATGGACAGGACAGCTGAGTTGAACAGGCCAAAGGGATATTTCACACCATAGAACATCCTGATCAGTGTATATACTGGAGGGAGTTGACCAGGAGCCACTGATCACTGCTTTGGTTGAGCCTTAGTCACCTTAGTGGGTGGTGAAAAATTACTGGTATTAATATTATTAATATATTTTACTTTGTTTCAGTTATTAAACTGTTTTTACCTCAAGCCACAAGTTTTACCTTTTTTTCTGACTCTCCTCCACATCCCACCTTGTGTCAGGGCATGAGTGACTGTGGTACATAGCTGATGCTTGGGGTTAAACCATGACAGAGGATCTGCAAGAAGGTGTGAAATACAAAACTCAACAGCCTTGTTGGGAGAAACAAAATTGTGTCTCAATCTCTTCTGTCTTGCATGGCTCTTTGGAATTTACCATCTCTGTGTATAATCCTCCTTCTTTTACTCTGTCATCTTTAACTAATACTATAACTAATAACCTACTGAAATCTTCAACAACAAAATATTAGTGCAAAGAAATGCACAACTGTCTTAGCAATAGGCTTTAATTAATTTCTTTTTTTAAAATTACACTTCAGCATCATTGTTCCTTTGGATTTCCTAGAGGACAGACAGCTGCTATTTAGGTGGAAATGGCCTAGATATCCATAGATATAGGGGCAGGGGATCTGGGTCATGGACAGCTTTTTGAAAGTGAGGATTTAGGAGACATCCTGGACCTATGGGTTTGCTTGCAGTTGCTCCACTAAGATGAATGGTAGACGTATAGGTTCAGTGATTTTGAAAATGAGGTTATATAATCTCTGAAGGGGTCCTTGCTTTTGTTTATGCTCTCATCCTCAGTGCCAAGCAGAAGCCACATGTGTCAAAGAGATTATAGTTTCCTCCTAATGTTTTGCGTCTTCCACCCTTTCTTGTATTGAAATCTGGAGTTCAACCATTGCCTTGGACTGGATTCTTCAGACACCGTGTTGATTATACAGTTACATTTAGACAGAAACAAATACACCTTTTGGGGGAGAAGAGAGACAGGAGTATGAACTATAGCTTGTTCTGTTCAGCACTGAGGTTTTCTATAGTGTAATCCAATGTAGTGCAATTTTTCGTAGAACCCCAGAAAGCTGCAGTTTTTCCTTATCTTCCTATGTAAGAAACAAAATGCCAAATTACATTATTTCTAGCATAGAATTGTCAGGAAAAGCATTTTTTCTTTTCATGTATTGGTTTAGTCAAAGGCATTTCTGCAATAATTAATAATTTAGACTCATTTTAATTTGGTGCTTTAAATCAAATTGTTTTGGTTGTTAATTTCTTTTTATCACAATAATTACTCAAAAGAATGAAAATTTCACGATGAATCTTCAAGCTCATTATAGATCAAGGACATATGTACTAATAGATGCATTTGTTACTTCTGGAAAATGAAATTCTTATAGAAATTATTTCAATGCAGTTGTATAAAATGAAATTTAACAGTGATAGTCCAATAAAGAAGCTTTAATAATTAAAGAAAACATGTGAAGAGTTAAAATCAAGAATTATCTTTTTTCTGGTACTACTGTAGACCAATTTAGGGAATATGGAGTGAGTTGGTCTCTATTTTCTTCCCTACCAGAATTATTTACTTAAGTTTCAGTCAATTATATCTATGTAATGTCACCGCAGGCTTTAAAAGACAGTAGGGTGGCCTAGAACTACCTTAGGGTTTAATTTTGCCTTTGGACTCTTTATTACCAGTGATGATGGTTGAAAAGGAAAGAGCACGGCTTGGCTTTCAGAAGCTGGGGTAAGTTTGTTTGGCCAATGCTTAGGAGCGCTAACATGCTGTAAACTGGTCACAGACGATGTGCAAAGCCATAAAAACCAAAATATATTTAATACATTTTAGAATCTAACCCCAGTTTAACTTGTAGGTACTGCAGAGTTTGTGTTGCGAAGTGATTCTAAAATATTTATTTACATGCCTTAAGCTAAAAAAGTTTATGGCTACAAAGAGCAAGATCATATTAAACAAAGCAACAGGTTCCAGGTATTCCATTGTTCCTCACTGAACTCAGCAGTAAGCTTTTCCAAGAACCGGATCCACAATGAATAATTGGTGACAGGCTTTTTTCTAACAAAAGATGAATTAATTTTCCTAAGAAAATTAAAAGTCCTTAAAATAAAGCTGAAGATTTACTCTACTGAGGTTGGACCGGTGTATTTTATATGCACTTAAATAAACTCCTTAATTACTGAGAGGACACTGCAGTTGATAGTGATGACAGGTGTGATATAATTAGACCCTCATAAATCCTCTTAAAAAGTACCAAAAAAAGTTGATCTACTGTCCTGAAAACGAAATGCCAAGCAGTTTTGATTGCCACCTGTCTTTGAAGAAATATGTTAAGTGCACAGTGTCATTAACATTTGTAAAGATAAATATGCTAAAGCTAAATTATCCTCTTGATATTGCTCTAAAGATTTAACAGTAGATGTGTCCTATGAAAACCCTGAGCCATGGCAGAAAGTAAGTGTCCTCTTCAAACTCTGTTGGTTTGTAAAGCATTTACACTTGTGATTTCATGTTTTGTCCCTAACCGATGTGAGTTCTGTGAACTGATGAACATTTCTTTACTATTTCAGGAGCTCTGTAGTCCACTCATCAGTTTTTGTTTGCTTGTCCCTATAGACATTGATCCCACTTCGCTTTTCATTGCTTCCCATCCCGGGTCTCAACAACTTTTCAACATTTGATGTCATTCCTTGTACATTCTATTCCCCCTTGTCTTCCCCAAGCTTTCTTTCCCTGTACTAATATTCCCGGTGTCTCTGCTATGCTCACACCAGGATTTGTCATACCTGTTCTGATGTATCCACAGCTTTGGTTTCCCATGGCCAGCCTGGGGACTGTTTTCTTTATTTCCATGGGAGCTGCAATTTCTAATAGTGTCTAAAAGTTACCCTCTCCCCTGTGGCTCTTTCACCTTCTAGTCCCTCTTTCCTTTTCTTTTAAAACTTATTTTTGCCTCTGAGACACGTAACGTTTAGAGCATCAGCCAACAAAAATCTACCAGGAAGATGGCTAGAGCCAAGGTGGGAGGAGTTTTGCTGCAAGGTATTAATTTGTTATCAATTCTATTCTTTGAGCTGCAAATAATTGGAAAGGTGTTTCTAGCTGCTTAGGTAAATAGATGTCAAAGACTTAAAGTTTTTTATGATTTTTATTTTTTTCTTCTGAAAAATCAATACATTTTTGCCCACTGATTCTGGAATTTGAAACAGGAATCGCATGGGATATGCAAAATTGCATGGACAAAGAAATGCATTAAGGTCAACCAGATTTCTTATAAACACAGTTGGTCAGTAAACACAAGTAAATATTCCTGTCTGCCTTCCTCCATTCATGAGTAAGCAAGTGAGTAAGCAAGAAATAGGATGCCATTTTACTTAGTTTTTATAGGTAATTATGGTTATCCACTGAGGCTTAGTTCTCACCAATGGATTTATGAAGCTTGTTCAGATTATCTTCTCACTTTCCATGACCAGGTCTCTCTTTCCATTTTTTGTTGTCTTTTATCTTGTCATGGTTATAGATAGTAAGACTGAAATTGATTTAACATAACTCTCAACATCAACAGTATTTCAGTCAGACAGTCTTTAGAGTTGAAGAAAAGAAAGAGGCATTTTTAGGGTATGATTCATTTGACCCTTTTCAGATGTCTACTTCAGGAATGGATGAAGCATACCAAAGTGCCTCCACTACAAAGAAAACCTAGAGGGACTAGATCAGATGTGAAACTCTCGTTGTCGTCTTTGCTCTTACTTAAATTAGGAATTTCAACTTTGTGATTAGAATTGAATAATGAAATCCACTTCTGTATGGAGATAATATACAAGTTATCTCTATCATCTAAGCCTTTAAACATATCTAGTCCAACACCCCTGCCATGGGCAGGGACATCTTTCACTAGATTAGATTTCTCAAATCCTCATCCAATCTGACTTGAACACTTTCAGGGATGGGACATCCACTGTTTCTCTGAACAACTTGTTTCAGTGTCTCATCACCCTCATTGTAAAGAGATTTCTTCCTTACAGACAACCTAAATTTACACTCTTTCAATTTTCAAGCATGCATTGTGTGCTGTCATGACAGGCCTTAGTTTAAAGTTTTTCTCTCCAACTCTTTCACTTTTGTCTTCCTAGGAGGGGTGCTTCAGCCCTCCAATGATCTCCATGGCCTCCTCTGGACTCACTCCATCAAGTCCACGTCCTTCCTATGCTGGATGCTCCAGAGCTGGACACAGCACTCCAGATGGGGTTTCATGAGAGCAGATTAGAGGAGGAGAATCACCTCCCTCAGCCTGCTGGTCACGCTTCGTATGCAGCCCAGGAAACAGTTAGCTTTCTTGTACAATGTTGAACATTATTCTTTGTGTCTTTTCCCACAAATGAACTCTACTTTCAGTGACAGCACATTATTCTAGGGGGAAAATGTTAGAAAAAGAATGAAGGATGACACAGAAGGACAGTAGTAGGAATCCTCTAAAATCCAAAATACTATTTATAATGATATCTTGTAAATAAAATCTAATACAATAAATCCAAAATAATTTTCAATATATCTTTCTAAAACAAGCAGAACTTTTCAAAAAATGGCCTATGACAATTTCTTTACTTAGACCATGTTTGCCCTTGAAACAATTTGCTGACATAGCTGGGCTAGGAAGAAGTGAGATGTTTTGACCACGCTGAATGACATAAGTATGATAGCAACTTCCTGGTTGTAGAAATGTTCCTTAAAGAGCAAAAAAAGCCAATTTGCAAGTACATCTTATTCTATTCCTGGAATTAAACTCCTTTTGCTGTTGCTCTATCTCTGTGGTCAGGATTTACCAATATAAACAAAAGTTTGGATCTGATTATTAAGAGATGCCTCTGCCTGAATTAAGGTGCAAAGGAGAACATATGCCAAAATCAACAGTACACATTTTATTTGACAGTAAATGTGAGGTAGAGAGAGAGATATCACAATAGGAAGAGGGTGTGGAGAGGGGGGAGAGAGAGAGAGAGAGAGAGAGATAGTGACAGAGAGAGGGAGAGAGAGCGAGGGAGAGAGAGAGAGAGAGATTAAGCAAAGATGTCACCACCACATGGTGGATGGATTCCGATGGTGTCCCATTGGTCCTCTTCTTCTGGTCTTCTTGGCAGTGGGGGTCCTGAGTGGTTCTTTTGGAGGTACAGCTGTATACAGTTAAAGCCCCAGGTATCCAAGTGATGGTCACAGAAGTTGCCATAATTTGGGCTGGCATGGGTTTAAGCAGTAATTTGCTTTCTCACAGCTTCCCAGATGCTAACCCAGATGCTAACCAAACCTTTAGCTCCATTAGGCCCGGAATTAGCTCCTTCATGCTGTGCTGTCTGTACTTTCCTAAAGTTCTGTTGTGGTGGCTTATCTTGTGGGGAGAGTGTTTTGAGACATGTAACTCTGTTCTTTAGGTCCTCACAACACAGTATAATTCTTTTCCAGCAAACCCTTGTAAATCTAGTGAATACCTTCTGCCTTTCAGAACCATCAATCCTTAAATTCTTGCTTTTGATAATCTTATGAATCAGCTCCAATGAAAAACCTCTTTCTTAATTGACCACATAAAAATATCTCCATGTCATATTTGAAACAAGTTCATTTGACCTTTTGTTGAGGACCTTTTCTGCTATACAGACAATTTATACTGATCTCTTGAATGGTCACTTATTAGATATATATATATTCATTCAATAAAGATATGCTGTCTAGCTGAATGTGTGCCAAAATGTTATGACTTCCTCTCTTCATTTCTGCCAAACAGTATGATGATTACTTAGTAATCTTTGGCATATTGTGTTTTGTCACTATGCACGACCTGAATGTATCCAGACATATGTTATACAGAGCCTTTATCTCTTCCTTTTCAGTGGGTGGAAGGAAGTCAATTACTTATCAAGAAACTGCTATGTTTAATTCTTGAGGGTATTTAGTTCAAGAAGATAGAAGAATTTGCATATTCAAGGCATTCCTTTTGTGCAATCCAGGCAATACCTGGTTCCATAATCTTCTGAAAAGTTCACAGAAATTATTCCTAGCATTGAGAGAAGAAGGTGTATGCTGCTTTGTGCACTGCTGAAGAGTTTCCTTTCCCACATAATTTTGAGTACATCAGCTTCTGCTGGAGTCAGAGGATTGCTGAGTTATTGAACAATATGATGTTGTCAGCTTCGAGAAAGTAAACTAGTATAAGCAAAGACAGGGTTTTGAATGATCTAAGTCTAGAGATCTAAATTCAATTTGTAAATTATCTAATTTTAATAACTTTAAATTGGGTTGAGTCTTTTTTATTGTTGTTGTTCAATTTGAAACTGAACAATATGTTCAATGTTGACAATATGAAACTACAAGAAAAAACCCCAGGACTATTTTTAGTGAGAACATTCATATGAGGCACTATACCTATATGACTTATAAATAAAAGCATCTGTGTCCAGACAAGCCCCTTCAGAGAAGGAATATTTTATAGCCTACCAAGCCATCCCTCCTCTTCTGAGTGCATCAAAGCTTGCACTGCTGCACTTGGGGGGATCCTGATTTATACCCTGTGTTAGCATAATGCCCATTGGAGGTGTGGTTACACCAGAGTTTCCTGTGCATGAAGTTGTCCCAATGACTACTTTCAAACCAACAAATATCTCTACCAGTAAAACAACCTCCCTGCTTCATTTATGGGCTGCCTGTGAAAAAGAGAAAGCCTGCTTCCACCTCCTTGGACACTCTCTTCCACCAGATTACACTGTCTCCCCAGTTACTCCAGCATGACCATTGTATTATTCTTTACATCTATAAAAATGATCCAGGCTAAAGTCAGAGCAAGAGACATAGTTTTATGTGACAGAAACATGACACTATTCCATCTGAACTGAGATTTCCCTAGGATTCAGCACAGCAAACTCAGTGTGATGAGAGTGCCGCCTAGTAAAAAATAAATAAGATCTCCTTCAGTTGTGTCTAATAGATATTTTTATGAGAGGTGTGAGAAAATCTCATCTTCTGCCAAGCCCTTAATGGTCTTTGCTCTTACTACTAAATATTGCAAAATTCCTTTGGGAGGTTTCTAATTCATAACCAACACAACATAATATACATTATCCTGGAGATTCCTCATAACTTGCCACCCCCTGCTCTTTTACCTTATGTGTTATCTCAGAGTTAACTCTTTCAATAGACAGGAGTGTATGAGGAGAAACAAATTTATTACACTCTTATCATGTTAGGTTATTGATGGCTGCCAAGTACTGTGTCATTTAAGTCAAACAGAGTAATCCACACTATTAACTGTACAAACCATGGTCTGAAGAGAGAAGTTCCTGCATGTATTGAAGGTTTCTTTAGGCAATGAAATGGCAGGACCTAGAGATATGCCATGCCACTTATGCTGATTCAAATTGAAGGTTTAATTACCTCTAATTTTGTTATACAGTAGTACAGCAATCTAAAGAAATATCTGTTGCTGTGCTGTTGGCTAGCAGAGATGAGGAACTGACCAAAACAAGATAAGTTATTGCAAACAAGGTTCTGTCTGGCACCTGGGGCTATTTAATTAGCCAGAGACTGAACTCCAATGAGGACAAATTGCTAGAAGAGAGAGTTATTTTCCTTGTTTCTTTCTGAGCAAGGATAAAGTGAGAAGTTAAATGAGGTAAAAGTTCAGATAAGAGCTTATGATTTTTCCATAAGAATGGGAAAGGTTTTTTGCTTTCTTTCTTTTTCTGCTGTCTCTGTGGTGCTGAAACCTTTGGACCAGAAGGAAATGAGATGACAGCTGGGTTCTTCCTCCTGCAGGGGTGAACACTTTGCAGCACTCACTGCTCCACACTTGTCACTGCCCTGCTGAGTGGCGTGGGTGTGAGAAGTCCCTCGCAGCTTCCAGCAGAGTGAAACAGGCTATTTAAACAGTTTAAACTGCTAGTCTGAACTAAGATGATTTTATTGCCATTGGATTAGGAAGCAATTGTATGAACAGTGCTGTTGGCTCTGCAGAGGAATCAGACTTTTCAGCTTTTTCATCAAAGTTGAAAAATCAGCAAAAAGGAACAGGATGTTCTCTACAGAGCCCATCAGGTAATCCTTTTCCCAAGTATGCTTCAAGACTGAGTTACGGACTAGTTCTGTTTCCTTTGGCTAGTGCTTAGTAAACATGACAGATTCAAAATATATGTTAGCTGAAGAGTCAGTATGACAGGCAGCCAGTTGTTTTGGGAAGTATTAAACAAAGGCTAATTTGAGGCATGAGCAAACTGATCCACAGCCAGAGGAAGAGGGAGAGCAGTCTCCCACAGCTCCTCCGAGTTAGATTTCTAATCTGAGTCACCAACATAGGCAATCACTTACCTAGGAATCTCAGTGAATCAGACACTCATTCATACTACTCTTTTTTGTGGAAGAAGATTATGGAAGGAGTGGGGCTGAAATGTCTTAGCAGTACAGATCAGACACTTGTTAAACTGGATTTAGAACTATGTTGGTTATGAGTTTGTTCTGTCTGCTGTAAATGTTCTTCTTCTATTTGATGGCAATCAAATGTCCACAGTGACATTAAGGTGTCCCCTCTTAGATTACTTAAAATTGGCACACTTCTTTTCTGAAAAGATCCAAATGTATCACTGAATGATTGCTCTTTACAGCTTACATATGTTGTACACATAGAAATGAAATAGTTGGTGAGACTGCTGTTTCTCTATTCCTTTCTTTTCATAAAACACTAAAGCATTTGGAAAAAAATGTTTGGAACATTTGTTCCCCTTTCTGAGTTCATTTCTTATTTGGACAGTAGTTCAAATTACCAAAAAAAAAAAAAAAAACAAAATAAACTGTAAAATATTAATGTAATAATAACAATAAAATTTTCGGCCACTGTCCTAGTATAAATAATTCTATGAAATACAGAGTAAGCACATAGAATGAGCCCAACAGTGAGTAGAAAAACCTACAGGTACTCTAGCTACACATCCACTGTGTACATCCTAGACACATCAGTTAGGTAAAAAAGTGCATTTTGAATAATTTCTTGTCCAATATATACCTGCAACTCAGATTTACAGAAGACCTCTGCTCCTGAGCCAGCATGACTTCAAAATCTGTCTTTGTATAACTTTCATCTTTAAAATATGATTTCAGTGCCAATGGCCAACAAGGTTCCCTCTTGGAGCATCAGAAATCATTCAGCTCCTCTGCAAGTTCAAGAACTTCAGACTTAGCTCACTCCTTCGGAGATAAAATAATGCTATCATTCCCTCAACGTGCTTAACTAAAAAATACATTCTCAGTGAAAAAAGCTAAAAGAATGATCTGGAGTTGTGCTTCTGGGCTTGGTGTATCTGAGCAAGTTTTTGTTATACCTTGAGAATGATTCGACACCAAGTGATTAGCTATGGTTTGGCCTACTTTTCCATTTCAGAACTTCAGTCAGATGAGAAAAGTAGCCTTAACATTAGACAAGGAATAGACCAGTTGCACTGATGAATTACTTAATTAGATCTTTACAGCAAGTAATAGATCCGTAATATGGTTGGTTTGATAGATAAAAATCCCATAAAAGGTTAATATTTTCTTAAATATTTACATTGTAAATACATTAGTACCAGTGTTCAGACATGGAAGCTTGATCTAGCATTCTGTGCCTGAATTTCAAGTGCAAAAAATATTTAGTTATTCTAGTATTTGTCTAACATTTCATTAATTAGGCTTTTACATAAGGATCAAATGCAAGAAAAGTATTTGTCTGAAACAGGCCAGCCTTCTTTTCCTTGTGTCTGTAATTATCAACTGAGAATTTTTTCAGTCTGCATGGCATGCAGTGTGCTAGTTATTCACTGCTTGAGATTTGAGCTTAGTTTTGACTGAAACCATGAATAAAATTAGCTTAATATATTTTGATTCTAGTATTTATCTGTATGACAAGCCTATCAAAGATCTAGCCATGATTTACAACATTTCCCAAGGTAGCACTTGTAAAACAACAAAGGTGTTGATAGACCCATTTTATGCCTTTTGGCAGGCTTTTGTGAGAAAACTTGCCATGTTGTGTCTGCATTATGTTGTTCTCACATCCAGTTAATGGGGTTACTACCACTGCAACAGGAGACCTAAGTACTCCTTAAAAATCTCCAAAATCACTCAGAAGTTCAAACTTAAAGAGAATATTTAACTGGAAATATAGAAGGTCAAGGAAATAAACTTTTTTTTTCTTTTAAATAAACTATAGTGTAACAATTTTAAATAAACTAGAGGAACTTATGTACAGACTCCAGTACATTTCTTTTTTCCAAGTTTGAAGTTTTTTTCTTTTACTCTTAATATTATTATGGTCTGTTGCATATTCTTTATTCTTATCATCATTATTGACAACTGTATTTTATTATTACTGTGAAATATCCAGTAGAGCTGTTAAGAAACTATTCTTTTGGCAGACTCTCTAGTCTCAGTTTTCCAATTTGAATTTGAGTCATAACTAAAATTTTATCAAAATCTCATATTAAAGGAATTCCACAAACTTGAGACATGCGAAAATCATCCAGCTTGAAAACAGACTTGCTTGCCTTTTGATAGCGTGAGTCAGCACTGCATGTATTGATTCCAAACAACACAGACATTGGAGGCATATGATGACCCAGTTTTAAAATGCACATTGTTGAATAGAATAGTCATTTCATTTTGGTGGTAGAATGAACAATACTGGACCATGTCCAGACCCTTAAAACAGTTAATGGCTGCCCTTCTCCAACAGATGGCCACTGTGTTTGTTTTATGGAATGGTTTGGATCCATGCAGCTTTCTGCATCACCATCTTACTGCAACTAGTTGCGCTGCAATTGGAAGAGCCACTTCCACAAGCAAATGACATGATGGTGTAATTTATAGAAATAATTATTAGCAGGCAGTCAAACCACTGTAATGAAAGGATTAATTTCTAGTGATTTGAAGAAAGTGTTGGAGTCAAAGAAGGGCGGTTATTACCAGTTGCTCATTCACTGATGGACTAATTTACTTTGTATTATAATAAATTTGGTAATTTTCGATAGAAAAAAGTATTACATACATGCCAACTACTATTTATCTTAATGGTACTGTGACATTAGATTGCAGCATGAATGAAAAGCTGATGTGTTTCAATGCCTTGGCAGCTTGCAGTGACCTTCAGGAGAAATGAAATGCTCTGTTGGCTGAGGAAACAATTGAGCTGAAACCGGTCAGGCGCAGTAAACTCGGAGATAGTCTCTCCAAATTAAAAGCTGTTACTAGCAGCTCAAAACAAGGCAAAAAGTCAGAATATAACATCTTGCTGCAAGGTGGTTTTATGCTTAGGTTAAAGGGGAAGGAAAAAAAAAGGCTAAGTTCAGATCTAAAGGGATTCCCATTAACTTGAAGAATTTGGAGATTAGAATGAACATTAACATCCAAAGGTAGCTGATGTATGAACACACTGTAGAAGCCATAATCTGTTGAAAATCACTGAGATAAATTTAGGCTACTGACCTTTTAGTGCATTAGGGCATGAAATAAATCACTGGCTGCAAGTAGTAAATTTGCTACAATCTAAATGCTTTCCAAGTACTTCTAGCTGTAGAATTCTGCAGTCAAGAGGACTACATATCAGGAATAACCTTTTATATTTCAATTACACCTGAGTATTCCTGACCCAATCTTGCATTTTTGCATACCCCAAATTTTTGTTAATACCAATGAATATTTCAGAGAATGAGAAAGAAAAAGTCAGGCTTTAAATCAGTCAGCAGTGTCCGCATAAGTTAATGATTATTTACATACTGATAAGAAAAGTTCAGCTTAATCTCTAATAAATTTCCACGTATTTCAGCTGGAGTGCTTATAAATATATTCAGTATTAAAAATCCCTTTCTGTACTGGATGTGTGCTGCTTTACAGGTGAGTATCCTGAGGAGGTGAGCCTGTAGTGTGGGAACTAACTAGCTACAGCTGAAAGTTCCAGTCCAAGCTTCAAACAAAACAGTGTTTCAAGAACAGCTGTTGTAGTCCTGCTTATTGTGCCCTGCTGACAGAGAAGTTTTCTTTTTGTCTGTTCTAGCAACACCATTGTAAGAAGTGTCCTGAACTGCAGACAGTATTGTCACCTCCTTTCTGACCGTTCCAGAGCCTTCACCTTAACAGTTTTAAAGAAAAAGGGAGACTTGATGACATGCTTGCAGGAAAAAAGTTACATCTTCTTTTGTTCTTCTGCATTTTCCTGACTCTAATGTCATTAAACACGTTTCTCTTTGCAGAAGAAATAATAATATAATCCACACAGCCCACATCCATCTGTAAATGTCAAAGTGAATTCCTCAAGGTGTCAAAGCTTCATTCTTTCCCCTGATAATTGAGTTGGGTAGAGCATTGACTGGGGAAGCATGGGCTTTTTCTGAGGACCTTAGAAACCATTGTTCCCTCGAAAACTCAGAGGAGTTATTTGGGTTCAGTACTTTTCAATATAAGATTTTGGAAGAGATGAAGACAAGTGCTGTCTCACTGCAGCATGACATAATGTTGGTTTTATTTTGCTAGGCCTCATTATAGCCTCTTTTTGAGGGGAACTGGAAAACTGTAAGGAAGGAAAAAAATTTTCTTTGTCAGCTGAAACTCAAAGCTCATTTACTTCACGAGGTCAGCAGCAGTTCTGTGGCCTCCACCTTAGCTAAGGCAGTGAATAGTTCCTCTTCTCTTCCAACTGACAAAGATTTTAGGAGGGCAGTGATGAGCTTTTAGTAAAACCACTTTATTTATGGAGTGTTATTCAGGGAAGGATTCTGTATGTTAAAGATTTCAACAAATAGCTGCAATTAGATAATTATCAGATCATTTTTATAGGTTGGATTTTTTTTCTCTTTAAAATCCAAGGGATCTAGCCAGTCATGCCTGATTTGCAGTGTTACACACTTAGTGCATTTTTCCTTCCCTAAAATGACTATTCAAAGCATAAGCTTTTATACTGCTCAGGGGAATACAGCTTCCCAGACAGCTCTCTTGTGAGACTTTCAGGGAATAGCATGGAGGAAGTTATTTCCTGCACAAATTTCTTAGCAAACCCAGAGAGCTGAAAATTCCAGGTTTCCTTCAATTCTGAGGTCATATTAGCATCTAAAGAGACAAGAGATGTCAGGTATCATAGACTGGTTGCTCCTTAAAAGTGCATGCATACATACATACACACATACATACACATAAATATATACATAAAGCTACTCAGATTAACAACAATAAGGATAATATATCTCATGTGTCCTATGATCTGCCCTTAATTCCTGATAATCTCGATTGCAGCTGAGATGCCATCTTCTACTATGCCTATTGTCATCCAGACCTGTTTAGCTTCACACTAAGATGACATGCAATGAAGAGTTCTTTACTCCATGTCAATGTCAATTCAGAAAAAAAGAAGGAAAATTTAAAAACCCAAACACCTTTATGTCTCTTTTTTTTTTTTTTAATTGACTTCTAGTCTGTTTTTACTTCTCAAATTTTCAAAATCTGTTAATGAAACTCTTATATTTGGCCTTTCTTCAGTGTTTGGCTTATACTATATCCACAGAAGTTTGGAATCTAAAACCATAATGCACCTGCCCTCTCAGCACATTGCCGGAGCTCAGAGCTCTGTACAGCTTACTTGGCTCTCTGCATAATGCCCTGTTTGGCAAAGATATTCAGATAGCATATCCTATTTATACGGTGTTCTCAGCTTTTGGTGAAGTACTGAGTGTGAGGATCAGGAGCATGCTATTATAATAGTTGACCTTGCATGAAATAATCAAGGCAACAAATAAGTTACACGAATTGTAAGGTCCATAGAAATGGCAACACAAAAGAGGAGAGGGAAAGCTAAAAACAGAAAGAGACACCGAAAACCCAAAAGCTGAAGATCATTCTCATTGACAGCAATCACCAAATATGTATATACCATTTATTAATACATATATAACTTAATTTTTACAAGGATAAGGAAGAGTTTTTTCATCTTAGCCTCCCTTGTTACTGATTTTTTTTGTTTCCAGTACTCTTCTCATTTTATATTTTGCTTCTTTATTTTTAATCCTCCTACTCCTGAGGTTTTGGCGATATTTTTGAAACTACGTGTAACATAATCCTTTCATGTTTGACTGTCCAACCTGGTAAAGGCACAATTATCAAAATGTTATCGAAGTTTGAGATTACCAGGTATTGATTTTAGGTGAGTATAACATTACAGGAAAGCAAGGGGTTTATCTGCAATTTTTCAGAAATCTATGTATCCTTATCTAGCAATGAGTGAGAGACAAAGGGGTGATTGCCTGTTAGGGGGTCATGTGCTAGTTTTACTGGGGAAAATATTTACACTTATAAAGTCATCATAAACAGGAGGCTTGGTAGTCAGTATATTATTTATTGGATAAAAAAATCACTACTAAGCATACCAGGCTTGCAATAGAAGAGACACCTCACTCTCTGTGTTTATTTATCTTAAGCAATTTTGCAAGTATTGTTTTTAAAAACACAGAATGCAGCCAATAGAAGAAGGCCACAAACTGTGACCTAGGTCAATACAAACTGAAAGTCCACTAAAGGTTCAAAACAATATTTGTCCCAAAAAACTGTATCAAGAATCCATAATTTTTTCTGACATTGAAAATGTCAAAACTATGCACAACAGCTGGAAGAGCACAACCTGAATAATGACTCTGATTTTTTCTGTATGCCCAGCTTGACATAACCCTAAAAGTCCAAATTTTGTGCAGTCCTGAACATAGGCCTTTTCAAATTGATATCTCAATATGTGCCAGTTTGGAAAATGAAAAATTTAGATATATAAACTTTGAGGGGTTGAAAATGTTCATGTAGATGTTTCTCCTATATAAACTGTGTTACAGCCTTATAAAGAGGAACACTACTAACACAATCTTGAATAATTTTATAAAGAGGAAAACCACAACACAGATGCTGACAGTCTTTGTTCTTGCCCACATACAGTAAGTGAATCACATGAAGGGTGTAGTCCACGCTCCAAGGGGACATCAAATGCATCCAGTGTGCCTTTAAACTACTTGCTTTATTTATTGATGAAAATGCATTATTTTTATAACAGTGTTTATTAATTTAAATAAAAGTGCTTCCATGTGTGCATTGCAAGTGTCCTTTTGAAATCACAGCAGAGGCTGCTGCACACTCCATTATTTAAACCTGCTCTACTTTTGCTTTGGGCTCTTTGTTGTATTCCATTAATTCTTTCCCCACCTATCATCTGTTGTATTCACTTTCTTTTCTGGAGGAGACTAATCCATTTACTCTTACTGATCTGGAAATGAGGAATCAGTAGTGCAAATTCAAAAAGCTCAATTAAAATCAAGGCACTTTGCCTCACTGTGTCAACTGTACACTGCTATTTGCTCTTCAATGTAAAGCATGGCTGGACCCATTTAGCGCTGAGAAGGGAAACAGGAGATTCCAGTTTTAATACAAGCCAAGGAATTATGGTGAAACAGTTGGCAGAAGTCAACCTACAAAAACTGGAGGAGCAGAAAGGCTTAATTTAGTCCTTTTCTCACTATAAAAAAAAAATAGTGGGATTCCAAGAAAAAAAACAGCCACCTTCAGCCAAGACCGATCTCTCATTTCAGAAGAAGAGAAAGACAACAAGATACTGTCTTCTTCTCTCCTGTCAGCCAGAACCCTTCCTGAAAACTTCACAAGTACTTCCTGGAGTCACTCATACCTACTGCTGTCCTCAGCAAGCCTTCTTTCCCATGCTGATAATCCTTCTAGTCATTCTTTGAAGCTCAAATGTGACCTTTGAAGCTCCAGCTCATGACAGTAGAGAGATAATTTATTTCTTTTTAATTTCCAATTCTTTAAGCTGTGTCTCTGTTTTAGATGCAGTAAAAACCTACATTTCCCTGAATCCAAAATGAGCAGTGGGAAGCATCCAAAAGGGCTCTAAATATGAAAAGAAAATTGAATTCATCATTTAGCTGCACTAATTAAAATTTTTTATTTGTTCAAGTGTCTTCATTGTTTATTTTATTATAAATATTTTATTAGGCATTGAGAAAAGAAACTGCAGTTCTTGGAAAAATGCAAATTCACTTGTGTTGCTTTAAATAAAAATGCAAATTCCTTCTTCCCACTTATCTCTTCAAAAAGAGAACACAGGAAAAAAAAAGAAAAAATTCTTTCTACCACTTGCATTTCCTTCCGTGTCCTTGGCCACACAGGACAGTTACATAGGTACAACCAAAAACATTAATTAAAACGACCTTGTTAAATAGGTGAAAATCTATCTGTGGATATTGTTTTCATCTCAGCTGTGTATTTTATGATACAGCAGGGGCCAGATTTATCAGGAAGGGTGAATGAAATCACCCTTTCACGGATATAAAGTGATGGACATATGAACACAGACACGGAGGTCAAGAGATAAACTAAATCACTTCACTTTAACTTAATGAAAAATATAATTCTTATATTACCCATCATTTATGGCAGTACCCACCTCTTCATGAAGCTGCTTTATAACTCTAAAGAATTGGAAGCTCTTCAGGGAAAGGATGTCATCCCTTGTCAGAAATTAATATATTCATATGCTTGAAGCATAAAGGATATGTCCATAGTGCAGCTACAGAGACAATTTCAGTGTACCATGTGGGCACAGATCTAGGATTAAACTTTATAGACTACTACTAAATTGCATTGGTAATGGCAACATAAACCTTGGGACAGGGTAATTTACCCTACTTGTGTGAAGCATTTAGGCACACTCTGTTTTAATGTCCATGCAGGTGCCTATCTCAATATAACTATCAGCTTTGACATATTAGCCAGTGACCGGGTGACAATATGTTACCAGGCATCAGTGGCTCCATGATAACAGTGCATTGTGCATGCTCCATTTCCTCGTGATAAATGGGAGGTATTTGATATGGGTTACCCTCCTTAAGGAGAGTAAGCTTCTTGACATGTACGGAGGATGCTGCTGCTGCAGAGTAAGATAATGCGTAGGAACATAGGAGCAGCTGATTCCCAGGACTTCATTTCTGTGTTAAAGATTTATGTGAGATTTAAATCCAATTTAAGTTAAATCAGTGCAATTCTGCCCTGCAGGTGGAACATTAAGATTACTGCATTAGTGCACACTAAAATCTGTATTGGTACAATCTATGATTTAAACAGTGACCCAGTGGTAAGTGTAAGTGGGCATATATTAGTTCTATTCCACATGGAAAGGGAATAAATCGCACCAGTCTAAGGCCAAATTTACATTACAGGTTTTACTGGTGTATCTATATTAGCTAAAAGCCTGACAGTGCACACTCTGGTAGACACAACTGTAGAAGTGAAGGTACCTGAAAATATGTGAAAAAGGGCATTAAGAATCTTAAGATTTTGTCAGCAGTAATCTACATTCAAAGTTGTTACTCTTCTGGTCATTCTAGATGTAACACCCTTGATCAAAACAGTAAAGAAGGCAGAAGTTTTAGTTAAAAAGTCAACAAAAACTATTTTGACAGTATATGTTATTCTGTTCAAGGAGCTGGCTTAAGTTGTACCTGCAAAGAAAGCTGTTTTATCAGAATGATCTATTTCTGTACTACAAATGAGTGACTGCTGTAGTTCTATCAGTGTAGCTCTTATCACCAAACCTGCTAAGTGCAGCCAGGTTCTCAAGGTAACTTATTTATCATAGGAAGAGGAAACATGTTCTGGAGTAAAGCATACTCCCTGGAATACAGTTTTGCTGATTTAAATTGCCTTGTCAAGAGAAGTATCTTGCTCGTCATATTCTACCACAAACAACCCTTACATTGGCCCTGGCCTGGGAAAGCTTTTTACTGTGTAAGTGGTCTTATCAGGTCTTATACCAATATATCGCTTTCACAAAAAAAAAATTAAAGTAATAACTGCAGTGTCTATGTAAAGTTCTATTTTTAAAAAAGTTCTAAAAAAATGTTTTATTAAAAAAAATTCTGTCTATGCCAATATTTAGGCTCCAAATCTTTTTCTTTGGAAGTTGTAACTGGTTGCTTGGGTTTTTTTTTACATAAGCACTTAGCTTTCTGATCTGGTTAATTTGTGATGCCGTATAGGTTTGCTTTGCTGGTTTTTTTTAACTGGAATAAATAAAGATTTTATTTTGGCTGTACCCAAGGTTCTGATCCCCTTTGCTGTATCCTCCTTTGCCTGAGGTCATATCCATGTGCTGCACCCTGAGAACTCTAAATTTGTACTTAAATTCTCTGCAAAGTAAGTTTCACAAAGCTATATAGACAGATAGAGGTACAGTACAGATAAAACTCCAAAATTAGTTGGGTTTTTTAACTTTGTTTTGGTTTGGCTTGATTTGGCTTGGTTTGGTTTGGTTTGGCTAGTTTGGCTTGGTTTGGTTTGGTTTGTGGGTTTATTTTTTAATATCATAATCTACAGGCCTAATTTAATTGCAACAGTTGAAGAAAATGCTCAAAGCAAACCTGCCTCTTCAGACATGTTTATTTTGTGATTTTAGTGATTCCCTTTGCTATACTGTGTATTTCTTCCTCATTTCTATCCAGAATTTATCAGCTATTGCTTTCAGGATCCTCAGGACTCTTGTCCTTCACTGTTTTTGCCTTAGCTGAGGTGTGTCAGACTAAGCTAACAGTGTTATTATTCCACATAATTTTACTCAGTTTTTCTGAAAGTTAAGCTACTTTATCTCACATTTATCAAATTCAAAAGAGAGACATCCTCTGTCTTCACAATGTAACAAAGAGCCAGGACCCCATAGTTATTGTATCTTGTTGAAAACAAATGTCCGATACAAAGATTCCCTGATCTTGACATTGCTAATGATACCCGAAAAGTTTTTATAATCAACTATGTAACATGGAAGAGTTACTATATTTTAACATACGTCCCATATCTCAGAAAACCTACACAACAACAAAAGCATCAACAATTTGATCCTTACCTTTGCATAACCTGTACAAAATCAGAAGTGTAGCTGGGGTACTTTTCAGAAAGAGGGAGAACTCAGCATTAGTCATCTTTTCCTACTGTAAGTTCAGATGTACGAAGATGCTGTGACTTGGCAGCCATCTTCACTTGAATATTTTGTAATACAGATAGGCAGCACTCACATGATCAAAACAGGACCACAAGAAAAGTAAATTTCATATTTTTATAGATGCGGGAACTATTTGAACTTTGATATTCTTAAGAACTCTTTTTATACAGCTAGTCTTCATATGAGTTTTCTGTTGAGTAGGCAGCCTTTTCTCCTGGAGGGAAGTATGGAAAATATGGAAAAATTAGTTCACTGACAGCTGTCCAGAATCCTTTAGTTCAAGGAGAGAAAATATAGCATGTTTAAAACTTATATGAGAATTAAATGGTGTCATTTTTAATTCAAGTTCCACAGAATTAGCAGCAGCATACTTTATATGAGCACAGTTAAATGTAAAGCATAATTCCTTATCTCGAGGGAAACTGATACCATTAATCTCTCTGGACTATTGAAATGCTTTCAATAGTCCAGAGAGATTAATGGTATCAGTTTCCCTCAGTTATTTTGGCTCAACCAAATGATTAACTTGTTATTGGCCACAAGTAAATTTTATCATAATGGCAATATGGAGACATAAATGCTCTACAATTATAGGGCTCTATGACATCAGTATTGTAAAAAGCCAAGATGCCACTAATAGAAAGAATTTTGGCAGACTACATTAGCTAAGAGAAACCCTAAGTTTATCTGAAGATACCATCTATAAGATCAGACTTTGGAGTCCTCTTAGGCCAACCTCTCCCATTTGTGACTGAAGACAAGTCTGACAACATAGTGACAGTATAACTTGTTCAAAACAAGGACAGCTTTTTGTGAATTGCAAAACTGAAGATACTACATGGAAATCAGTTGTCAGATAACTAGATTTGTAGCAAAAGCTGTATACATATTACAGTCATTATTAAGGTATGCTTAATTTAAAGGGATCTCTTTATAGAGAGCTCTATTGTGAGCTGCAAATTGTTTGAATAAACTAGCCAATGCAAATTGCTTCTGACACTGCAGGCAGTTTTTAATCTACTTCCCTACTCTACTGTAAAGTTCACCTTGTTCAGTGAGTTCAAGGAAGGCACTGGGGGGCAAACCAAACAGTTAATAGGCTAAAGAAGAGAGTGCTTCCTCATGGGTCCAACCACTCTGCTGTATGAAGCACAGAAATCAACTTGTAGATGAGTTCAAGTACATCCTCATGCTCTGAGCCTGAGCGAGCCTCGCTTGTTTCTTCCTGTAACGAGGACCTGTCACTACCCTGGCGATGCTGCTGCTGTCACACAGAATGCGCTTGGCAGGGCAGCCTCACTTGAACTTCTCAAAAGCCACAGGATAGTGTCCCGTCAATAAATTGGTTTGACTTAGTGGCTACTTGGTTTCTCATGTATGCCAGTCAAAGATGCCTGCGGCTCTTCTACAGTAAGAGTCAATCTCATAATTTCTAGGTAAGATTTTGATGGTAACACTTCACACAATGGCCACTGCACACAATTAATCCCCATTTCTACTATCATATCCTAAAATAACTCCGATATTGAAGGACCAGTCTGTTTTTTGGCTTTTCTCCCTGCTTAAAAACATTTAATTTTATAATAAAGATGATTATTTATGGAGTCCATGGAAAACACCAAATATTGGATATGCGTTTTTTTGAATGGAGGAGAGGGATTTAATCAGGATATAGAAGCAGTTTCTGTCTATTGTCCTGTCATTAAAATCTGAAGGAGAGAGTAGAAGCATATTTATGTCAGCTATTGCACTATTACAAAACTACCAACTCTGCTATTTGCATCAACAGTCACAATGCAAAGAAACATGGACATACAAATATACGCACTGAAAACACCCCTACTACGGGAGTGGCATGCCAGGAAATGCCAGAATCAAGGTGTTTATGACATCTTCCTTCAGTTCTCCAGGATGTGTATCAGGACACAGGAATCACACAGTCATAGCCTGATTTCTCTGCACATTTCCAGGGCACAGAAGACCACCATATGCAGCTGCATGCGGTAGTTCTTTGCCCTTATGGTCTAGTATGCCTTTACCCAGGAAAAAATAGCTTAAAAAGCTATTTGTATTTTATATAATAGTGTGCTTTTTCTTGTGTTTTCCCCTATTCAGATATTCATTACCATTTTGCCTGAGTGATTTGCAAATATTAGTAGTTCTTCTTCACAAAGGCCTCTAAAATGTGAAGTGTTAGTTCCAATTTACAGGTTAAAATTTTATACATAGGGAGATTAAAATTAAAATCATCCACTGATTTAAGAAGTCCTGTTTGAGATGTTGGAAAAATAGACCTTTTGCAGCATTATACATCAGTTTGATTAATCAAAACTCAACTCAATTTTTGCACCTGCTATTGTCAGAATTTCTGCAACTCTGACACCAGGATAATGTGAGCAAGGAAAAAATGAGCAAAGATTAATCTGACTTAAACCACTCTCAGATATTCGCATACAAATTCTGTGACTTAATCATATCTCCAGCATGGCTTTGCCATTGAAATATGTTCTATACCAATTCTGGAATCGTTTGACTTATCCCTAAGCACCTTCCATCTTCCATAGGAGGTGAAACAAAAGCAGCTCTCAGTCTTCTTTTCTGCATATTCCAGAGCCATTTGTACAGCATGTCTGTCACCATACCAGACAAGGCTCTTGTTAGAATAGGAAACAGAAATAAAATTTGAAGATAATATGTTTCATTCCTCAAAAATTGATCCTATGGCATCATAAAGAAATTTAAGCATTTCTCAACAGACCTGAGACACTTCCTATTCCCTTATAGCTTGGGGAAATATTTATTTATATACAGATAGTGAGACCACTTAGAGTTCTATAGCTCTAGATCTACAGCTATGATCATTATAGATCAGTGTTACAGGAGAAAGAAGCACAGATTGCCAAGTGATTTCACAAATCACCTTGACAGCCATTTCAGGCTATCCTCCCAGACTTCTGAATGCTATTCATTAGACCATCTCATTCTCTTTCTTTTAAGGCAACTTGTTAGTCTTTCTTGCCCTGATATATTCCCATGTCTTACCACATTGTGATGTGTCTTTCTCAGACCCTCTCCCACAAAAATTTCCCCAACCACATGCCTTTTATCTACCTCTTCACCCATCTAGTTTTTCTTTTTCTTATCAAATTTTGCCCTTTCTTTCTTCTTCCTCAGGATCTTCAGCTTGAAGATTGTCATGGACACCCCATTCCAAATTCATTATCTTGTTCCTCTCTTAACTTAGGTTCCTGGCCCCACATCTGCTTCATACTTGGTTTTCCATCTGTTTTTATTGAATATACCTCTGAGACCCATTGATGCCCAGTAAATCTTAGTCATTTAATGGATCCAAATCTGAAACCCTCTCCTCATCCTGTCTCCTACCCCTCTGGCTGAGCTGTCCTCTTGACATCCTGCTGTTTCATGTCTTCATCCTTTGTTCAGGTTCCTTCCTCACCCCCAGACACTCAAACATTCTTCCTGCTGCACAGCTGCTCCTCCATCACCACATGCCCAAGCACAGGGTGTACCTGTCTCTTGCCTGCTTGTCACCTTGTCACCTGGGTGACTTTCTCCCACCAAGCTGACTGGGATGCCAGCTCATGTCACAGGCTCAGATCAGTGCTTGGGATGAGCCACACCACAATATAAAGCTGGTTCATGCCAAATGAGAACAACAACAAGAAAAAAACCCACCAGCTAAAATCCCAACTTTCTAAGTATATGAGTATTGATTTTTTTTTCCATGAAAATGTTTGTTTTCCTGTGAGAAAAAGTAAAAGACACATCTTTGGCACAAGTTCATATCTGTACAATATTTGGGGATCTTGCTCCCAAACCCCTGGGGACTCCAAAATCTAAAAACTTATTTGTCCCCACAGGCATTCATTATTTGTTTTTTTTCTATTTGTTTGTTTAGTGTTTATTTTAGCATTGGTGTTTCCAAAGTCTCTTTCTTTGAAAGGACTGGAATTTACCGAAATATTTCATTCTGAGACAGATACTTAGGATGAATACTCTAAGCCCCTATTATTCAAATCTGGGGAGGTTACAAACAACAGAAATTAAGATTTTTCAATGGAAAATATTAGGAAACTTTACATTTTCTGTTATTGAAGCGAATTTCAGACTATGACCTGATTAATAGCTGTAGAGTTAATAAGTATGCAGAAGACATAAAAAAGAATCGATCAGCTCCCTATGGAATCTTTTGAACAGCTTACTAGCTTTGGCACAAATTTATAATCAGCTGTTGCTTTTTAAAATGCTGTACACACTACAGAAGACTGGAGAAATAATTCTGTTCCACTTATAAAATTTTTTATTTCCTTCCTTCCTTCCTTGATNAAAAAGAATCGATCAGCTCCCTATGGAATCTTTTGAACAGCTTACTAGCTTTGGCACAAATTTATAATCAGCTGTTGCTTTTTAAAATGCTGTACACACTACAGAAGACTGGAGAAATAATTCTGTTCCACTTATAAAATTTTTTACTTCCTTCCTTCCTTCCTGTCCTTTTTTTTTCCCTCACCTTTGCATCTAACACCTGAAGAGTAGTATTCAGGATTTTGTCTTTATGAATCTGTTTCCTTTTGGCTTTCAGTCCTTCAGTCTCTAACTTAGTACAAAATCTTTCAGTAAACAAAACATGATACTGCCAGTGAAAGTCTGCATTTTTAGGTTAGATATAAGCAATGTGAAAAATAGAGCATCAGGAAGCTTGCACAGTTCTAAAATCTGGAGACTGTTTGTTTTTCATCACGTAATTTATCACTAACATCCAATTTATTTTTGTGTTTATGTTCTTAATGTCTAAAAGGACATGAAATTACATCCATTATTTTTATGGAAAAAGTCCAAACTTAAAAAGTTGGCTGATTTGACATTCATATACGACTCCTAAACACCTAGAATTCCTGAAAATCTGTTTTAACAATTCAAAGCAGCCTGAAGTGACCAGACTGGTTTTACTTGTATAATAATCATAGCATAACAGAGTATCTCAAGTTGGAAGGGATCCAGCTAGGATCATGAAGTCCAACTAACTGGTCCTCAAAGGACTACTTAAAACTAAACCATATGAGTAACAGCATCCTAAAGATACTCCTTGAACTCTGACAGGCTTGTGCTGTGACTTCCCTGGGGAGCCTGTTCCAGTGACTGACCAGCCTCTCAGTGAGAAACCTTTTTTTCATGTCCAATCCGAACACCCCCTGATGCACCATCATTCTATTTCCACATGCCTAAATAACTTCCATTAAAAAAAAAAATTGAATACCTAAAGATTTGGTGTCTAGGGAAAAAATCTAACTGGGAAAGGTTTAACTTTTTAAACAAGGCATTCTCATCTGCTTCATAATCTCCTATATGACAGCTGTGAAGGGTGGAGTGTGCATCCAAATTAGCTCAACCCTCTCTAGATGAAACATTAAAATGTCTGACTCTCCTATCCTATGGTGTTCGTTTTGAGTATTTCAAATGTCTTTGAGTCTCCAAAGTACCTTGATTTTTCAAGAGCTGCCTGTCTCCACTTTGAGCCTGTAATTCAGCTCCAAGCCATCTGGAATGATCACCCAGTATAACACCTAACATTTGCAGTGCACTCAGCTCTGTAAAGCTGCTGTTTGACAGCCTATAGTGAACTGCCTGCTTAATTACAACCAGTTTCTTCAATTCAATACTACTGACATTGACATAAGCCAAGTACACATAAATGCGGATATTCAAGTTCAAAACATTTTTGATTCTTTTGCTTTAAGATTAAGTAGCTCTTGCTTAATGGCTTTATTATCCCTTTGCTAAAAGGAGTCTTCATGGAGATACAGGATCCATAAAAAATGCAACATTCTAACACATTTTTGCTACTTCCAACAAAGCTACATTAAAAAACATTTTGTTTTAAATTTTGAAGATATTCTGGGAAATAGATAAAACCAGACATTGACAATATTTCAGAATGTTCCACCAACCAGTAGAAAACAAAGCTGTATTACCCAAACTCCCAAGCTCAAATAAGCTGTGCACATCTTGACGGGCTCCTGTCTAATCTGTTCTCAGAAACCTTCACCAAAGAAGACTACACAACCCCCCTAGGTGGTCTAATCTGCTGCCTGTCTACTCCATTCACAAGTCTAAACTAATGACTGAATTAAGTCTGTAGTTTCTTCATGGTCCTATCCTGTCAGGAGCATATCACCTGTAAGGTGTCTCCCTCCCTCCCCACAAGTGGCCATACATTCCTGCCTCCCTTTGAGCCCTGACATTTATTTATGCCAATTCTGTGGTTTTTTGCTCTGACTATAAATCAGACTGATGAAATGGCATGTTTTTATTTAAAGACTAGACTTTTTTTTTTTTTTTGAGTGCTTCGTTTTGCAAGTCCAGTTTAGAGGTCAGTCATGTGAAGAGCTAAATCAGCATAACTGAGAGGAGACAAATCTCCTAGGGGGAACTAAAATGAATGGCTAAATGTAAAGAAGATGAATCGTGTTTGAGCTGTTAAAAATGGCATAGTTAATGTTCAACCACAGTCTGCAGGTCGTCATCACAGGATCAGCTCCCCCCTTGCTTTCCTGTTCCCAGTGGGTTCCTGATCAGCAGTTGAATTTAAAATAGAAATTTTTAGTCAGGAGGTCATGTTATGATGGATAAAAGATGGCAGAAAGATGATGGAGCTGCACCAGTGTAACCGCATAGGTATCATGAAAGGTGTGGTTCCCAAACTATCTGCTTTATCTGTTTTCCTGCTCTTTTGCCCAGCCTCAGTTACTCCTTGCCCCCTTTTCCACTTGTCTTGCCCCCTCCCTTGCATGAGTTCCAGTGTGCTTCCAGCCTTCCAGTGCTTTTACTACACTCAGTGCCCTGGCAAAAATGCACTTGCCCTTTTTGCTGGAACGATGGGCTGCCCTGGTTCAGCAAATGGTCAGATGAGCAGCAATAGCTGAATCTGTGGGAGTAGGAGAAGGAAACTGCACTGTCACTGTGTGTAGCTGTCTCATCAGAGGGGTTTAAAGTCCCTTGCGCCATAGGAAATATCAAGATGTTATTCATTCCTTGGGCTAAATAAAGCATGTGCCAAGGATGGTGTCTTACCTGCATGGCTTTTCACAAGCAAAACCTCAGGATTTGTAAAGCTGTGGCTGCTGAGGTTGCAGTCTAGTTCAGTCATGCTCCATTCTCATTTGTTTGACTAGACCCATTGAATTCAAGTAAACTCAACACTGTAAATAAGTATTCACACTGGAAAAGAAGGACTCTATAAAGGATCATTTTTTAATCAATAGAATGAACTTCATTTTCCTTAAGTCCAACAGAAACTAACTGACTGCAAAACAGGCAAAAACAAAATACAGTCCAAGAAAAAAACAGAATATAAGAAATATACAGCAGGGTTTGAAAAAAAATGGGGCAAACCTTGTGTTATTTCTTTTCCTGGCAGTGACAGATTTGAGTTTGAGCCCAAGTCTGTCCCTGAGATAAAGACTGGCATACCCTTGCTCTCCACTTGGGGTCTTGGTGGGTGTGTGACTGCCCTCATCCTGTTAGACCTATTTAGAGAGAGGACAACCAACCCAAGTCATCAGGAAAGGACAAGTGCTGAGAAGAGAACCTCAATCAGAGTGTTATTAAAGCATCTTACTGTAAGAACGCCTTAGCAGGCTAGACCTGGACTTTGATGCTGGAGCTTTCATACAGTTTTTGTGCAAAAATAGAAGTAATTTGCAGAGACCAACACTGGAAATCCTCCTTTCCCCTCAATTCTATTTTTAAGTGTTCTTTTCTTCATTAGTGCTCTGAAGTTTTTTTCATATATTCGTAAACATCTGGAATCATAACCTCTGTCCAGGTGTTTAGACTACTTAATTTTAACCAAAACAAAACAAATGCATATACCAGAGGATACATATAATTTTATGTCAGATATAATCTTGCATGAATGATTAATGAAGTGCTCTTCTCTTACTATTTAGCTCCATGTTGACAGCCTCAACAGCAAAAGGTTATGGTCATTTTTTATGTGGCTGATGCTTCACATTTATTTTCAAGATTGGGAAAAGTGGATTGTACATTTGAAAAACAATAGCTGGCCATGGTCACTGTTTCTCCCCTTTGAAGTTTTTGTTAAAATTAGATTGGTATTATGGTTTGCTTATCCTACAGTGTTATTGCCTTATATAAGACTAATTATACATACAATAAGATTAAAAAAATGTATAACTTGTTGAAATATTGATAGTGTAGACATTTTTGCTGAATTTACTAGAAGAAATCTGTACTTACATTGTATTTCCTTATGGTAATATTGCATTGTGTAGTAAGAAAAAAAAAATCAGTTTCAAATCCAGTTGTATATTCTATAGTGGTATTTCCAGTAGGATTTATACTGAAACAAACACAATTTTTCTGTAGTGAATATTTGCTCATTTAACATCCCTGTGTCAGCTGATAACTTTCAGAAAAAAGTCCACTTCTACTTAGGTTTGTCATATTATTCGGACTAAATTCAAAGTTTGGATTTTACCCTTAAAGCAACAAATTGCTCCAATGACTTAATTATTATGTCCTAAAACATTAATCAAAGAACATTCCTTCTAAGAAATTTCTTGTTTTTAATGACTATTCATAAATTTTGAAGGTTTATCCCTCAATGCAAGTGCATGTCACTGTCGCTTTTTCAAACTAGTCTTCATGATATATTTGAAGAGAAATGTTAATTTCAGTGTTGCAGATCAGTAAGACCCCTTCTTCTTAATTGCTGCAAAAGGGTTGTTGAAACAAGTACAGAAGTCAACTGTAGTCATTGTCATTGCTTACTAATAAAAGTGGATTCCTAGTCAATCTGCAGAACCAAAGAGTACTGACATATTGTCTCCAATCTAACATTTGATACTAACATGTGACAGTATGAATTTCCTTAGATATTGAACAGATATACAATACATGCATTTTCTTAGTTATGTCAGTTTTCTGAAGTCTGAGTGTGTATCACTGTATAAAAGACTGGCTAAAATATTTTTTCTTTATTTTGCTGTCTAATCTGATTGGGTTTGTTTTTTTTTTTTTAATGCAGGACCGGCTTTATGCAAAGTTCAAGGTAACAGCTATAGTGTGTAGAGGGCCTTTAGAATTATACTCTATTTCTTTAATCTTTTTTTCTTATCTGTATCTGGAAGAAATCTTTGAGCCTTCCTTTTAAGTCTAATCAACTGCTAATTATTCTGAGCCTACAAAAAGCACAATAACAAAGTATTTGTTATTTTCAGCCCCCAGCATGATATACACCAGTTATTGTTTTGGGTACAGTGAACACTTTTAAAAGCTGATTTATGCAGTGTTTAACATATCTTTTTAGACTGCTCTTTTGAATGTCAATTAGATTGAACCAGAAAATTTAACAGCAATAGCTAAGTACAAGAAAGGATTTATGTGTATTATATATATATCTTACGTCAACATGTCATTGCACATGTATGAAGCAGAGAAGAGAATTAAGGTTAAAGAGAAGAATGATTTGCAATAACCAACTGAGATTTAATAAGAAATAACAGTAAACTAGAAAGCTGCACCACCACAGAGATTGGATTCAATAATTTATGTACTCATGAAGACTGATGAAAAGTGTGCTGTTTATAATTTTAACACAAGTTGATCATTGCTATTTTAAACTGAAAGCCAAAAAGAGTTCTGAATAGAAAAAATAAAGTAATGAAAGCATAAAACATTGAAACAGGATTGAAAACTGGAGAAAAAACCAGTAAATTTAATATTATTTATTTCATTTTAGTTTAATACTCCTTGTAGTAGTACAGAGAAAAGTTGCTACTTACAAGGGAGTCCATTTTCCATTACCCATTACAAGACCTACAGCAGTAGACTCTGCTATGCTAGATGAGAGAAGACCTTTCTGTGATTAAGATCCATCTTCAAGGGGTTTTTGATCTGTTTCTCCTGTATTTAACTCAGGGAGGTGGCCTTTTCCTCGTGTCAATCACTGCACTGCACACGGTTGTTGAAAAAGGCATAGCAGAGTCTACTGCTCACTTTACCAGCAGTGGGGCTGGAATAAGATTCTGATGAAAATTACCCTGTAATTTGTCAGATACTCCCTCTGATATCTGAACTTTCAAAGTTGTGTCAAGATAAAGACCCATGTAGAGAAAGATACAATTTTTTAAAGGCAAAGAATTTAATTTGAAGCAAATGCATGTTTGGATTTACTCATTCAAACTGGTTGATGTCCTTGTTCTTTATAAATATTTTATAATATTTTACAAATGTTGCAGTAGGGTAGAAAACTGTAATGTTTTCTGAGAGAAGTTAACTAATGGAAATAACCTGAAAGGGAAAGTGACAAGTTTCCACATGAAGAGGCATAAAAACCTAGATCTGTTGAAAACATATGAAAGCCAATATATAATCTAACGATATGCAGACACCTGCAGACTGGATGTGTCCTGGAAACAGGTGTGTGGCTGCACAGAGCATGCTACTCAGGGGACTTCAGTTTGCCTTTTCTGAGATGAAGTCCCAAGAGCAGTGGGACAGAGAAGAAGAAGAAAAAATAATATTTTTACCAAGCTTTTGAAAAGAGGTTTACAGGTTAAAGGACAGAGTGCATGAGGAATGGAAGCCTAAAGGTAAAAACAAAACACAAGAAAGAAAAATTTAATGAAAATGCATTTATAAGAGGAGCATGAAGGATGATAATAGCTCAGTCTACTGAAAATCAAAGATGCATAAAAATATACTAGGGCAGATTATACAGGAATAAAGAAAAATAACTAGAAGTCACATTAAAAGAACAAAATATGATATCTTTTGTACATGAGAGACATACCAATTACCCCTTTTAATTCAAATTTCATAAATATTACAATAAAAGATTTGTTTGTCCAAGTACAGATGGTGGAACAAGGGATATAGTCTTTGCCTAGTACATCACATTTTGACTCAGATTTAGATCCCTAGACCAAGACTGTAGACCAAATACAGACAAGATGGAAAAAACATTCTGAGAGTATTTTTTCTAAGTACGTGGCAGAATTACCCACTGGCAATTGAGGGTTTTGACTGTGGGTAGAGAGTGCTGCAGGGATATGATGTCCAGCAGTTTCTAAGAACATGGCTGTGAGAAGACTTCAGTACAAAACTTCAAGAAAATATTTTAGGGAGACCTTTTTCTGGGCAGATTCCAGCCAACAGAAAGATATTCACTGGTACTATGAGGGCTGAAGACAACATGAATGAGAATGACAGTGAATTGACAGAGTTCACAGCTTTTCAGAAAAGAGCCCAGAGAGCAGAATAACAAACAACAAATGCGCAGGCAGTGAGCAAACACTGAAATTTGAGAAGTAAGCTTAGGGGGAAAGGAGGTAGGTGGAACAGGCAGCTTTCAACAAGTAATTTTATAAGTATAGGTTCAAATTGTTCCACTCTCATGGAAATAGAGCAAGGGACCAATATGGCTAAATCCAAGGCTGTTTAATGACTACCAGATAAGCAGAAAAATTAAGGAAAGGGAAAACCAGATTGGATTGCCAACAAAAAAAAAAAAAAAAGTGGGAGCAAAGCAAAGACCACAGAGACACTGTACACAGAGCTAGGAAGAACAAAAAAGCCTCTCTCTTTCAGAAAAAAAGTTATTAAGTGTATTTGTAGTAAAGTTGACAAGCAAAAGCTGAACTTATAAAGGAGAGAAAACTTTGGTTTTATAGATGGTTCTTGGAAAGCCAAAGAGTATAATATTGTCACAAATATATTGACTAATATGATGCCAGTCGGATAACAGAAAAATTATTTATTTAGTTTTGTTCTTGCAGAACAGTGAGGCCTATAGAAAATAGAATTGTTTGAGTGAAGTTCATCACATGATGTTTTAAAAATTAGGTTTTGCCTATAAAGTCATAATAGAGTTATGATAAATATATAAGCACATTTAGATATTTCTGTTTGCCTTTGATTGAAGGATATAAAATAAATACTTTGCAAATATAATATTAAAAATTAATTCTTTCTAAATTCATGCCAGATTTTAAAAACAAAATCTAGATAAAATTAGTTTAAGTATCATTTGCATAATTTTAGACATTGTCCATTTGAAATTGAGGACATGGAATAAATCTTAATTTGCTTTGTCACACATATATGGATCCTGTGAATATGTAACTGAAGTGAATTGCATTCCTCCAAAGCACCTGACTTGGAACTGGAAATTTCTGTCTTCTTCAATCAAGCTGATCCCATCAAACAAACTAGACATATTTTGAATTGGATGTATTGGTGTGAAATTTTGTAGTGCTTGTGTATACTTGCTAAGCATTACTGGGACAGAGTAATCCCAAATATTGAATCCTTTTTTCTTTGTAACAACTGCAGCATCACTTTTCCTGTCTAGTATCAAAAATACCTGCTTCCATGCGGGACTTGTCTAAAAGAATATAGCTCCAAACTTAGGTGGCCTGTAATATATTTCACAGGAAAATCACTCAATCTCCTTCTCTTGTGAATCAGATTCACAGCCCATCCTCTAGAGATGAGATGGAAATAATTTAAATCAAGGCTTTTCAGATTTTAGATCCATTTGAACCATGTAATTGATTTTTTGTAGATGCAATCAAAGTCCAGCAACATCAAAATCTGACCAAGTTTCTCCACTCCTTTTTTTCAGCCTGATCTCTAAAGTAATTTCTAATACATCTTGATATCTCTGATGACATAAAGTACAAGTCAGAATAGTAAGTTTAGCCAATGTAGTGGTGGCAGCAGAAAATTTCTTTCATCTTCTGAAAGACAGCTCTGTTTGGAATGATTCTTTGGAGGTACACTTCTTTTTTTTTTAATTTTCCTTTAACTTTACAAACATTGTTTTTAGGAAAAACAAGCAAGGAAAAAAAATTGGAACAACAATTCAGTTGTATACTCATTAGCAATCTGTATTTACTCTACCACTACATGCTAATCAAACTCATAACAAACATTGAAATTAATCATGAAATTAAATGAAAATGTAAAAATTCATAGTGGCATGTGAAAGACAGATTGTTCTGTGTTGTGGTTATATCACAAGGCCTAACAGGGGAAAATGGAGCAGAAAAGTAAGGTAAACCCCATGAGGAAATATCTGACTTTCCTATTCATCCTGTTTACTTGTTAGAATTTATTTAATTTGCTATATACAAATGAGATTTAAATTAGATTACCCATAGCCTAAAGCAATGAACATTTATTTTAGTTTGTAAAAGGGTAAACCATATTTTGCTGTCTGATTAGTACTGCATTATCTCATTTTTTGGCAAGTATTGACTAAAGGAAGAATTCTGTCTTCTTCCATTCTTCTACAACATTCTTCTCCTCTGACAGGAACAGAGATAAAAGAATATTAAACTTTTAATCTTTTATATAAAACCCACTGCATGGTCAAAATGCAGTCTGTGGGGCAGAGCATACATTTCAATTTTCTAGTTGTATCTGGAAAATTACCCACTGATTTGTTTGGCAATTAATTTCTACAAGATACCTACAATTACAGACAAACAAAGTATTTTCTGCAACTGTTGGTATTCTCGATTGATAGCATACTCATAGAAATTACTTTGGCAAGTTTTACTTCTATATGGAATACAAATCAGTAAAATAGTTACGATAAGGAGTCACGAATTCTGAAGCAAATTTCACTTCTCTCCCTGTGAAAGCGCGCAAATAGTGCATTGCAGAGATTGTTGTAGGTCCTTGATTTCTCCTAAGACCATGAACAACAGTTGGTGCTCTCTGTGAATAGTGATCCCTATCACTCTAATCAATTTTTTTCCCTAATCATTGAGGGAATGGAAATCCAAAGCTTTTAAGTATTCTGGGGTTTGTAAAGTTTTGTAGTTGTAATTACTTCTAGTCACCTGTCCTCCCCATAGGAAGAGTTTTACCTTATTGGTCTTTAAATACAGTTAGATTATCCAGTCATATTTAGCAGGAAAACAGTGCTCAAAGTTTTCAACATTAGATAACTGGAAGTTTTCAACTATATCTGAGTGTGTCACTTAAAATAAATTTTGTTGGATTCTACACTCCAAGAGCTGTATTTGCTAGTATGTTTGTTTTCTGGGTATATAACATATTAAGTGTTGTGAGATCTGTTGGATAAGTGGAAACCCCTCAGCTGAGAAAGGCACCAAACCAGAGAGTACTGAGTATGGCATAAATTAAGGGGTCAGATATTACTGGTGCTGATATTGCTATGTAACAGTCTCTAAAAGGAGAAAACAGGTCCCTATTTATTTTGAAATTATGCTTAAAGCAACTTGGAAAATATTAAAAAGAGAAGTTTCCTATTTTAAAATGTTATTGGAAGTAGTTCACCAATAACAAAACATGTGCTTGCTACTAAAACATTCCAAACTGTAATATAGAATTACCAAACCAAACCAACCAAACAAAACCACAAACTAACCAACAAAAGCCAAACAAATGGGGGGTGGGGGGAGAGGGGGCAGAAATAAGGAACAAAACACCAAAGTCCTGACTTAGCACTAGAGAATCTCAATATCCACACATTTTACTGAGGGCTCAAAGATCCCCACTATTATAAAGCCTAGGGTGCTGTAGATGTTCAGCCTAGTCAGTTTCTGTTTTCACAGCTTTCCTTTCTGCTATTTTAAAGAAGACCATGCACGGAGTGCTTATAAACAACAACACTAATTACTAATTTGAAGTTAAAGAACAGATCTCCCCAGTATATTTTATCTCTGGCCAAAGCTTGGAACATCTCATAAATGATCTTGCAAACCCATGCCCTACCCTAGAGATTATGTAATATGCATCTGTGCAAACCTTTAACAAGGTTTCAGAGTCAGGAGACTATAGAGACTGAATCAAATTTCTCTGTATTCTCCCTGGGGTCAGTGACAAATCAGCAGCTGTTTGTTTCCATCGATATAGTCCGTCTGCTGCTGATGCAAAAACAAGACAAGTTTGAATTCTTGTGACTCAGCTCAGGTGAGACAATGGGGTGGGTGGGTGAATGGGTTTACAGATTTTAGACCAGGTGTGTTGTTGTCAGATAAGCAGAATGGAAAATGCTGATGCTTAATTGCTGTGTACTTGCATTGAGAGAGATCACATAGTAAAATGAGGAACAAAAGACTTACAAGGTAAGTAATTCTGTTTAAAATTGTTGTATAATATAGCAACATTGTCTTGAGATTAGAAAGTTTGTAAAATAGGCTAAATTTGTGCTTTCTTATGAAAGCTTTCTTTTAGCTTCTGTAGCAACTAATTTTTATACCGTTTTCTGCAATGTGGTTGTATTCTTAAAAGGTGTCCAGGTAAAGACTAATGCAGTAAAAATTTTCAGTGGTGATGGTAATGAGATTCATTGATATCTCCTTTCTTCTGTAGGGAGTGAAACAGTGGGAGCTTTCAAAAACCAGTTTATTCTTTCAGTTTAGTCTTCCAATTCTCAAGGGCCACCTCCAGCATTAATAATTTGTATCCATGTAAAGAGTAGCCTGTTGGAGTCAAAGTACTTTACTTTCCATTCTTTTACCTGTCCTTTGAGCAACTGCCTGCTGGGAGCTGTCAGGAGGGGTGCTTGTTCCCTGAGACTCCTCTGTAACAGTGACCTTTATGCATGGAGAGGCCAAAGTGATTCTAGTAATACTAAAATACTCCAACTAAGGAAATAATATTATAAATATCTTCTGCTGATATTTATCATAGCTCAGACGGCTGGGATCCATTACAAAGATGATGCACACAATGCATTTCTTAAATATGCCATTTCACACATGTTATGAGTGTCTTAGTGAAAAGGTTCGTTTTTTAGAAACAACCTCCTCTATAAATCCAGTCTAGAACCTCTTGAATTAGATGGCTTTAAAGACTTGAAATGAGAAGTTCAATGAGCTTCAGATCAGGTTAGGAATTTCACCCTGCTTTCCACTGTTGACTAACATTTGGTCTACATACAGGTCTACAAGCCACAGGTTTGTAAACATTTGTGTGTAAACCAGAGGCATTTCTGACTAGACTAGATCACTCTCATTGTCATTTAGAATCTAACAAAGTTTAAAGATTTATAAAGAAAGGTCTTTTTTAAGTAATTAATTATTTTTAAAAATTTAGAAGGCAATAGCATAGGTCATCTCCACATTGAATAAATTGACTTGGTAAAAATTTTTCAATGTCTGCCATAAATTATGTCTTTGATCATATTTCCGCAGTTTAAAAAAGTGCATAATTTTGTGGGGTAAAAAACCAATACTGAATAGTTAGTCCAAGACTGAGCAGTTCTAAATACAAAGGTTGCTGATATATAGCTCAGTTTTAATTGACTAACACTGTCCTAGGTCTACTCACAAAATTTATAGAGAAAAAGACAGTTTGCCTAGATCTAGATAATAAAGACATTAGAAGTTCAAATGCATCTCTTAAATTAACAGCCAGTGTACTTTTTAAACTGTTATAATTGTGTGTTCACATTAGGATTGGCCCCATAATATTCAGGAAATGGTATTCATAACTTGTTTTAGCTTCAAAATGATCTCACAACTACGTGATTTCACACAGGCTGTGTTTTGGCAGCCTTGTCTCAAGGTGACAAAGGCACAGATAACAGAAATAGCACTCCTATCTGAAAGAAATGTTTTTATCTCACCATACAGAGGTGGAAGAGCTCAGTGTTACTTAGATGCTATGAGAACACTTAAGAGAAATGAAAAAAAAAAATTAATTACTTAGCCTTATGTGGCATGTACAGGTGTGGTGCAATCTGTATTTCCAATCTTTTTCTTTATTAATATCAGCGCTCATCCAAGTTCCAGTGCCTGTATGAGTATCCTGAACATGTTACTGACAATACATTTCCTTTTCTCTGTCCCTTTGAGAAACTTCATGACCCATATGGTGGATAGGAAAGCAATTTATTGCACAATTAATAATCCCTGGTTGTTGTAATGTCTAACCTTCCACATTCTTTAAAACATAGGTATATCTCAAAGGCATTTCAACACCCATAGTTTTTTTAACTTTCACAACAAAAGCTAAAACAGCAGCTAAGCAAACTCAGTAATAGACAACTTTTCACCCTTCTTTTTAAGCAACAGCCCCTCCACAAGCAAAAAGTCTGACTAGAGGGCAAACTGGAACCTGGGAAGATATTTACTCAGCCGTATCTACCGAACCTGAAAGGGGCATTATAAAACTCAGTCCCTGACACTTAAAAGATTGGCCCTGGGTTATTTTTGAGGATGGTCAGCAATGTGCTGCTTGAGTCACCTCTGTGCTGTTGCAGCAATAAAGGCTAAACTCTATTACCAAGTTATTTGCAGTCATTCAAGTAAAGTGACTGTATCCCTCATGTTGGTGCTTGTAAGACTTCCTCTGGAGCAAGGTGTCCAGTTTTGGGCCCCCAACACATGAAAGATAGTAGAGCAAGTCCAGAGAATGGCCACCAAAATGATAAAGAGGATGAAGCACATGAAGTGTATGGAAAGGCTGATGGAAGGAAAAGTGGAGCCAGGCTCCTCTGAAAGATGGGAAACAAAAGGGTGTGAGTTATAATAATTGATATTTCAGTTAAATACTGTGAAAACCATTTTTGATCCTTTCACAGTAACAAGGGTCAAGCCTGTTGAGAGACTGCCCAGGGAAGCTGGGAGAGGATTCTCCTCTGATGATATTTAAAACTTGACACCATATTACCCTCAGTAACATGAGCTAAATTCAAAGTAAGATCTAAATCTAACAGTGGCCCTGCTTTGAGCAGGGAGTCGAACCAGGTGACCTCCATAGGTCTTTTTAAATCTAAGCTATTTTATGATTCTGGTAAAAAACCTGCATGCTTCCCAACTTCATAATCCTTCCCCACCAGCACACTCAAATCTTTCTTCCCTGTGGAGTTAGAAAAGAGCTCTTTGTTTTCAATGCCAATAACTCATAGCAATCAAAAGTTTTGAATTCTGTCTCTCAAAAAAAAGATCCACAAATTACTTTCTTCACTACCTATGGATTTACTGAAATATATAATATATACAAATTTTAAATTCTCAGTCATCATGTCAATGAAAATGTCTACAAGCTATGTTCAATTTGTTTCCAGATACTCTCTTTGATTCCAGACAAACCAGCTACCCAGGCTGCCTTTTTGACCTAATTATGTGCTCTAAAATCCAGAGTGCATCTTTTTCTAAAGCACACTTGATGTGAAATGGATTTATTACCCGCTCCACATACAGAACGGCAGGAAATCAATGGGCACACAACTTATTCATCTTCCACCAGCTGATAATAAAAAAAAATAAAAGTCAAAGTACTGACCATACATTCATATTTACTCTCCAAAATGTGGTATGTACAGTGTGGAAGATTAATAGAAGGAGAATGAAAGCTGTTTGTGAATTTTAAAGGCAAATCATCTGCTAGTATAAATTATTTAAGCATTCTCAAAGTCAATAGAGCTATGAAACTTTACAGCAGCTACAAACGTGTCCCTTACAAGTCCTAATCTTCCACATTCCAGTTAGATTTTGAACCAAAAGACTTTAATAGTCCCCTCTAGATCTCAGCCAAATCTCACCAAGGTCAAAGAAAATGTTCCTAACAAAGGCAATTATGATCACAACTATTACAATTTCAGTTGTTTGCATTGCAATGTCTACCTTAGTCCTGTCAAAATGACTTTATTTATCTAGGGAAAAAAACTGAGAAACTCTGGGATATGCAGAGAGATTATTTTAATATATATTAATGAAACAAACTAATGTTAAGGTTGCTTCAAATGCCTTAGTCAAGTTTGATACCTTCTGGACACCATTTTTATGAAAGATACCTCTTATTCAATTTTTGGCTGCATTATGTCAATCTCTCATTCTTTCTCTCTCCTCTCACTCCATTTTTAAGGTTTACATGCACACAACCTTCAGTCTCAGTTTTTTTTAACGAAGTTCTGATGGATATATCAATAAAGTACTACATTGGTGGCTGAGAGGCAGTTCAAGTGTCTCAGAGAGGGATAAAAGGTTCTGTTACATAAACCAGAATATTTTGTATATAGATAATGGAAGAAACACACCATCAAAAATCTGCATCTTCTTTGTCTTGCCACAGCAGACAGATTTAAAAACCTATCTCATTCTTTTATTTGTTTCCTTAGAGAATCAAACTTGAACAGCTTCCCACATAGCCATAAGAGAAGAAAGAATTAGACCGGGGAAGAGGGAGTATTTTGGGGTTTGGGGTTTTCTTTCAAGACCAATTACCCTTTTGGTCATATTTTAAAATGTTAAGTAATAAAATTTCCTCATTTGGGTATGATGCCACATAGAAGCTGCTCAAACAAACCCTTATTTTTTACTAGAACATAAACATTTGACACTAATTTCAGATTAAGTAGCTGAGTCATGAAAGAATTAGAATTAATGCTCAATTGGTGCTGTGCTGGTATGTAACTGTTTAGAGAATAATAGTTGCTTCAAACAGCATCAAGGGAAACCCAACACTTGTTTTAAAAAAAAAAAATTTGCTACCCAGTTTTGTATCATTATTCATACTTTTAGCAAATTTTACATAAATTAAGGCATTTTTTAAGCATCAAAAGACAGTTTTTGAATACTCTTCTTTTAGAATGAATCTCATATGGAAGCAGAAATTTTGTCCTACAATAGCTTTCGATATTGGAATGATTTCAAAGTTGTTTTTTCTAAAAAAAAGACCTTTTTAAGCATAATTCAAAAAGAATGTTTGAGGTTTTAAATTTCAGTGGGACTGTTCTCAAGGACTAATGTCTGCAGTATTGGGGTGACAGTTTATTAGTCCCTGATGTAGGGCTGTGAAAGAAGTGTTTTGGCTGCTATACTTCTTCCTGCTAGTAAAATTCCACAGCAATAGATAATAGGCATCTTTTTTTATCATTATTAACATTTTTAGCCATTTATGTTGCCCATGTTTCTGTGGTATTGCACCACAGTCTCAAATTATGATACAGTCTGCAATGAACACCTATTTTCATGCATATTATTGGACTCCTTGCTCTAGTATTGATAAGTATTTAAATTATCAAATTAATTAAAATAATTAAATAATTAATTTTTAAAGTACTCATTCAAGATATCTGTGAAAAAGAAGGAAGTAACAGATTTAGCTTTTTAAAAAATTTTTCTTCATTTAAATTTTTCAGGTAGCTGATAGATTCTTCAGGTATAATTTCAGCTAGATTTTGTTTATGGAGAATCTTGTAGGGACATTTGATCCAGTCTGTTGTCAGTATTTGGTACTGCCAGTGGAAGAAGAGATTCATTTTAACTGACTTGATCTTCTTGTTAGGAGAGTTTGATATCCTGAGTTTGTAGGGATTGAGCTGTGGTTATAATGGTTTTCTTTTTCAGCAGATTAGGACAGATTGAGATAGATTCCCTTTAAAGGGCTTGTAACTCAGTTTTCTCTGCTAGAAGAACAACAAAAATAGGAATATGATACTGAGTGGCTGGTGTTTCAGTGGATAATTATCGTTGTGGTCCATGCATTGAAGAAAAGACTTGACAACAATATCAGAAGGCTAATATGATTTATTAAAATGACTCCATAATTCTAGTATTTTTCTATATCTGCTCAGCAGAGAGCATTCTCCATGCTCCTGCTGCTGCTTCGTCCAGGAAATGTGTCCGAATAGTTTACAATATCAAAAAGATAAAGTAATTTGAGCTCCTTCTCCTCATAGGTAGGAGGAGGCCAACCAATTCCATGTCCTTGAAGAACAGACACAGATATTTTGTTTACAGAAAGCTTATACAGAGTAAAAGACAGCAAAAGGATGTTCTCCCATGGGAAAATGATCAGAAGGCTTACACACAGAGAAACTTATAATATGTTCATAGCAATAGATAATATTTTAGGTTTAAAAATTAACAAATAAAAAACTCTGTGTGTTCCAGTTGTGGCAAAGCCTGCCTCGTGCAGGAGCCCAGCAACAAACAGAGTTACAGGTCTGATTTGTACACATTGATCCAGAGAAAGATTTGAATCCGACTATTAAAACTAATGCCAGCTGTCTGCAGCACCCCTGGGACATATATGCCAGATGGAGTTTGCCAGAACAGTATAACCACGTCCCTTCCCTGCCAATATGTTCCTTTACACCAGTGGGACTTGGGGAAGGCACTTGAGCTAACTGTGACACAGGGGAACTCCTTAGCTGGGGCTTTCCACTTTCTTTGTCTGGAAGATGCAATGGAAAAACAAGAGAGGAAAAAAATATACCCAAACAGTGACTCCATCTTATCAGTTATTGTAGCTTTTCAGTATGTTTCCTCTGAGTTGTTTGTTTTGCCATTATGGACTCAGCACCACACCCTGTTATTTGATTGCTGCTTAAATCCTTTATGAGTGGTTTTTCTGAATTCCAAAATGGTTGCACTTGAATTGAACTTGATTTCCGACACATCAGGCAGTGGGTTGTATAAATCCACTGCTAAATATGACCATTCTCTACTCATCTCCTCTTGCATGGCTGAAGAGCCAGGGACATCCTAGTCTCTTTAATCTCTTAACCAGGGCTAGGGCCATACTGGTGGTCATTTCATCTGATTTAATAGAGTCAGCAGTTAACAAAGCCAGAACTAAATCAGTGGTTAAAATGCTTCAGACAAGCTCTTTTCTACTCTGTCCTTCTGGGACCTTGGCTTTCCCTATTTCTAGAAGGGTTTTTCTAAGTTTGCAGCTATTTAAAAAGCACAGATGTTGTTTCTTCTTTTCTCTGTCACTGGTGCGTGGAAAGTGGAAATCTAACAGTGAGTTATTATGCTAAAAAATTCTGCTGTCTGCTTCTCAGGTGCACATCACAAAAAGACTAATTTTATATGGATTTTCCTATTTGTTTCAGAGGCAAAATAATACTCTGATATTTGGGTATATAAGTGGTTTTTTTAAATTTTCCTTTATCTTCCTTTCTTTCTTTATTGTGTACAGGGTGAAAGAAGGATAGTTGTAATACTTTACAGCTATTAGAAAAGATATGTTATGGTGCCCTGATTGTAAGCCAATAATTTAAAGAAGTCAAAAAATTTGCTTTTTAATAGGGAATTTATGTGGCGTGGTAATTAACTGCACCACAGGTGACATTGTACTTTGCTTTGTACTACAATACAGAGCATCGTGTCACCTGTGGTACAGTTAACATACTAGCCATTTTCACATCACTTAGGATATCTCTGGTGCACAGTCAAAACTGTGTTTTCACATTTCCCTTAAGTTTACTGTGTTGCTGTTTTCTCACCTACTTTTTAAATATGTATATTTACAGTACACATCTTCTTTGTTCTTCATGGTTTTTTCCATTTTCTGGGGCCCTCCAGAAATTATCCCAGAAAATCAGGAGCTGTTTATAACATGCCTGTGCACACGTGCTGGAAGCTGTAATAGCAGGGTTTCTAACAGGTATGTTTTTGCAGGAGGTTAGAACAGCAAACAGCAATGAATTTCCAGTGAGTCTGTCCAACACAAGGACTGTTGCCCGGTGAACCTGCCTTCACCCTGCATTACTCTGAGCAGGGTTGGAAACCATGAAGAACAGAGGTCTCTGTGAGGAGAACATGTCCCCACTGCTCCATTCATGGTGAAAACAAAACTAGGAGCTGCTGGCTCGAAGCAGTGCACAGGCTTCAAAGCTCCTTGGAGATCCCACTGACCCCCAACTAGTAAGGAATGGTCATAGGTGGTATATTTGTGTGTTTACCTGCTCCTGTGAATTTTGCTATTGGTGTGAAAGGCTCTGCTGAAGTTCTACTCTCTCAAAATCAGCCCAGCTGCTGTTTCAAGGCAAGAGGCTGCACAACACACTCACTCCCTGCTGCAGGCTCCTTTTAGCTGATTAGTCATTACTGCAAGCACTATTCAGTTGCACAGCTAGTGTCTCACCTCAGCACAATGAACTTTCCTTCCTTCTTGTAAAGGAAAATGAATAATCCCAGTGTCAAATACTACACTAGTCTATTGTGGTGAGCAAATTTTGCTCACTGTTGTTTTTGTTTTTTTTCCTTCCCTGCCCTCCTAGTCCCTGAATGGTAAGCTACTGGTGAGCGATCTGGACTGTCTGGCTCTCTGCAGGCTATTTCCTTTCCTTCACTTTTCATTTTGAAAAATATGCAAACTTCCATCTGTTTCTTGAATACAATCCTTTGGAGATCTATGTATGCATGAGCTTTTTGTGCTGAGGAGGCAGGTTTCTTAGGACCGTATCATTTTACGTGAATGCATTTTGACATTGGTTTTCTGCTTTCACATCCTCATCCTACCTGCATATTGTGTTTTAGGTGCCACTCAGAGTAATCATTAAATTTCTATAGTGCTTGCAATGCAATTGGGCACCAATTTTAAGTGGAAGAAATGGCAAATCTGATCAACAGTAAAATCTCAGGTTTCTGTTTTTAGCCAGGGTGTATGTGCTTCTGCTCTACAGCAGATGTTTCTGCCTTTGAGGCAATTTCAGTGCTGAGCTATTTTAAAGACAGATTATTCTACATGAACAAGTAAATTCATAATTAATTCTGCTTTCAACTTTTAAAGATTTTTTTTTGCCACTGAGAGAAAAAATGGAACTGCCTAAACTGAAAGTTTATATAATTCTTGTTCTGTCAGATGGTGTTCCAGTGACAAGGGAAAATTCATTCTGACCAGGGATGGCTTTGATTCATACCTAACACTGAGGTAGGATGTGAGTCAGATTACTAAAGGCTGTCATTATATAACTGAAGAGATGCACGTAAACCAGACCCCATTAGAGCACACTGCCTCAAAAATCTTACCTTTCTCTAAGACAGGTGATGTTGAAAGCACTTTTTTTGCCTGCCGTCTTCCCATACAAACTGCATTTATTAATTAAACCTGGGCCAAAATTCATTTAGTTTGGAGACCCCAACTATGCAACCTCTCCTCAGAACTGCCTGCCAACTTTACTGCAGTTTGTGGATACCTTCTTTAGGGTAAGAGAGGTCATTTTGCTGAGCAAAAAATAAACAATGTTAGCATTGTTTATGTATAATGTTTATTTATTTATAATGTTTTTATTTCTGATGTTTATTTATGTTTGTTTATTTGTTTATTTATTTATGCATTATTGCATGCACCGGTATGTTTTCTAGAGGAATATTTTTATGTCTTCTTTTGATGTAAATGCAAGGTGCATTCTGGCATCCTGGAAGGAATTTGGGGGAAATTGGAATTGCAAAAGGTGTTTTCAGTGGTGTGTCCTTGCTGCAAAATGAGAGAGGTGCTGCTCCAAATAAAACTCTCTAGTTTTTAGGCAGTCCTATTTAGTCACCCAGATAGCAAAGGCTTAAACATCAGTAGAATTGGATGTTTCAATGGATAACATTTTAGGCTCCAGACAGACAAAAATGGATGGAAAAAGCCACAAAGGAAAGTGCAGACTGAGCTGCTTTTTCAGCAAATACTGCTGAGACTCATCAACGCCAGGTGAGCTGAGATATCTCTGTGGCTCTGTTCAGGGCTGTATACCAGGAGTGGTACAGCTGCCCTGGAACGGCACAGGGAGATGTGGGACCAGTTGTCCTCTGCATCCTGCCTTAGTGACTCAACCACATCTCTCTCCCAGAGGATGTGACCCATAGGTCTTAGCTCATGTATCTGAGTGGAGCAGAAGAACACTACACAAATATTCCTTTGATGTGAGATGCTCTGTTCACATTATTACAACTTCTGCAGCTTTGACTTTACCGTTTTCTTTACTTCTTCAATGGCTGTGGTTTTTCTGAATGTTATGTGTTCATGTGTGTGTTTTCAAAATGATGTGATTATATTTGCTTTCCTTTCAAGGGTTGTTTGTGTTCAGACTGTAGTGTTTTGGAAAAAGAATGTTGTAGTGTAAAACTTATCAGAAAACATTTAATTTGAAGAGTGTGATGTTTTAGATACAACTCTGAGTGGGGCACAGTAAGTTTTGGGTCTTGGAATAGCTTCTTTTTTCATCACATTGATGGAAGCCTCTGGTGCTGCACAGTGCTAGCAATCAACTCTTAGGGAAGAAAGGAAAAATCGTTAATTCTGACAGCAGAAGCAGTGGCTCTGAATGGCGTTATGGATTTCAATTTCTTTTTCTCATTCCAGTGTGTATATTATAGTGCATATTCTTGAGAATTTCTGTTTTGAAGTTCATATGCAGTTTTAGACAATACAGCAACATCTTCCAAACATCTCTCTCTTGCTAAAACTTCCTTTGGTTAATATAATATTTTCATTCTTTATAGTCTTCCAAAACTTCTGTCTTCCATAAGGGAGACAAAGTGGGGGATTTTTGGACTTTTTGGTTCCAGTCCTCTTTTATGTAGGTACAAGTTCTTTTTTCAAATAAATATATCATTATCTTCCATAAATACTAAGGCAATGTTGGTCCTAACAGTCAAATAAAATTATATTGACTAATTTAAGACAAAGAGTTGGAACTTTGGTGCCACTGTTTCCCTCCTTAGTGCCATTCATTGTGTAGAATAGAAATTAGCATGTGAGGAGAAGATGGGGGATGGTGGAATAAAGAAGCAGGATTGGTTTTGGAAAACAGAAACTGGGTGTCACTTGGCTATAACAGGAAGTGACAATCAAGCATATTTTATTAAATATACATGGAAGAGAACAACTAGCAAATGCTGTGTTCACATAACCCCAAGTCAATGAACGGCTCAGTGACAAAGACTCTATTTTTCATTTAAAAAACTGGTATTTCAGAAACAGGCTAATTCCTGGAGGCACCCATTCATGCAAAGGAAGCTTGTAGACCAAAATTAATGGATTTTAGTTCTTAATAGGGGAGAAAGATGAAAAAATGCGTGGAAATAGCAAGTTCCTTCACTTGCCCTCCCCTTGTAAGAAGCAGCTTTTGCTTTCAGTTGCCTTTATTAATTTTGTGTTGAACTAAGTATACTGTCAGATTTTTTGTCCAGATTGCTCAAAACAGTATTTGGCCAAGCTGACAGCAATTACAAAAGCCTTTATTTGAGCCCAAATTATCTTTTCATAGCTGCTCAAGTGTCTCAGAGAATATGAAGCAAAACTGAATAGGTTGCATTTTTACAACTATAAATGAACCTTCTTTCTAGGTATATAAACTGTCAAAAATGGTAAAACAGTATAAAAAATCTCTTGCCTATTTAATATTTCTTAACATTGCCAGATACCATCAGTTTTTGACAATCATTCATGTTCTGTCAGTTTTAATACTGTTGAACATGGTACATATTTCCCTTGGCTTTAACTGACATTTACTATTTATGTGAAGTGAGTTTTCTTTAATATAATTGAATGCTACTTTTTCCTTATATACTTTGCAGCTTTTTTTTCCCAGACACATACTATATTGTAACACGGATTAATTTTATTTCTTGACTCGTTGACTAATTACTTTCAAACAATTTGAATAAATTAGTATGTCACTGAGTTGTGTTTTAGCTAAGTAGAATCTAAATTAGCTTGTACAAAATACAGACCAAGTCACAATTTCAGAAAGCCCTTATTTTTCAAGCCTTAAGTCCTACTTGCCCTGCTATTCACTCCGGTTCCCTTCTCTGCTCTACACCAGCTATCAACTCAAGTTTAGCAAAACATACAAGCATGTGCTTAATCTTTGCTGCTCAAAAATCACAATGTAAAAATAAGTCAAAACAAGCCAACAACACTTGCACTTGTTTTTATTTGCCTTCTGGTTTTATATCATCTGAAAATATTTTCAAAATTTAGCACAGCTATTGAGGCCAGAAATATGCCTAACAATTATAACTCAACAATTAAGTAAAAATAACTCCTAGAAGCTAGTTCTTTAAGAAAAGCACATTAGGACACTCACAAAAAGTTATGAGCACTCTCAACATTGAGTTGTCTCGAACAAACTACTTAATGCTCAATTATGGATAATATCTAATAGCAAAATGAGCAAGCAAATGTTTTAACAGACTACTTCTGCCAGGCTAGCTTTTTCCCTAGGCTTCTCTCAGGCTGGATAGGAATCAGCTCTGCTCCAGAAACTACATAACCATGTCTGTGTGTTCCTAATTTGCTCTGCTGTGTCTCACTTACTGTCTGCCTGGCTTGGAAGGCTGGTGGGTCAGACCTCTCACAGAATGCCTTAACAGAAGACTTTTGTGTTTTGTGTACTTAAACTGGAACTTTTTGCATTTCAGATTTCTTTCTTAGTCTTTCAAAGATGTAATGTTCCTCATTACAAACTGTACCCTCTGCTGTGGTGGGTATCTTTGCAGCAGTGACTGCTTTGAATTGGCTTGATTTTCATTACACAGTGGGTAACAATTCACTATTCTGAGGAGTCTCACTAACAGTTAATATTTTATAAATACTTGGCCATTATGTATTGCAGCATGCCATTTTAAAAACAGTTCTTTTCTATCATGCTTATGGGAGAAAGGGGAGAATAAAAGGTAATTGTGTGATGCTTCACAAATCTGTATTTAAAGTGATTAAAAATTGGGATGATGCTCTCATTCTGAATCTTCTTAGTGATGACAATTGATAATAAAAATATACAAAGAAATTGAATTAAGTATTCCACATGCTTTTGCATATTCTGTTTTTTTCAATTGTCTAAATAATAGCTTAATTTTTTCTTCTTTTTTTGTGTTTATTTCTTTTTCATGTGCCGGTTAATTACCTTTAAAATCAAAGCAGCTTCTGAGTCTTAAGTTACAAGTACTAAACTAGAGAGTTTACCTCTCACAGTTCCAGTTCTTCTGTGATTATGGTCTATTAATATTACCACATGCTTAACAGTGCTTGTGAGCTGAGTCTTACTTTTGAACAGAAGCTGTGGGAAATATTGGAAAGACTGAGCATGAACAATTAAGCTATTCTACCAGCATAAGCTGTAATCCTATTGCTGCTGTGTATTGCTCAGGACTCTGCACATAAGCTAAGTATTTAAAAGTCAGGTGTTAGGAAAGGGCTTCTGCCAGCTCCCTCTGTCTTAGCACTGCCTGAGGGTGGGATTTTTTTCACATAACTCCAGCTGCCAAAAAATTAGGTGTTTGAAAGATATCAGTCACCTATTCTGGCACAAAGGAGACAGATTTACATGCACAGAGATTTATCAGCAGGCTCCATAGTTGGTGGCATATATGGGCAGCCAAAGTAGCTTTTGGGCAAAGATAAAAACAGGAGACAGAGAAAAGGGAAAATGAAAAGTTTCTCTGGTAACCATCACAGGGGAGAAGTAAAAGCATCCACAGCTGAGCTCCCTCAGGTCCTGCTTTCATCAGCATCAGGTGTTTTACCAGCACATGTGCACACAAGCTTCAGTAGTACCTGTATGGATGTCTTAAAGACATGCTTAAGCTGTCAGCTTTTATGGGCACAATGCTGTTATGTGCTGATGGAAGCACATTTTGGGAGCAGGTGCTGCAACCAGTTAAGTTGTCTGCATGCTGCCATTTGGTCCACTGAGAAACCAAAATGTTGGGAAAGGATGGAAGAAGGGTGACTCTCACAATGGTGGTGGTATTCCCACAAGAACGAGAAAATATTGTCATAAGAAAATGCAAAAACACTTCTGTTGTGACTTCAGTGAGAGAACTGAGCTGCAAGTGAAAGACAGGCTGTAGAATTGCAAGTAGAAAGCCCTTTGTGCTAGAAAACACAAAGACTTTGTGCAACACTACTTTGGGAATGGATGGATCACCCCAGAGAAATGTGTGTCTCCACTGGCTGCAGAGGGTTTCCCACTGAAGTTTGTTGTTTAACTTTTTGTTAATATGAGTTGAGTCCTACTCCATATACAGACATCTGGCAGCATGATACTTTTAATGTGAAGTTCTTTATTTGCCTTCAGGAATCCTCATAGGCCGTGCTCTTGGTAATCTATATTTTTCTTGGTTATACTTATATCTATCTTTAGCTTAGCAGCTTTTAGTAGAATACTTTTATTTATATCAAAATGACATATTCTCTAAGGAACTGACACTCTTCTAAAATGATCTGAGAAAATGGTCTTGTTCACACTCAGCAGTTGCAGCACTTCAACTGTGCTAGGAAGCCAAAAAAGTCCAGTATGCAATAACTGAAAATTATGCCTAAATATTTCAGCAGCTAATGTTGATATGTCATCAGTTATATCTAGCTTATCCAGGCTTATTCCCATAGGATTTAATGAACTGCATAGAGTGGTAGTACTTCAGACCCATTAGCAGCTGGAAATGTAAAACCATTTCAGTAGAAGGAATCCCTTCCATCACAGAAATAGTTACCCAGGCACAATATGTCATGTACAGCAAGGCTACGAAACAATTGTACAATGATTTAGTGACTACAGCACTGGTTTTTTATTCTCTTTTCTGCTTTCTACCACCTGCTGTGTCCAGTTTTCTAGTTATAGTCTTCTTTTGACAAAGCATCAGTCATGCAGATCACTGTCCTGTTAAGGTTATTTTGATATATTTCCTTTGTGTGACTCCCTCTGTGAAGATCAGGCTCTTCACCCAAGTCTACAAGGTTGAAGAACTGCCTGCTGTTCTGGCTATGATCTCTAGTTCAGGAGTGAAAGGACTAGTAGCAGCAAAACTAGTCCCCAGGCTCTTTAACATATAGTACCCTGAGTAAAGTGAACTGGCTTACCTGATTCCAGCTCTTGTACTGCTCATCTGTGCTTCATTCAAAGTGGTCACTCTCACCTTTTGATAGGTGCATTAATCTGTAGTTTATACCACCCATCACAAACCTATAAACACACAGATGCAATTGCACCCAGGAGTTAAGTTTTGACGCTCAGATTGACATAATCTGTGATCCAAATATCAGCTGTGGGATTCAGCGGCAGCTTCTCTTCCCAAAGAGTATAGAAGCTATTTCTATCAACAGTGAGAGGTGTTTGATGACCAGCAGAGAGCTTGGCTGGTTTGTCTGAAATGTGTAGATATTACCTTCAATGCTCACATAGTAGCACCTTTTAAAACATTTTTGTTAAATAGTGATCAGTTTTACAGGTATATGCATTTAACAGAAAAATAATTTCTGACAGCTTAAATAAGTTTGAAAGCGTCAAGCACTGGCACTCAGATAATGACAGTGGCAGGAATGTTTTTACTGCATTAGATGCCAATTAAATTACTGATTTCATAATTATAAATCAGCATGTTACAGTGGATAATTAATGTTGTCACACTCAAGCAGAGATACTTTATATAAGCATAACCCTTTCCTCTGTTGATTTGCTTATTCAGGAAACAGAAAATATTGCATATAATTTTTTAATATTTGAATACATATCTTTTAGGATTCTTGCTCCTGCCTGCAGCCATAGCAGCATTCTGTCCTTTACAATGGTTCAGTTTAATGGGTGTGGACAGTTTTCAGAAGGGACACAATGACCTCCTGGCCAATTCAAGAGAATTTCATATAAAATCAAGACCGGTTTGGTGGACAAAAGAAGACAAACAACGTACTTAAAAATAATTGCCAGATATAGCATTTTACCAGTAAGAAAACCTGTTAAAAAAAAGTTGTTTGGAAACTCACAGTAACAAGGATTTGGTGCAGAAGGCTTGTTTGCTAGTGTGGAGTTGCTCTACATTATAAAAGAAGTCATAGAGAGGTAGTACTAGAACAAGATCTTCAGTTCTATAACAAAACAATATCCCTGATCTTTTAGACTCTTTAAAATTAGTTGTGGTCAAGGTGATTCATTTTAAATTGATAAGTCACAATAATAAATGTATAGAGAACCTGACCAAAAAAAGCCAGGACAAACTATAGATTAAAACACTATTGACCATTTTTGAGGCGAAAAAAGGGTCTTTTTTTTTTTTTTTTTTAATCAAAAACAAGCAAAAGCAGTGATAGTTGACCATGTATCAGCACAATAATTCTACTTTTAACACTGGATATGTTCTACTGATTTGTGCTGGGAATTGGGAAGCCAAATCTCAAGGCCATTCCCATCTTCAGGGAATTTAAAATCACAGCTCCCTTCATCAGGAGAGGAAGGCAGACTACTGGAACCTTTTCCAGCTCTCTCTTCCAATTGGCCCACACTGAAATGAGGAATGCAGAAGTGATGGGACCGGAAGTACGAATACAAGACACCTATTTCTGCTTTAAAATGGAAGACACTGCTGCTATTAACCAGCAGGGGTTTCAGCTTCTGCTTTCAGAACCCTTTGTGCTTCTGTTGTACTGAAAAGAGACCACAGTTTCCATCAGCATGGTCATAAAAAAGGGTAACCCTGATATAGGCCTATCCTTAGGGGCACATTATGATTTGTAAGGAGATCAGGCATGCCTGGGAGTCAAATATAATCAGAAGTTGCTTTATGATTGTCTTCATCATCTACAGCTTCTAATGCCATTGCTCTGCAGCATACCTGTCAATGTGCTTTCCTTTCCCAGCCCTTTGGTTTCTTTAGTTTTCTTTCTTTACCAAATCACAAAATTCTGGTCATAGAGTAGACATGCTTTGCTGACTGCTCTATAGGATCTTGTACCCTGCAAACTTAGGTTTGATTGTGGAGCCAAGGGAATACCCAGTGTACATGACAGTGAAGAGTGGCACCTGCTGACTCAAACATTCATATTTACACTGAAAAGAATCAAATGAAATACCTTATGATGTTATAGATCTAAAAAGACATTATTTTCTCCGTTTATGGCTTTCTGATAAAAGTGTATGAATTTAAAGAGGTAAAAAGTGAAAACTAGTCTATTTTAATCTACTTGTTCAGGATTAAAATAGAAAAAATGTTATATTGTTGTAAAATGTCTTTATCTTATAGTAGAAAGATACTTGTTGTGCTTTTATGAGTAGGCAGGAATGATGCAATGACTAATTAATCCTATTTTTCTACATACATAGACATTCTCTATTTTTGACATCAATACAGTTTTCAAACATTTACTTGAAATAATTAATCCTGGGTTGAGTTTTTTATGCCATTAGTACTTTTGTAGTCAACAACTTTTAAAATTGAAAACTAAACCTAGTTTTAATTATTGAGACAAAAGCAACACTCTCTTTATAAATATGTATATACACCCGAAGTTAATCAGTTCACTGTTCTGGAATTAGCTGACTTGTTTGCCTTGGTGTGCCACCAATTAGCAGGAACCCAGGGATACTGTCAGTTGACAGCTGGAAAGAGATCCCAAGTTCTGCAGCATACGGTTTGCTATGTTGTACAAAATCCTGAGCTCATGGTATTAATGCTTTAATTTGCTTATTAGAACCTTTGTCAGCAATCTGTCTGCTACTTTCTAATGAGCAAAATCTACCTCTAGAACCCTGCAAGGAGCTGATTTCCTCAACATAAGGCTCTTCTGATGTTTGAAAAAGCAGCTTTTTGCTTGGTATTCCTAAAAGGAGCTGGTGAATAGAAAGACAAAACAAGAAAAATCACAACAGATAAACAAAATAGGGGAAGAAGAATGAATGCAGCTCTTTGTCCAGGAAATTGCATAATTCAGAATTATTTCCAAATACAACACCTTTAGAATATAATTAGCTGTTTGTTCATGGAACTCTAGCTTTAAAATAAAAATACACACTTTAAGAACTAAATGTTTATTATTATTTAATAGGGTCCAACAAATAGTTGGATTTAAATAGTTTTTCAAGAAATGATTGTGAATGGTTGACTTTTTTTTTTTCCTAGCATAGAATACACATGCACAAATATAATCTGCTGACATAACAGGTACAATATAGAAAAACAGTTTACTTCCTTTAAGGTTTAGTATAAGTCATAGCTGTTTTCTAAGTCTGTTTATTCTTGAAAAGCTAGATAAATAAAATACAGTCACCCAACACAATAGGATCAGAAAGTTAAGTCCCACAGTACTGAGCAACACTAAAGTTATTTATTTTACATCTTTAACTTCATTCTTCTCTAGAAAAGAATATATTCTAGAGATTATATCCTATATATCCTTATATATATTTAGAGAGAGAGAGAGAGAATGCAATTCTCCTTACATTTCACATATGATCTGTAAGAGCAGTGCTGATGTTGCATACTCCTTAAGTCCCTGCCACAATTTGGGAATGAGCAGCCAGTCAGAATCTACGACACAGGATGTGGCTGGAGTCATAAGCACTCTGTGAGAATTACACACAAACAAGTCAAGATTAGTATTGATCTATTTTTGCATTATTTACAGTTACTCTTGAGTCCATATGCATGGTTTTGATGGAGCTTAGCTGCATTGGGATTCAAGCTAAATATCACATTAGAAGCCCCCCCAGGGAGAAAAGCTTTCTGAGTACAGTATAATGGAAAGCACATATCTGCAGAGTGCTAAAAATGACTACATAACCTCCTGTGCTGGCTGCTATAGAGATTAACACATGACTGTGCAAAGTAATACATATTTGTTGATAAGGTAGAAGTAATACACGTAGCTAAGGGACTAAAATGAAAATTGCCACATTTCCTCCTTTCTTTGGAGAAGTTTTTCATCAGTGAATGAAAACATCAGGAGAATGATAATAGAAATGAAGAAAACTTCTTTCCACAGAGAAATTTAAAAACAAAACTTTGACAGAAGTGAAATGACCTTGCCTGTTTAATAAGCTTAAATAGGCTCCTGCTGGCAGCGCTCCCATCTGTTGAAGGACAGATAACAATCCTGCTGTTTATGACAGGGTTTACAATCACTGTCACAGAGCTTGTCCTGTACTATCTATGGGAGCAGCAGCAGGGAAAAGTGCAGAATAGGAATCAGTGTTATTTATTCACTGTGAGTTAGAGCATTTGAAATGTACATATCCCTCACTGGAGTTCTGGCAGTCTGAGCAGATCTATAAGTGGAACTGCTGAGTCAGCATTACCCCTGATAAAGCCACACAAAGACAGTTATGTAGTGTTAGGAAAAATGTATCCGTCTTGTCCACATGAGTAGGTACCAGCCAGTGATCCACAGAGAAAGTAGGGTTGTAGCACCAGTTTAAGGTGTTAGCATTGGTGCCAGCCAATTTTGCTGGGGCAACAGGAGATGTGGGGCTGGTACTGCAGTGTACCACTTTTTTCCAGATTTGGTCTGTTTTCCTGTATGTCAGCTGAAAGGATAGCAGTCAGCAGAACAGCCAAAATAATGTTCTCCCTCACCTGAGATAATTTTCTTTTTCAAGGCTTTTGAGGGCAATATCTGTTGCGGTATCTCTAAGAGCAGCTCCAGCCTCCCGGTGAGTTTAATACCTTGAGCAATGTAGATACAGGAAAATGGCATGTTCCCTACTGCATAGGAGCACATGACTTGCTAGCATAGGATTCATTAATATTTTTTAATTCTTGATCAGAAACCATAGCAATAGGACAAGGAATAAAGAATTCACACTGAAAGAGAGAAAATTTAGGAAGGTGTGCAGAATTGTGAGGTTGGTGAGGCACTGGAACAGGCTGCCCAGGTAAGTTGTGTTTGTCTAATCCCCAGGTGTGTTCAAGGCCAGGTTGGATGGGGCATTTAGCAACCTAGTCAAGTAGGATGTGTCCCTGTTAATGGCAGGAGGTTGGAACTAGATGATTTTTAAGGTCCCTCCCAACATAAACAATTCTATAACTTTTTAATAATGATTGTTGCTGAACAAATACACATAGTAGAAAAGAGTGAAATTGATAGCTGCTGTGGTTTAGGAATAGTATTCTCCAATTTAGTGCTTCTGCTAAAACCACACTTCTGCTTGCTCCT
>VXAX01001966.1:463986-581597 GCA_013399835.1 Leptocoma aspasia
CCCGCCCCAGCTGGAGGCACAAGGAGTAGGCATCACAGCTCGAGATGTCCTAGAGAGCTACCAGTAGGAGTTTACAGGAGTCAAAAGCATCACCACTGGCAAAAAAATAAACTCTCCACTGTTGCTTGGCCTGTTCTAATGTTGTTTTAAAAAGGTATCCTGCAAGACTTCACACGGTATCAAAGCCCAAAGGAAATAGCCCCTTTTAGGGCTCATAGGGTGGTTTTTTCCAGAGTCAAAAGAAACTATTCATAAAACTCCTTCTTAAAGAGATGTTATTATGTGTCAATTTCTGAGAAGTGCTATGTTACTGAGATACACTGGTGGAGGAAAGAAGAACTCCATTAAACATAAGGGTTCAAGAAAAATAGTGTCTTATTCTATATAAAGCTTGTATTGTACAAAAAAATTGTCCATATTAAAAATTACCTAACTCCTCATGAGGTTTTGTCACATTTTGTGAGTTTTCAGTGTTCTCTAACCTGCAAATCTTCAGTGCTTCGCCTCAAAGAAGCTGGATGTCTTTTCATCCAGGACTTGGGTAGCTAGAATTCTGGGGGAAAAGTGTGCCTGGTGTCTATATTCCTGGATGGAGGTAGAGGAAAGAAAGGAGAACCACGATAGGAAAGATGGTTGAAAAATAAGAAAATACCCTTCTGTTTGGATGAATTCTGATCCCAGGTGCCTAAGACCATGCTGAAGGACAGTGAAAGAGAAAAAAGCTGTAGAATTTGTATGTGATGGTGATCCCCTTGACTTGAGATGATGCATTCACCTCCAACAATTTGGAGGACATGAGGTGGAATGGCACCTTTGTGCCTAAAAAACCAGGTTCTGCTGAGAAAGCCTGAGAACATGGCCAGGGTTGTGCTGCTCCTTGAGCTCAAATGTTTCTACATTGTGCTGCCCAACGCATACAGCTCCAAAATTCTCTTCAGCCAGAAAATAAAGCAAAGGAGATTTCTGTCTGTATCATCTGTTAGGCCAGTCCCTTTCTGCAGACATCCTGCAGGTTTTCCTTCCTGGAAGTCACATCAGGGTCTTACTAGTTGAGAAGAAGATATGACAACAGAATCAGTTAAAAATCCTTAGAACATCACAGAATGATGATGAAAGAATAATAAAGTCCAACCATTATCAGCACTGCCTGTGTAAACCGGGGGAGTTGAGAGTGCTTTCTGCTGACCTGACTGTTCTGCAAGGCAGTAAAGTCCGTGAGATTTCACAGAATGGCCCTCACCCACCCCCCAGAGCACATGTTCACCATCAGCATTCATTTCTGTATGCATTCCCCGAATGTGATGTGAAACCTCAGTTGAGGTTCAGCCTTCCCTCATCAAGCAGAGCAGTCACATTGCTGAGAAATCAGAAGGGTCTAGCTGCACATGGTGGGAAAATGCATCTCACAGATATAGGAGACTCATTCTTTAGATAGGAGAACCAAGAAAAAAAAAAACCTGCTTGTAAGAGCTGATAGAATAGAGAGTTAACGTTAGTTCAAAATTAAGCTATAGTGACATAAAATTTGTGTTAGAAACTGTTGTAAAATCAATTTTAACACCCCAGCCTATGCAGATATCAGTTTCATTTTCTCTTTGGTTTTCTCTTATCTCAATGCATCTTCCTAGACTCCTTCTTGTTTGATCACACCTTGTTGAGTGTTTTTCCCCTTCTTCCTCAGTGTTCACTCCCTTGTGGGTTCATTGTAGTTTATTTTTCATATGACTGAGCTTTGCACACATCTGTGCCCAGTGCAGGAGCTTCTTAGTATGGTTGTTGGCCAAAGACTATATTCACACAGTTAAACCTTTGACTCTAAACAATTTTCCATCAGTGGGGAGTGCTAAAGATCTAAAGTATCTTTTTCTCTGTTTAATCCTTGGAGCTTTTTATAAGAATTATTTCACATATTCTTAAAATGGATGTCACAGATTTCAGTGTTATTGAGAGAACTCACAGCTACTAGCCAACAGTTAAAGAGTATTTTTTGTACTGAAACTAATTTACAATTACACAGATGTACAGAAACAGTATAAATTTTTAGTAAGCAGTATTTTTTTCTAGGAATAGGTTAGAGATGCAAAACACCCAAAAAGTATACTTGTATCTCTTTGGAGCTTTCTATACTGTATTTATTGTTTTCTAAATATACAATAACACTTGCCAAGTATTGCATAAGAAGACAGGAGGGATGCTAAAGATGTGTCAAAGCCGTCTTTCACTGAGGTATTTTTTAAATTAGTCTTTAAGCTCTAAGCTTAAAGCTTGGTAAGGCAGCTTAGTTCAAGGAGGTGTCTTTTTTAGGAAATGGACTCCCTTGTGTTAGATGATTAACTGTCATCATAGATTTTGAGGTTTTACACTTATCATATTCCAAGCTCCATATAAATTCTTTGAAGAATTAATCTTAATATGTTTTCAGATTGCATTGAAAACCTATAATGTTGTCTTCTGTCTTTAAAAGACATTGGGTTATGGATTCTTTTCTATGAATTTTTGATAAAGTGGTCCAGAACAAGGAAAAGAAGTAGCTATTTGTCAACTAAACTCATGAAATTTGTATTGACTGTTTAAATGCTTGCTTCATAGAGTTAACCAAGATCATGCAAAAACTCCCACCAAATCCATGAATAAGAAATGGTTTTGTTTTATGTAGTATTTACTACTGCAAAGCTTCTACACTTTTTATGAGAAAATAGATCCCAGTTTATTCAAAGAAGAAAAATTCAATAGTGGAAAAAATTTCATTGCTTAGTTTCATCATTCAGTTCTGTCCCTAATGAGATTGTCATATTAGAAAAACCAAACTTGCAAAGCTGAATTTTTCTAGCAGCTGGTCTTGGAACTGAGGTTTCCCATGGGATAGTGGGGAAGAAATCCTTGGTGTCCTGCACACAGCTATAGATGCACCTGCTAAATCAGCTGTCCTCCCCTGCTCCAACAATTGTGTGTCTGTGCCACCATGCAGCTCTGTCCATGCCAGCCAGCCTCTTTGGAACCTCACCTCCTTTTTAAAATATGTGTACATCAGTTTTGTGTTTGGTGCAGCCTGAGTGCTGGGCAAAGCAGAGGATGGGGTATGGGTACAGAGCATACCACTTGTCTGATTTATCTGTACCAGTCACATTTCCCTTCTCCATGGGAAGCTTGATGTGCTGTATCCCTGCAGCCTACCTATCCCACACAAAACTGTTTGTCTTCTTCCTGATGACAAAAGCTGAAATAACTAGAATACCGTTTCCCTACTATTTATGCCTCTTCTGGAGATATGAAAGCATGTTTTGAGAAAATAACAAAAAGCTAGATAAAATGCAAGTGATACTATGAAACCACAAAAAAAAAAAAAACACTAAAAAAAAAACCCCAGAAAACAATTCAGTGGGTGCTAATCTTTCAATCCATCAAAATGCTGGGGTGTTTTAGTCTTAATATTTTCTCAAATATTCATAGCTACCTTAAAGAAAAAGAGAACAATTATATTTCTTTTGAGGGCATGTACAACACGGTACTAGAATGTGAAAATTAGTTTTCTGTGTTGTGTAATATTATTCTGATGGGAAAAAAAAAAGATAAAATAACTTAAATTGTTTGGGGTTTAGTTTTGGGATTTTTTAAATCTATGATTCACTAAAGAATGTCTTACAAAGTCTTGTATTACTTGTTACAGCAGTTTTTTATGATGATTCATAGCTGTGACAATTCAGCCTATTGATATCAAAACCACTTTGTGCTAGTGCTCTCTGCTCTTTTGTTCCACTGACAATATGTAAAACCCTTCTTATATCACTTGGGATGTTCCACTATTTGAAATTTCTAACTTCAGTCAACAGTTTAATCAGTATATTTTATAAACCAACAAAGTTTGAAGATTGTTTTCTGCTGTTCCAGGCATCACTAGCATAAGGAATGACAGTGGTTTTGTAGTTTTAAGTTTAAAACAGTGATTTTACCAGCTGTTGGGGAAAACTGCAATTACATTTCCTTTGTGTTTACATTCTGGATATGTTACAAAATTACTGTAATTATGTAGAATAGAACGTGATGATTATATGGTTGGCTTTTTGCATTTCAAAACTATAAAGATATTATAATAACATTACATGTCTAAGTTGGTCTCATAGGAAAGTAAAGGGTACAAGTTTCCTTCTGGCTTTAAATCAAGCTGTTTGTGGTATATTTTAGGTCAACCTGTGCAGGTTGTAACCACTACAGTAAGCCCTCCAGAATAGCTTTGGAATATGTCATCCATGAATAAAAGGTATTCAATTTGCAGACAACCTTTGAAACACTGAAATTAGGGTGAATCTGTTTATCTGGCCTGGCAACCAATATCTCATTCAAGTCTTGTTCACAGCTAGACTTTGATCACTGAAAAATTCAAACAAGGCCCTTCTTTGTACTATTGATCAAGAAAGAAAAGTGTGTGAGCAAAATGGGTGTGTTTTTAACTGTTGCCTGGATAGGTAAATTATTTTTCTTGCATAAATTACTTTTATTCATTACTTTCTTGGATAACAAGAGTTTTGTATCTGTGACACTGGTGAAAGAATATTTTTAATGAAAGAACTTGATGACCTGACCGTGATGTGGGTTCCAGTTCTACTGAGGTGCAAGAATAAAATGGTTTCTTTAAATAGGCATAGCCCTGACTCTCATCTTTGGTATATTCCCAGCTTCTAAACCAAACAAAGCAAGTACTTCTGACAAGTGGCACGAAAGTACACTGAGTGCCTGGGGCTTTGCTCTCTTCTGTGGGGAGAATAAGTGTCCTACTTAAAATTGCTGCAACCTAAGGAGCATCACTGTGCATAACTTCTGAGTTCTAGATGGGGCATAGTATCAAATAAGTCATCCAACAAGTGCTTCTGGTGGGGGGAAGGAGGTAGGAAACGGAATCCAAAAGGAAATTTCAGACACATGTATCTTTAAAAGGGTTTGGGTTTTTTTAAATGGAACTCTTGTTTGAAACTTTTTTTCTTCTCTCTTATCGGCTTAGCTTTCCCTGCAAACATAGAGTCCAAAACTTAACTGGGAAAAATACAGTAAAGCTTCTTTACTAATGTCAAGATAATCTTTTAAACATAAAACCCAGAGGATAACAGTATGAATGCTACCTCTAAAACTGGGTCACTCATCACTTTACTTAAGAAAAGTTATACTTCCGTTCTTCACTTTATCAGAAAAAAAATAATACTCTGACAGGACTAAAAAATACTGCTAAAACAGCAGGATATATTTTAAATTATTTTTTATTATTCAAATCTATCTTGTTTCTCAGAAGTTTTCATCTTTAAAATTTTTTGAGGGATTAGCCAACTAAACTCTTTTCTGCTATTCTTTCTTCCTAAATGCTATACCTTTACTTGAATCTGGAGTCCTAAAACTACCTAACTTGTTTCTCAATTATTGCCATGGGTTTTCTAGACAGTTGAAAACTTTTCCAGAACACCTTCTGTGTTGCCCTTTCTTCATCTCTATGACAGTGATTATCTCAGTCTATACTAAGACTGAGACACAGTGGTGAATTTCTTATGCCCTCCTTGCACTTACAGTGTGGTTGGCTCTGGGTGAGGATGCTGAATGCATTTAATGCTAATTCAGCACTTCTACTTCCCTGGAGAAAAGCTAAATAAAGTTTGAAAGTGGGGGGGAAAAAGCATTTCTTAGGTGAATGAATGCAGCGGGTTTTTTTTGGTCAGACCCTCATTAGTGCAAATCAATGTATCATCATTGACTTCCAGGGAGGTATGGCAAATGACATCAGCTCAGAGCCTATATGCAGTGATGATATTTGCATTTGTTGAAGCTTTGAACAAGATCTATAAAGCTTTCATATGGAACAGATTTGTTGCACTGGGAGTTCTTAAGACTTTCTCTTTGGAGTGTTTGGAATTTGCTGGTTTTCAGTCTTTTGACAGTGCTATGAGTGCTATATTTCTTGTTTTGCTGGGATTTCCTAATTAGCAATGCTGAGCAGAAATTGTTTAAAATGCAGTGTGAATTGCTGCATTTCTGTCCATATTGCACATTTTAAAATTAATCTGTTTCATCAGAAATGTGTCTGTAGAAATTAAATGACCACAGCTGTTACACCTGGGTTCCTGAACCTGAAAGTTTGTCTCTGCAAGTTCTCATTTGAGAGATATAGTTCATTTGCATACATGCATTTGCAAGTAGGATTACTCTTCTGACTTTCATCAAAGCTAGTTTGAAAAGCTTACAATTTTTTCCACAAAATAATATGATAACATTTTGCATAAAGTTATTTGTTTTGTTTTGGGTTTTTTTCTTTTTTTGGGGGGGGGCTATGTATAATTTTAAGCTTATTTGATGACAAATAATCATTGTCCATATAAATCACTACAGGACCTACAACTGGTGGGAAAACTCAGCTTCAGAAAAAGAGAAGTGGAGGTTTTATGCATGCTGTGACAGCAATAAGCCCAAAGGCAAAGCCTTCTGTTCTGAAGAAACGAGGGTTAGGTCCTTTGAACCATCTGTCTCCCAGGTCCCAAGAGAAGAGTATGAAAAAAAGGAGTAAGCATTTACTGGACACAGATCTTATCAAATATTGTTTAATAATGATTCTTTCAGTAGTCCTGAAAGTAGTCCTAAATGGAATAAACTTGGTAGATTAAACCCCTTCCTCAGACATGCATCAGTCCGTGCCTGTACCGAAATTGTACCTGTATGGGGTAGGGAGTAGAGAACATGTCTGAAAATATGCCTGTATGTTTAATTCAGCTCTGACTTGTGCCTTTTTCATTGCCTTGTTGTTGATCCCTTAAGAAAACCAGAGGTAGAAGTGGAAGATTTATGAACATCAGAAGTCACTTCAGCCTGAACACAAGGAGCTGTAAGGTGCTGAGCCTTTTTTGGTAGACCCACACAACTATTTCCATTTTCTGGCATCCAACTGCCTCTGACATCCATTTCAGTCTCTGCTGCTGTATGCAGAAAGCACCTTAGGTTTCAGAGAATGGCCATTGATGATCTTTTTGGGTCACATGCTGTGTCAGATCCACTCAATCTGCCACTTAACCATAGCTGTTATGCAAAATTAGGGAGGAATTGTAAGACAGGAAGAGAGTTCCCTCTCCATAAACACCTGCTTTCAAAAGGTGGTGTTTTGCTGATGAGTATTTTGGTTTGTGGTTTTTTTCAGCGTTGCCAAGAGCTCTTTACGCACAATGATATTTTGTTGCAGTTTTGTAAAGTCCAGAGTCAAGGCATCACATAAAAACCTCAGTTTTCATTGAGGAATGAATTAAAGTAAACCTCAAGTTATAGGAAAAGTAAAACCTACAATGCATGCCCTAATTGCACAGGGAAGATCACCATAAAAGAATAGAAAATAATGACTCTGTTATCAGAGGAGGTGAGAACTTCTCTATTTATATTTTCATTCAAAAGAGATTTTTCAGCTGCAAAGATTTTTGTGCTACAGCACTGTGAGAACTCCTAAGAAAATTTTTATTCTGCATGTCTTTAAAGCTCATGGGTTGAGCAGTACACACATGGAGCTAAATCAATACTCTTCATGTCCAGCTTGTTATGTCAGGATGAAACACTAACAGAACCTTTGCTTAGCTTTTTGAACCCCATTTGCAAGCTCTCTGTGCAAAGTATTCATATTGTCTGAGTAATTTTTTTTTTTGGTAGTGTTAAGTAAGTTTAGTGGAAGTTCTGACTGAGAAAGGCCTAGGAGGTTGCCTTTAAGTCTTCTTGGCTGCATCATGTAACTCATAGCTTCATAGATTAATTAGGAGATGCTAGGGCTGAAAACTAGTGCTGAAACAGGAGATGTAGTGGCCAAGATTTGTGGCTAAACAAACTTTCTGTGCGTCCACAGAAGCTCTGTCACTCTTCTCCACAGCCTGTTGAAATATTATCACAAGTAGCATTATTTCAGTGTGTTTACATATTAAGCAGTTTCTATTCATTTCAAGATCTTATGTTATTCTTACCACTCTGGTGCCTGAGCACCCTAAGGATGTGCACTTAATTTCCAAAACTGATATGCATGAGAAGTAAAGTGGTTATTCACTAATGCTAATTGGCTTCTAAAAAGCCAATAAATTTTTCAGATAGCACTAATCTTGATATGTTAAATAGAAATAGTGGAAGATATTCACCAATGTGAAAAGAAAGTTTTTGAAGCATTCATCTTCCTTTCTCAATGAAGAAGCTTCTGTCACTTGCTTGCCTATCCTTGACAATCTTCATTTATCAGATGCCTATTTTTCAGCTGTTTTCTCCAGCCTTCCTATTTGCTTAGCTGATGAAACTCCACAAGTCAAAGACAGCAATTCTTGATGGTCCATTCTAGAGGATCTGCTGGTTTTTGCTAAAGCTGGCAAACACTTGTGCGTAGAAATAACATGAGCTTAAACTATTTTCATTTCAGTTACTTTCCCAATTTTTAATAAAATCTGCCTCCCTTTTTTCGAGGAAAGATTTTTTTCAGGCCTGATTATTTCTTAAGCAGCATTGGATAAAGAATATGGTGGGTACATGTAAAACAGAACATCAGAGATATTTTGCTGAATTGATACTGTTCTTATTCTTCCAGGTAATCACAAAAAACAGCAGTTTACCTTGGAACAGGCTGTAATTATATTTTTCCTTCTTTTTTTTTTTTTTTCTTTTCCCTATGAGAAAAGATGGTATATTGAAACTGTCTGAGTAATACTTTTTTTTTTTTTTTTTTGGTAGTGTTAAGTAGAGTAAATATGACCATGGGGAGGAACTATCTTATCCCAGTAGACATGATGCTGATCTCTTTTGTGCCAAAGTAAATCAAGAATAATTTTACCAATGTCAGTACAGCCACATCAGTGCAATTCTAGTGGGAATATGGAATATGGCACAGTATCTCTGTGAAGAATAATGAAAGATTGCAATGGGAATTGTTGTGCCTGTGTATCTCTGCAGGAAATCCGTGGAATTTGGTATTTTAGAAGGTTGAATAAAAGAAACTTCAAGTTTAAATTAATCAGGGTTGAGTTAATTAATCTGACATGTGACAGGAGAACACCGTGAAACTTTAACCATGTCATCTGAGACTGGACTGAATATCTCTGCTCTGTAAAGGAAAAATGTATTTCAAATCTGCTGTTAATATGATAATGGTTGACAGGATTTGGGCAGGAAGGGGCTAACATAAAAGCAAATTGGAAATAAAGACTGCTGTTCTATCTCAAATGTGGCTGTTACACGGTGCAGAGCAACTCTTTCTGTGTGTGTTTATGATGGAAACCAGGAAACAGCAAGATAATTTTGTTAGCACAGGCAAGTTTTTGGACTCTTCATGACTGACAGTGTCTTCACTCAAAGTACAGAGCCAATTTCTGAAAAAGTGGCCATTTACACTGCTTAAACAGCTGACTGGGTAGTGATAGGCTGCTTTTTTAGTCTCTACAGACAGATACACAATGAATCCATACCCAGAGTTCTGTCTCGTGCACCTGGCAGCTGTCCCTCTGTGTGCCTGTGGAAAACTGTCACTTCCACCAGCTGCAGGTGTCACATGAGGCTGCTGCTGCTGCAGCCAGGAGAGAGAAGGGGTCCAGAAGCAAGGTGCTGAGATCAAAGGATGCTGCCTTTGAGGAGGGCTTTGAATCAGGTACCAGGAGTTTCAGTGCAGCATTGTTACATTGCCTGCCTGGAAACATACTAAAATCCTTCACATTGAGAAGATGTGAAGCTCCTATAAACACAGATTAAATAAGTAAGCTGTCCAGTCAGAGAAATTAGAACTGAAAAGTATTAATTAATCTAATTTATACGCCCATCAGTTTCGGGAGAGAAAGTGATCAAGGGGAGACATTTAACTGATTTTACAATTAGCCTGTACTTCATTCTCAAAAGAAGTTTCTTTAATGGGCAAATGTATTGAAAAGATAAGTCATAGTGATATTTGCATTCAGATTATATTTACTGCTCTCTACAATCTGTGCATCTTTGTAAGTCAGCTCAGGTCTGTGAAGTTACGTTTGCGTGGGACTGTACTTCCTCTGGAAAGCTGATGAGGCTGAGACTCTTTGGGTCTCGTGCATAAAATCTGATTTGGGATTCAGAGTGCTGCTGTGTAGGTTTCACTCAGAAAGATAAGCTCTTTCCTCTGAGCAATGCTTAGCATTTTTGTGGGAAGCAGTGTTTGATCTGTCAGGAGAGCTGGGACTTCTGCTCAGCAGAGTCACCCGGGGGCAAGAGGCCTCAGGGTGCCTCAGGTCCAGCCTCTCAGTGAAAACAGGCCAGTGACAGGGCAGGTACTTCAATGGCATCCCAGTGCTTCTCATCCTCCCACTGTGAACCTTTGAGGACAGTCTTTTTGGATGTGTTTCCATCTTCTCTGCACCCTCCTCTCAGGTGGCTGCAAACCAGGTCTCTTCCTTCCTTTGGCTGAACAAACTCCGGTCCCTGATGTCCCTTCCTTGTGTCTCATAGGCTGCAGTGACGGGTATTCCTGTGGATTTTCTTGCCTCTCTTTAAAAATCTGGATAACTGGAATATTTGGAAGCTGCAGTTGAGAGGGCAGGAAACACGACCAAAAATATGGCTATCCTCCCACTGCCTAACACTAAAATAAAGAAGAGCTTGCGTTTGAACTTATGGAATAGGAGAGACAGTAGCCATGACATAGGAAAGAAGAATCCCTTATGATGGTTTTTCAGCTTTTCACTTACAGATTGTATCAGGCATTGCATGGTAAGAGGTAGTAAATAGTTGTGAAGAGATGAAGCAGCTGATATTAATACATACGCAGATGTGGAAGGTAAAAAAATCCATAGCAGTTATCACAATATATGCTGATTTTACCCCCTTCCTTTTGCCCAAAAATAATTTGTGTTATGAATACATGTATTTAAATACACTTGAACAAAAAGTATATATATTATGAGAAATAAAATCATAACAAATGGCTTCCTTTTAGATATGGGTACCTTAACTGCATCCATGAAATCTTTGGACAGGGCTGTCAGTTTGTAACGTGCTGATGAGCATGTGTGAGTCCCACTAGCCCTTGTCTTTTTCTCACTGTCACACAAAGCTGTTGAGGGTCACTATGTGTTGTAGCCTTCCCTTCCCAGTGAGCACAGTATACCCCTGCTGCCAGGGCTGTGATATGAGTGCTGTCATAGCTCCATCTTCTCCTTGTACCCTTTTGCACTGTGCCTCATGTAAGTGCGATGAGATGCATCTCTCTGCACCCAGGCAGGGATGCTGGGCCACTGGCTGTTCCTTTTTCTGACTCTCAGAGAAAACAGGTTTCCTGCTAAGAAAATTCACGTTGGCCTTGTGTCTGCGAGGGGGGTCTTTCCCCAAGTGGAAATTCATTATTTATTTCCTCCAAGAACAAGTGATTTCCTCGTGAAGCTGACCTATTTCTGTAGATCATGCGACAGAGTTTCTCGTGCTGTAGCTGTCTGCACAGCTGTGCTAATGTGCTGGATTTACATCAGTAAAGCAGCTACTCCTGTCACAGGCAGCAGTTTGTACTGAATAATTGTTGCAGAGCTCATGCACAAGAAGCCATGTAAAGTGTATATTGTACATATGAAATATGATGGGTTATAGGAAAACACATGCCATTTTGTGATAATCTGAATAGTATAAATGTTCATTTATATTCAGGTATAAATGAGATTTTGTGTGCTGTGCATACCCCTGTTCTAGGGTACTTCCAGAATATTTGTTCATGATTATTTCATTCTTGTTTTTCTTATTAAATATTTATTGCAACACAGCCTTGTTATTTAAGACTACTGCCTGAAGAGATTTACTACATATTTCACACCTTTTTTTAATGTCATTTTAGTCCAATAATTTTTTGACTTGTTATAAATTTCTTAGTGTAGACTCGCTGCACTATGTTTACACCATAGTAACACATTACTTAGTGTGGAATGCTGATCTCACCTTTTGCCTGACAGTTAAATAGAGGAAAAAGAGGAGATTCGTACTTATTTTGAAATGTGGACACATTAGCACAGTATTTACCAACTTTTATTACCTTGATGCAAATTTTCTCAGCCATGTTTTATCACACTGAAATTTGGGTTCAAAAGGAAAAACATATCTTTTTAAAAATGCAGGTTGCTAGTATTCAGCTTTTTGGTGGCAAATCATTGAGCTGCTTGAAATTAATTCTATCATGCAACCAAAACTGGAACTAGTTTGGAACTGAAAAGCTGATGATGAACGCAGTGGTGTGGTAGCCATTGTGACGTGCCATGGCTTCACACATCTTTAAAACATTTTCAATAACAGCTGAAAAGGTAATATGTGGCATGTCAAAATTTGCAAGAATGGAGGGTTGTTTCCCTGGGGGTAAGTAACTTCATATTTATGCAGCAGGTGGGGAAAGCAATCTGTAGAAATTCCTCCCAGATTCCATCAAGAGCTCCCGGACTATGTGTGGTGATCTCTGGAGGACTGTGCTGGAGGGCTTCTCAACACTGCTGCACCAAGGCTGTCTGTCAGAAAGATTTATCCCAGAGACACAAACACTAGAAGCTCTGGCTTCTTAGAAGTTGGGGCAGGTTGATTATCGGGGTTGAACAAATGCCATAGGCTCAGAAATCTGAAAATTGTTTTTATGGAGCAGGGGGAAATCAGGGGAAGCCTGAAAATGAAAATATGTGTAAGTGACTGATAATTGATTTTATTTTCTTTTTCTTTGTCCCCAGTCACACAGTTATGGCTCTCTGTGTCTTTTTTCATGGCATTATCGCAAATTCATTCTTTTTTGTAGGGACCAACTCTGACAATGATTTGAAACTTCCAGAGTAGCCTTGACACTTTGAGATGCCTTCTGTCTGACTCTGTAGAAGTGTTAAGTGTGATTCAGCTCTCATGGTTTCATCTAATGCATTTTATTTTTCATTGAAATGGACATGGTGTGGGCAATGACCAGATTTTGTATATTATTTGAGGAAGAGTAACTTTCCTGTGTATGAAGAGAAGGTCACTTATAATGTTCAAGTGTTTAATTGTTTGCTATTTTCTAGACTAGAAAAAATATTTAAAAAACCAAAATGAAATAATTAAAAATTTCTTTTTAAATTCTTCCTTTAGGATCAGGAGACTCTTATCTTGTCGTTTGTTTTAATAATATTTCTTTCAGGGTGCTTCCTTTTTCAAAAATCCTGTGCAGCTAACAGATTTAGAAAAGGAAACCTGTAAACTAACTCAAGTCCACTATTTAAAATAAACAGAAATAAACAGCTACTCTTATTTTTGGTGTGGAAAAAGACTCTAGTCTTAGGTAGAGTGGATAAACACGGACTGAAAATGGATAGTCACTAAACAAGATACTCTAGTGCTCTTATTACCACAAACAGAAACAGTTAAATTAGAAATCAAATCATAAAAAAATAACTATATTACCCCATTTAATTGGATTTTTCACTTCATATGTATTTGTTTAGAATGTTTACAATAAATAAACTGATTATATTTGCGATCATTTACGTATAATTATATATATTGATGTTCACACTTATTCCACATTGAATTGTGGCTTTTATTGGTAGATCTGTCATCTCTGAAATTTATTGTATATAATTAATGAGTCTTCATCAAATAATGGAAGATAAATTCCATCTAAGTTTCAAAACAATCTATTCTTTGTAGAATATATATGTTCATTTAAACTGAACAGTATCCATTTTATAAATAAGTCTACATACTGTCAACACATTATTGACTATTCCCCTCAAGCCTGAAGGGAAACCAGTCCTTTCTGCAAATACAGAATGCCTGTAAAACGATAGAACTTTTAACAACATTATTCTTAGGGAGCTTGACTACTGCCCTGGAAAAATTCAAGTCACTTAATTCATGCAATACACCTAGGAAATAGGGAAAATATTTATATGCAGCTTTTCTCCAAAAGTGTTTTCAAATCTCCCTTCTTTTCTCTGAAACCTCAAAGGTGGTGATGATTGCCATGGCACAGCCCATAGAATGCATTTTATTTTCCTTGTGAACAACTCAGCTGAAAATCCTGTAACTCGGAGCAGGACTTATTTGTGATACAATTTTTAGCCCTTGAGAGCTCCCTCTTAAGGGATTTATCACATTTGCTTCTCTCACTGTCCGTGTCACACATATGAGTAATAACAAACACTGTATGGATCTAATGCTACAATCTATATCTCTAAGTATCACTGGCATCAAAGAATCAGACCATTATGATTTTCAAAGTCTCGTTCACACAACTGAGAGACAAGTTCATTGTCTTCTTCATGTGACTACTAATATCCCCCCAGGGCGAGCTTATAGGTTCACAGAGGCGTTTTCTAGGGTTTGTTTGTTTGCTTGCTTTCCAGAGCCAACTTATTAGCTCTCAAAGATACTGTACATGACACTGGCATGATTTCTCAGAGCAGTAGTTGAGATGTTTTATTAGTTATTTCAGCTGAACATTTACTCTCTGAAACTGAGCTATCAAAAGAGGGCTTTTGGGACACTATCAATTCGGTCTAATGTATGAGCTCGAATTATTGTATCATTATAATATGCTGCTTGGTGTCTTTTGCCATTGATTTGCCTACATTTTTTAAATTGCTCAATCAGAAGCCATTTATCTGATAAATTATTAATTAATAAGTGTTTATGATGGAAAACCAAAATACTCAGTGTTGCAAATCATGTATCCTACAGGCAACAGCAGTCAGAAGTAAACTGCTCTTGAGCCAAGGAAGTGGTTTATGTAATGTAGATGGAAATTATGTGTTGAAATAAACACTTCATTGCAAAGAAAAGATGGCTGCTATTCTCCTAGACTTTTACAAGATTCTTGTACATTTCTATGTTCTTTCATTGGTGCAAAATTTGGTTTCAAGTGTGCAAAACCATCTGCACTTTTTAGACTCCAACCATACTGCAAAGGTGCTCAAACTGGTTGTTCTTTGCAATATTTTTTAGAAAACTTTTGGTTTAATGTTGATCCTCTACTCACAGGTATTTTTTCCCAGCTAACAGAATAATTGCAAAGTTAATGTCTTTTGGCAGGTCACATTGGCATTGATGATTTTGAGGGCTTGACTGTATTCCAAACTCCTTGGGACTTGCTTTACTTTGAATGAAAGTAGATATATTCATGCCCGGAGCTAGAAATTGTAGTATGGGGTTTGCAATTAAATACCATATTCACGTTTGTCTCTTTGACCCACTTCTTCAATATGGAGGCATAGTTAGATAATTTTAAAAATCCCTAAAAAACCCCAGAAAATAAAAAAAATACAAGATCAACTAAACAACTCTCACTAAATGCTGTTACCATTTTCTCCAGATGTGTTTGGCATTGTTCTCAGTATAAAAGTAGTTTTTCCAGTGATTTACAAAATGGCTGTAAAATACATTTCTGGCCAATATCAAGGATGAAATGTAACAGAGTAGCAGTAGCATGTGCAATATATTACCTCTTTCCAGCAAATATCTAACATCCCTTTTCTTGTAGCCCACTTAAAATAAGTGTAATTAGCCATTTTCTGTCACTAGGAATGACTTTTGTTTGGGGCTTAGTATTGTGAAATGCCTTTGTTGTAATTTTCCTTCCCCCTTCCCCTTCCTCTCTAACCTGTGCTCCAGATTCCAGGCTGCCAATGTTTACAAGATACTGACACAATACTTTCAGAAACATGAGCTGACATGTGCTACCTCTGGGGCCCTACTGCAAAAAATTTCTTTTCATTCTTAAACAGGGAAACTGAGGTTTTGGGTTCTTTCAGCTCTTTGATTTGGCTTGTTGGGTTGTTTTTGTGGTTTTTTTTTTTTCCAATATGCAGCAAGTGTCTTCTCTTTTTGTACAGGCTCAGCGAGTTATGCACCATTTCAGCAGAGATGTCTGATTTTTCCATCTGCATACCTGGAGGTGCTTTATTCCCTGAATGGTCTTTTCAGTAACCACTAAAGACTTCTTGGGACTGAACACTGGAACAGATGAGTTAAATCCTTCCGGAATGTTCTTCATCAAACGTAAATGTACTGGACTTTCTGGATGTGCCTAAGGACACAAAGGTTAGTGTTTTCCTTAAAAGCCTCAGGTTTCAGGACTGCTTTGTTTCATCTTTAGCACCAGGGACTATGTTTCAATTTGTTGCTTGAACAGGGACACAGATGAGTAAAATGGTGATTAACATAACATATATACAGCTGAGATCATGCTTTTAACTGCCTTGTAATAAATGTGCTTGGTGAGCTCAGGCAACCTAAAGGCTTCTAAATGACAATCTGGCCACCAAGAGAAAGCTCTACCCATGCTCTGAGCTTGACTGCCATTAACCGTTTGTGACACTTCTTCTAAACTTGTGTTTAGTGCATTTCAATCACTCTCACTTGATTTACAACTGGTAAAAAGGGGACAATATTCTACTTTGTTCATGAGATGGTTCTTCTTTACAGAATCAGAGTGGGGATCAGAGTGTTTGTTCAACTGTGTGCTCGATTGTTCTAGATGGCATGTAGGCTTCAGGGGAATGCCAAAGACATTCATAGCATGTTGGAAAAAAATTATTTCTTCTTAATGGCAGCTATTCATTTTCTGGAAACTGTGAGATCTTGATAAAATGCTTTTTCTACCCTTTGGTTTCTCTTAAAATATTATATAATCTGCTGATATTATTCTGACACTATGCCACTTCAGGAAATCAACCTTGACCAGAACAACTCACTGACATAATTTTTCTATGGTATGATTGAAAACATAGAAGAAATAATCTTGCAAGCAGATATATGCTCAGAAAGGTGGTAGAATGTGTGTGGGCATATGTGCTCATCAAGTCACGTCTCAGACACATAACTGACAAGGAAAGTAGCAAGATCATAAAGATACATCAGGATTTTCAGCACTAATCATAACATTATAAAAAAACACTATGTTTATAATGATGTGGATAATGCTATGAGCAGTAGAGAAGAAAAGTGAACAATCATGTAACCTTGATTTTATTCTATGATTGCCATCTGTTTTTTATCTTTCGCAGAATATTCTTCAGGATTAATGCTCTATCTGGTTTTGGGGGAAGAGGGGGAAAAGTTCTCTTTAGTCTCATTATGTCAACTTCATCTTATTTCATATGGACATTTAAAAAAAATACTAGTTTTACAAATACTACTTTTTCTTATTAAGCATCTCCTATTAAATCTATTAAAATCTATTAAAATAATTTCAGGAAACCTATTGGCTAAAGTAGATGGAGTTCAAACTTGATGTAATTAGAATTATATTAATTGAGTTCTGCTTTTTTCTTTTTTGGGGAGGGATTCTAGGGCTATCATCTGAATAATAGCTTTCTAATCAATCTTCTTCTGTCTGCTACTCTAGCTAGCATTTGCATTTGTATTCTAAACACCAACTGACTGTATAAGATAAACAAAAGATAAAAATATCATCCCTCATCAAAAAGAATTGTTTGCCCATTGCCACCAAATATCTACTCCAGCTAGGAGAAAAAAAACAAAACAAACAAACAAGAAAACGAATACAGTTTTATTTTATCTAAGTTCTATTGAAGTTACGGAGAATCTTTGTAACAGACTTCAGTAAGAACAAGAACATGAATATAAAAATACAGACTCCATTTAAAGGCAGAAGGTTAGAAGGCTAGAGGAATTGCAAGATTGTGCAAAGTTTGCTGTGTGAAGGAGAACTGTTAGTTCTGTGGGGTGCCCTCAATGTCATACCTAAATATTTTCCAATAAAGTAAAATTTGTATAAGGGCATATGTTGTAGCTTTAATATGTGGACTTTTTAAATAATATTACATCTTTTATACCTGTGTGTGTATGTATACTATGAGGTGAATGAATATCTCAGTAGCAGAGTTAAAATGCCAACTGCATTGTAAACTCCATCTTCCTGCACTGTGTGTATGTTTGTACTTGGGAGGTTTGTGTAATATGTATAACACAGTCCACTGTGTGTGGACTGATAAATAAAATAAAGGATAGGATTATAAATTTGGCTAGCTCAGCATAGCTGTTGATAGAAGCTTGCTGGTTTAGTATGGATAATGCTGGAAGATAGAATCATAGAATGGTTTGGGTTGGAAGGGATCTTATAGATCATCTAGTTACAACCCCCCGCCATGGGCAGGGACACCTTCCACTAGACCAGGTTGCCAAAGCCTCATCCAGCCTGGCCTTGAATATTGCCAGGGCATTCACAACTTCTCTGGGCAACCTCTGCCACTACTTCTCTGAATAAAGAATTTCTTCCCAACATCTAATCTAAACCTACCCTCCTTCAGGTTAAAGCCATTGCCCCTGTCGCTATCTGCTATTATAAAAAGTCCCTCTTCCTCTTTTTTATAAACCCTCTAAAGGTACTGGAAAGCTGCTATAAGGTGTCCCAGAAGCCTTCTCTTCTCCAGGCTGAACAACACAAGTTCTCTTAGCCTGTCTTCATAGGGGAGGTGCTCCATGCCTGTAATCACCTTTGTGGGTCTCCTCCAGACCCACTCCAAAAGGTCTACATCTTTCTTGTGCTGAGGACTCTGGACCTGGATGCAGCACTCAGATGGGGCCTCACAAGGGCAGAGCTGAGGAGAACTACCTCCCTTGACCTACTGGACATTTCTCTTTCAAAGCACTCCAGGATGTGTTTGGCCTTCTGGGCAGTGAGAGCACACTGTTGGCTCATGTCCAGTTTTTCCCCATGAGAACCCCCAAGTCCCTCTCCACAGGGCTGCTCCCAATGAGTTTGTCTCCCAGTACCCATATCCAGAATTGCCCCGGCTTAGATGCAACTTGCTCTTAGTCTTCTTGTACTTCATGAGGTTAAGTATCCCCCATATCTTTCACTTTGCTTACAGTGTTGCTACAAAAGCATACATTCATTAATACCAACATATCAATTTGGATGTAAAATGATGTAAAAAAATTGGCTTTATTTTTTTCATTTTTGTAGATTTCATGCTCAGTGCTACAAAAAATGTCACAAACATTATTTGATAGATTGGAGAACAAACTGTCTTTGACAGGTAATAGACCTGTTCATTTAAACAGTGCAAATCAAAATTAATAAACTAAATTATCTGACTGGCTGCAAAACCAGTGGAGTTCCACCTATCCAAATTTTCCATGGTTAATTTTTGTTACTGTATGAATTTTATCAAACATGTGCAGCTAGATTTATACAGAAGGCCTGCAAAAGCTTAGGTAGCAAAAGTAAGAAATTACCCTGATATAAGTGAATAAATGATGGTTATACTGAATAGAGTACCTATATTGTGAATTTAATGAAGGAAAATGCTTGTGAACTGGGAACATTTGGCGTAACCTGAGATTTAAAACAGATCCTGGAGTTTTTGTGCTAAGCCTACAGCATACAGTTTATATCCTGGAGGCTACAACTTCCTCCCAGAGGTTGGGAGGAGAGTCCCCTGACACAGGAAACACTGAATTCTGCCCTTCCATTTCCTAGGAGGTTGAATTAATGTGTGGAAACAAAAATGTCTTCTGCCAAATATATTTTCTGACAAAAAACCCCAGAAGTGATCTATCTACCATTTCAGAAGTAGGTCAGAGCTGTGAATCCTGATCTAAAGCAACAAGACTGAAACTCAGCATAAAGTCCCTTAAGATCCAGAAAAACAGGTTGTGTTTAAGATATGTCTACACCCTTGTCATCACCTTTGCCTGTCTCATTGGTCCTCCTGAGAACCACCTTTCACACGAGAGTGGCCTCATCTTCCTCTCAACCACTACTTCTTATCAGGAAACATAGAGCTACATACATCTACCTATAACAGCAAAACAAGGCTTAGGCATGAGTTTGATCCCTGGCTCCTGCTGATCCATACCATCTATTTATATATTTCCTTGGTTTTGCCCCACAGTCCATTCAATGCATGGTAGATTTCAGGGAGCAGGTACGGAAGGGACAGTTTCCAAGAAGCAGCTAAGAATACAGACACCTTTTTTGGGGGGGGTAGAGAGACAGGGTCACCCACACTCTGGGCAAGAAAATTAGTCCTGGTTTGTTCAACTTAGAAACGCACACCTATTGCAAAGCCAAGGCCCCCACTGTCTCCAGTGGGAGCACAGACATCTTTTATATTAAATGTTTTCACTGGTCACCACTTAAAGGACAGAGAATTTGAGGAGGATAAGCTGAGACACCTCCTCTTCCATTTTGAACTCTTAGACAGGATGTAATTAAAAGTATTTACAGTATGTATTGCTTTCACACAGTAGAAAACATTTGCTCAAACAACTACAGTGGCCTCTAGTCCTTATCCCCAGGGCCTTTTTTCCTTTTTTCTTTTCTTTCATGTCATTTCTAGCTTTAATGAGATAAAGAACTCACATGACTGAAGTTATGTTTACCATGCTACTGTTGTGGCAGAAGTTTATCCCCTGTGTGTTTTTGTAAACTCATGGTCTTTTGCTCTCCTTTGTATAGTCTTTTCTGGAAACTTTCAACATGAATTTACCTAAGTAGCATGTTAGGCGTCACATCTATTAAATGATTCTGATATATGTCATACAATTTTCTCCCATATAAATTAAAAAACTTGTAAACGTTGATTATTTTCAGTAAAAAAAGTATGAGAGAGATATGACTATAAGCTTTAACAATATAATAATTAAATAATTAAAGCATAAACCCATAAATTCTAGACACTTTGTTCCTTCTATTAAGAATGTGAATATCAAGCAGTTTTTACAAGAGGTAGTAGAGGTTTTATGACTTTCCCTCTCTCAATAATTTAATTCATGTAAGATTTTAAAAATATTTGATTTAAGAAATTGTGGGCTTTTTACTTACTTGGAAAAAAAGGCATTTTAAACAGCAGGATGTAATTTCAGACTATTTGCAGTCAAGAGGCCTCTGCTGAGCAAAATACTCATTCAATTTAGGAATGCAGATTATAATAATTTTCCTATCTTCCTCACAGCAGGATTCCTGCCATCATTTTGCAAACGCACAGGTTGAAGTATTGAATGACTAGCTAACTTCAGTTTCAGGTAACACATGCTTTAAACGTATTCTCATTAGATCAACTTAGTTATAATGCAAAGCTGCTTAGTTGCACCAAGTGAAATGGGATACACTTAAATTGCCTCATCTAATATAATACTCCTTAATACATGCAAAGTGGTTTATGATGGCAAAGCTTGTAGAGCATGAAAATCGGCAGGGAAAGCAAGGTTTTCTGGCTAAAATTGTCAAAAAGAAGTCCTATTTTATATAATTTCTTTTTAAAGAGGTTAAGAATGAGGAAAGACAGATTGGAGTAAGAAATAATCAGTCTAGAAAAATGTAAATTTAGCACATTAACCTTTTAATATATCAGCTCCACCAAACAAGAAAATTATCAACTAAAGCTGTTCCTTCAGCAATATCTTTTGCACTGTAAAATTAAATGTAAAATACACAGTGTCCAAAATGTATTGCAGTAAGAAACAATATTCTTCATTCTATCTATTTTATTCAGGGAGTTTTATATTGTGTATCATGTTTCCATGTGCTAGTATTACAGCAATATCCAGCTTGGTATGGCTGTATTAATTTGCAAGGATTTTTTAATTTCAGACAGGGCCAAGGAATTACTTATCTCTCTTCCTCCTTTAAATGCTAAGTGAATATACCCCAATCTTGTATACCTTGCAGACACAAAGTCTGGTTTTGATAGAATGCCAGAAAAACTGGTAACATAATTTGCTTTTTTTCCCAATATCCTGCACCTGCAGTCTGACCATACGACTATAAATCCTTTCCCTACATCCCTTTCCAATACTTCCAGAAAACTCCAGAGAGGTGCTAAGCTGCTACAGGCTTTGCAGATGACACCCAAGTGTATATCTCGCTTTCTACAGATGTAACCAGAGCCATCATAAAGATGTTGCACTGCCTAGAGGAAAATGGCTCCTGGAGAAGAGCATCTGGCTGAGAATAAATTTGGGTGAGATCCAGACAACACTGGTTGAAAGACAGAAACTATCCAGACAGCTAGTTGAGCAAGATTCCAATGTTCATGCCTTAAGCATTAGTTTGCAATGAGGCTGTTCATATCCTTGGAAAAAGGCAGAATAAGCACATTGCTCAGCTGTGGCCCCAGAGGATGAACCAAAAACTCTTCACAGTCCAGTTAAAAGCATCTGCAACATGGGTTTTTTCAGTCTGTGTTAGTTTTTGCTTCGCTTACAATATGAAGCAGCAAAACCAAAAAAATCTGGAAAATGCTCGCATGCCTCCAAGAAAAAGGCCTAGCCACAAAGATCTCTGCTTCACTTCTAAGGAGTTGATACAACTCAGCGTATCCAGGGCTGTTTGACTCTTCACAGTGAGAGAACATTGCTCCCATAGTGCAGTGTCTCCAAGGCTCCTGTCTGCATCAGGATAAAAAGTACTAATCTTGTTCTCAGAGGTACAGCCATTTTGGGTCTCTTGATATCCACAATTGCTTTCTCATTTTCTGCAAATGTACAGAAATGTACAAGAAACAATCTGAAACCTTCTGAGCAAAGAGGGTTCCTGAGAGAGGCTTAATGATTCTCTTCTGGATGTGCAGTGGACTTTTAGGGTCTGTACATACTGCAGAGGACTTTCAGCAAAGGATTTGACTTCTAGAGGTTCTGTATGTCTGCTAAAATTAAGACTTCTACTCTTGATGGGAAAAAGGTTAAAGACAGGTGATTTAAACTCTGAGATGTCTTACAAACATCCTTCATCAGGGATGTTTCAGGATACAACAGCTCCAACAGTAACAAATAACTGGCAAGTAGAGGTGAAAGCATACGTGAAAACTGTAAACAAGTTATGTCCCAAGAAAACACACAACTAGAGAAGCCACACACGATACTTTTGGGGAAGCTGGAATCCAATTTCTTGATGGAACAGGTCTTTGAACCCGGTCCCAAACACTGATGAAAAGTTATTAGTATCTTTATGGAGGAGAAGTAACTGTAAAACTGTTGGTATTCACTGTAAAAACCTTGAATCTTCTACCTGGAAGCATTATCTTTTTTTTTACTTAGTTTCCTCAACAGGGAACAGGAAAAGGCATCCTGGGGTCTTTTTCTTGAGGAGTTTGTTGGTATAAGCAGTCACCTACAGTTTAGTCCCCGAGATTTTCTGAGGTCACAACATGACTAAGTAAGATGTGCTCCTCTAAACATTTCCCTTGTATTTCTTCCAGTTCACATTCAGGAGTAAGCAAGAGTAAAATAACAATACAACTCTTCAGCTTTTTGCCTTTCTTACTGATGATTGCATAGTTATGGTTTTTGGGGGGTGCTTGTCAGAAATTTCTGTCTCAAAAGCAAAGATATATTCAGAGTGTACTCAAGTCATCCTGTTAATTTTCCATGTATGTTTTGCATATATGAACTGGAGCATTGATCTTGATTGGTTAATCTTTGGGCCTCATAAGGAAAATACATTCCTAGAACATTTTCCTCCTGATAATGTCTTCCTTGTAGTCTCTTGTTGGCTCACCAGCTGTGCTGCTTATCACAGCTTCATTCACTTTATGAAAACTCTTTAAAATGTTCTCCATTAAAAGCTGTGTAGAAAATTCAGTGCATGCCTGTGAGACACTTGTAGGAACATGTAGTTATTGGGAGAAATAAAATAAAATATGCAAAGCTACTATTCAATTCGTATGTGCACAGCCATGCTGTACTTATTGCCATCATGAATAAAGCATTTGTTTTGCTAAATTGTATGTATATTCCTAGAGGTGTACTTAAAAGGCAGAGCTTGTTAGAGAAGTCATGTAAACACAGAATTTCTCCTGTTTCAGTGTTCAAATCATAAGGTATAATCATAAATCCTGACTGCAGTCTGACCAGCTAAGAAGGCACACGGGACTCCACTACAAATCTGGGAATTTCTTTTCCATGATCATTTGCATAACCCAGCTCCTCTAAGGAATTAACAGCCAGCCAATCCATGTCACAGTCTAGTGGTGTTGTCCCTCCCAAAATGCCCTGTCACTGCAAGAAGTCCCAGCAGAGACAGGGCAGTCAACACTCCAAAACACTTTCCTGATCAGCCTCTGCCTCCTGGAGACTTTGCAAATCAGAAGCTGCAGTGTGAACATTTTGCTCTCAAGGGGATATAATGAAAGCTGACATGCTTTGATCTGCTAGGACACTCACAGGAAATGCTGCCATAAAAATACTGGGCTCCCTGGGGACTTTATGCCTGTTTATTTGGTTGGTGCTTTTTTCTATATTTTGAACTGTTAGTTGAAAGCTTAAATCCTTCTTCCTTCCCTAAAAGAGAGTTACCAACCCAATTGCAAGATGTGTATACTAAAGCTTGCCAAATGCTTTCTGTGTCCTTCCTCATTGCTCTGATAGAAGGTGGCATTTTCTCTCATTTATTAGTATGCTGGTATCTTGACGAAGATCGAGAAAACTACTGTCTTAATGGCCTTGACAAAGTGATTCCTGCTTTAACAACTTTTGCTTCAAATACCTCTTTGTATTTCAAATATACCACAACTATATACATATTGTTTACGAAAATTTAACCTCAAGTTTCTTTTAGCTTACTAATGCAAAAGAGGGGAAAAAAAACTAAATCGCTTCCTTTCCTTATTGTTTTTGATTTACTGTTTTAGGTAACTTTTATGTTTTGTAGCACAAATACTATTCTCTGACTTTCCCTCCTTGAAGGTTAATGTGCATCAAAATGAGGTAGTAATGGTATTTTCTTTCCATAAAGCCGTTCCTTTTACAGCTGTATGAATTGTGTGATTCCATCCCATGGTAATATATACATATTTCTATGTGAATATCTGTTGGAACTTCTTTGAAAGTGCCAGTTACGCCCTCATGGAGTCAAAAGGCTTACCATAAATAAAGTTTGGATGTTTGCTATTTTAAGGTCTTGTGGATGTAGCATTCTAAAACCATGCAAATTCATACAATTGGTAGAACTTTCTCATGTAATTTTGTTGTCCAATGTTTTATAACACTAAGTTATTCCTAAATTATCTCCTTAAGAACAAAATTCAATGTTCTCATATATGCTTCAGGATTATTGGCAAGATCCTAGAAGGATGCAAATACCTGAAGTATAATACAAGCAGAACCTGAATAGAGAAACACACCATTTGAAGATTCACAAGCATCTTAGCTTGCAAGAAAGCTTGTCACTTCAAATCCCGTAAACACCCAACACAAAAGCATTGCTATATTGGCTGTGTTGTGTATCCAGCTAACTTGTGCATTCCACAGGCAGTTCAGATTTCACAAGACAGGTATATCCAAAAACTTGTGTTCTGCATTGTTTGGACAGTGAGAGTTTCCTAGTAATCTTGTGATTCTCACCTGAGACCATGGGCAAGTTTTTTTCTTGGTTTGATTATTTAGGCTTTAATTAGGAAAAAAAAGTTGAATGGAGACTGAATTCTAAAATTTATGTCTCATTTTCAGAGGTAATCCACACTCAAGTCTGCTTCCCAACACCAAATCAGCAAATTGTGAAGCCATAGGGTAATATATAGAAAGTGTATTCACTAAAATACTTCAGTTTTCACTGACTTGTGCTCATGCATTTGCATTCTTATGTTATCATGGATAGAAATTATGTTCAGTGGTAAATGAAAGAAAAACATGGAAAATAAATGGGCCATACACTTTATCCACTCCTACTTACTGTTGCATATCAAAAATGCTTATTTAATATTTCAGATCCCTGAACATCTCAAATTTGTAGATGTTTAGAAAAAAGGCTTTTCTACTTTTGCAAAATCCAAAATGTCACAGGAAAATCACCCCATTTATGATTCAGATTAAAAGATTTGGTACTTTTCAATTTCATGTTCTAAAAATGGCATGGATCTGAAGTTTATTTTCTTCATATCTTCTCTTAAAAAAACCCTCCAAACAACTGGAAAAATTGCCCGACCTAAATAGCTATTCCTTTCCTCACATATATCAGAGATTTTAAGTCATTTTCAGAAGTTATTATAGTTTCCTCCAATCCTCTTATTCTCAGTAACTCTTGGAACCTGGCAGCTCAATCAGGTGTGAAAAATAATCTAATTTTCATAAGCACCCTAAATATGTTGGAAGTTGGGTTTTCAGTAAATAGATGACATCAAATATGCTTTTTTTTTTTTAATCAATGTTCATTCCAAGATAGTTGCACTACCTACAAATGGCAGTGAACTAACATAGAGGACTGGAGCATTTTTGTGCTTATACAAACCGTGCTGGAGACTTGAAGACATGTATTTGGAATCTTTGTCCCCGTTTCTGAATATCATGACTCTCTATTTAGAGTATGACTATATCTCAAACTAAAAATAAAATAAGGAAACATTTTCCTATCTTTTTTTTTTCCCTTCACAAACTGCATAGATCTCACAGGCTCAAACTTGAATTGTACAATCTGTTCCTTGGCCTCATTGGAGGGACTGAGGAGTTTTCCTGCCTACAAGCATAAGCATGTAGCAGAAGTCTCTAAATTGAGAACTTGCTCATTTTAAGCTGATTCTGTAATCAGAAGCCCAGATCTGAATCACATTCTGGAAACATTTGTATCTTGGCACTGATTACAGGGAGAGTTTAAGGTGACTTTAGCTCCCAACTTAGGTATTTTGCTGAGAAAGTCGTCATGATGGAGAGTGAATCCAAACCCTAATGCTGCCACATTCCCAATCCAGATGCCACATGAAACCTGACTGTAGCTAAAGGGGATAGGAGCTGTGTATTTGACCCAAGCACATAGATACTCTCCTCAGACCCTGATTCAAAACTTGCCAGAATGTTTAACCTTGGAAAATAAGGACATATGGAAATATTGACACAGCCCTGAAAGCTGTAGCTCAAACGTGTCTGCAGTAAAATGTATTAAGTTTGTAGCTTTGACACAGGAATGGGATGATGCATAACTCAATGAATACAAGAGGTCTTTTCCTTTGAAACTCCAGACAGCAATGCCTGATCTCTGCAAAGCTTAACAATACATAAATAGCTCTTTGTTGCTTTCATGAATGCTTGTTTACAAACCCCTCAATCGCACTGAGTGCAAATAAAAATTGACAGGTAACACTGTAATTGAAGGTGCATGTGTATATGCTGCAGTGCTTGTTTATTTGTGCAACGTTGTGTTGGGCTGTGCCAAACACGATGGAAAAAATGGAACCATTGCAGTCATTTTAGCAAGTTATTTGGCTGCATGCATGGTGTGATCTACTTCTGGGTCTCGTGAATGCATTCAGCTTTACTTGTTAACCAGCAAAACATTATTTATTAATGACTTTTTCATGCTTTATTAAGCCTAGTGTCAAAACACCTCTGTGGGACTCTAGGCATGTTCTTTCTTTGTATTAAACCCGTCTAAAGAAAATGAAAATTTATGCATCAAAGATGCAGATAAAACCCAGTAGATATCCGTTCAATTTCTCTTGATCGTGGCAGATGATGTTTCTGAATATTTGTGAAAGCACAGCACTTGATTGTATGTTGGCTTAAATTGAAGTATTCTGCAATCTCAGATGTGTGTAATTAGGGTGCCTTAGAAACCTAACAAGGCTACTGCAGTCTCCAAAGCTGAGTGGGGTGCTCAGATGGCAAAAACTGACAAGTTCACCATAGAAGTAGAATTCTTGCTTTTTTCCGTAAAATGAAGTTCTGAATCACAGGGAAAGGCTGCTTCATGGGAACATTAAAATTAAGCAAAGTTGGAACAGGTTGAATTATCTGTTAGTTCTGTGGTTTGAGATGGTTGATATGGCTCAGGAAACTAATACTGCAGTTCAACAAACTTTTCCACCCTTTGTCTGACAGAGCACCTTGTTCTCTAGCACTGACGTGAGATTCCAATCCAGCATGTCTTAACCCATTAGAACATCCTAGCATATATTTCATGGTTCTTCTACATGTGTCGATATTTAACACTAATTGAGCAACAGCAACTTTTACACCATAGAAATATAGACAGAATGGAATAAACTTATGATTTTATCTAGTTGAAAAAATGGTGCTTCCAAGCAAGTCAGCATGTTCATCAATTTTTACATGAAAGAGAAACCTTCAGATAAAGCTGTTCTCATCTTACATTTGGAAAGGAACCTTTTATACACATAGTTTTAAAAAAATATTTTTGTTAACAGACTTAATAATGGCCAATCAGAATTGCCTGATTTATAAAAATAAGCAGAAGTCATATTAGAAAAACTTAAAAAGTAAGAAATTTTATGAATTAGAGGTCAGTTCCTTATATGAAACCGCAATATTTAACATCTGAAGTGACAACACAACAGTTTATCTGTTGAAATCTAAAGTTTTGCACAGTAGAAATGCCATTTTGTTTTTACTGAAGACAGAGGTTCATCAGAGGTTTTATTGGAGAGCAGAAATAAGGTGCAGAGGCTTAATTTTACTTTCAACTAGTCCTGGCCTATGTTATGTATCAGATAAACAAGGTAGCAAAATTTGACCAAAGACATAGTCCACTTTCCAACTCCAGCAACAGAAATCTATGGAGAAAAATTCCTGGAGGGAGTTATAGTTAGATGATTTGGACACTGCATAATCACTACTGCTTTATTTTCTACTTTCTGTTTGTAATTACTACCAGTTATGAATATTTAATGTGAGCTTGTTTTGCGCTTTTCCTTTTTCTTTCATCTTGCTACTTTCATCATCTTTCACAACATCTGAGAGATCAATGTAAGGCAATGGGATGGTTGGGAAATGTACCATATAGTTACCATATCACAGCAAACAAAAATAATTGGGAGGAGAGATCCTCAGCTGGTGCCTGTGAACGGAGCTGACCCAATTTTGGTAGAAGCTGTCCAGTTACAGGCTGTCATGCAGAGACCTATTGGCATGGAGGTTTCAGTAACATAAACTGAAGAGTGCCAGGCTTCCCTGCTGGAGTGCTTTGTCCCCTTTTCTGCCAACTTGGAAAGAGACAAACCAGCCTCCAGACACTGGAGGCTGGTTTGTCTCTTTCCAAGTGGGTGCCTCATCATCAGAGAAAGAGTCCTGCCTGTCTGGTGCATGGCTTTTGTCTGGCACTAGCTATAAAGCTGTGAAATAAGCCAGGGGTAGTAGAGTAGGGCTCTGCTCTTTTTCCTCTGGTTATCTTTTGTGATAAATAATTGATCCTGCTGGAAATGGTAGCCTGTAAATCCCAAGGGGAAAGAAGCACCCCTGCTAGCCCAGGAAAAAATTCTGAAATGACACAGAGGCAGGATCAAAATTAAAATCACATCCTTTCCATGGGTGTTTCCTAATATTTAGCTTGGTTAACTGCAGAGGGTTTCTCTTTCAGGGTGTGAGGTTTTTCCCCCGTGTTATTCAGCCACCATAGTTATTACAGATTTTCCTCTTCCCAGCCTTCCTAATACATTGCCTATGCTACATCCAGAGCACAGAGTGTAGACAATGACGGGGTGTAAAATGTGGCACTGTAGTGCTATGCCCAGCTGTCTGCTCTAGATCCAGCTCAAGAAGCCTTGCACTGCCTAAAGGCCAAAGAAAACAGGTAATCTGCCTTTCTAAGAAGTGTAAGGCAATGCAGGCTGGTCATCAATACCACGGCACTTGGGCATGTTGTAGGTATCATCTTAATGGCTGCTATTTGCTGCTTTTTACACTGCTTTTTGTGTGTGCTCAGATATTTGTGCTAATAAGAAAGTGGAACTAAAAGATGCCACATTGAACCCTTTATGTATTTGGTTACTTTTTCTTTTAGTATAAAAAAGATGTTAATAAAATTTCATTTGTTTTAGAACCAGGTAGACATTATTCACCACTAAGACTAACTAGAGTCCAGAAAACCAGCAGTAACTCATTTTAGACCAAAGAGAAGCTGTTAAGAGCTTGTCAAGTCCCTCTCGATTACAAGGGAAACAAGCAAGTCTGTATTGTACAGATTTCCCAGGAGGACACAATTAAAAATCATCCTGTTCAGGAACTACTTTATATGCTTTTGTTTTTAATAAAGCCCTTTGAGACCAGCAGTTGTGTAATATTCATACTGCTTTTGGTCTGGGTGTGTTCTTCATGCTGCATGTTGTCAATATACCACACTTTCTTCTCAACTATTTGCTGTTTAATGAGAAACTCAGGATTAGATGGAAGGTCACCCACTTCTTTTCACAGATTCAGTACAAGCTCAGTTTCATTTATTTGATTTCCAGAAATGCAATTTCAGATGATTGCTGTGATGTGCTGATATTACCATTCCTGTGAACGCATCATTTCTTCAGAACACAAGTTGTCTGTTTATAACTTACGCTGGTTCACACTGCGGCATTCACCCCTCTGTGAGGACAGCAGAGCTGTGACAAGCTTCACTAGCCTCACCCGTGATCTGACTTTGGTGCACACTGTCACTGACATTGATGCCTGGTGCACTGTCACATCACCTGAGCTGTGCATGTGGGAGAGCTCACGGGCAATTGTGAGGCACATTTCCACCTGTGGTGCTGTTCAGAAGAGCTTGCTGTGGATGGAACCTTCAGCTGGGACAAGACTCTGGTGAAATTTGGGCTCAGCCCACCCCTGTGAACTCATGAAGCCAAGGACACAAAAATCCTCACGTCTTAAATTGGTGCAGTTACTGGCAGGTTTGATGTGGAAAACAAAAAGAGGACAAATATGCTCAAAGAGCTGGGTTCTGTGCATTGTCTCCAAGGCGATTTCACTTAGTCATGTAATTTTTACCCTTTGTTGTACACATGTGCCTCCCATTGTTCTATATCACACAGTGAAATATAACCTACTGCATATGAAGTAATGAGAAGGGAGAATTATATAAAATTAATGCTTTAATGATTGGACTTTGCTTTGCTTAGGTTTGGGGGAAAAGCATGTGTGGAAAGCTCTTCTGTATCCTCAATTACTGCTGCTCCAGGCTATTTCTGCTGTTGTAGCAGTTCCGATAAACCTACAGAAGAGAATCACTTTTCTGTTGACAGCACATTTGCTGGTATTTCTGCAGCAGTTCAGTAATGTCTTTATTGTGTAATGTTGTATTTTAATAGTCAATTAAAATTCCCATTGAATTGACAAAATGGACTTGACTTCTGAAGACTATTTGGCTAAAAGTACACATGAGACTGTTCTGATAATCACTGCTCTGACACTACTACATTCAAACTTACTCAAAAGCCTCACCTTATCACAATAGGAAAAGTACTGAGGCAAGAGAAAACATTAATACATTCCTTCATAAAGGAGGTTGCTGTTGAATTGAATCTCATTTCTCTGTCATGACCATGTCTCCTCTTTTTCCCTCCAACACCTTCAACATGTCTCTTCTGCCTTTGTTCATTTTCCCAGCTCCTTTCTGTGTTGTCTTTTCCTCTTTTTTTGTTTTTCTTTTTCTTTTCCTCTTGTTCTCACGTTCTCTACTAATAACAAATAGTGCAGTACTTTTGTGACGAGGATAGGAAGGTGATGAATAGTCCAGTAGTCAGATTTCAGAGGCTTCACACAGGGTTTGTGTTAATTCTTTTTTTATTTTGTTTTGTTTTGTTTATGCCTTTCATAACAAATGTGTTTACAGCCTGCAGCTTAGAATGAATGAAAGTAGCAAATACCTGAGACAAGCTCTGTATGAGTAAGTGCACCACTAACAGGCGGCAAGGCTTGCAAGCACAAGTCATTCCCACTCATTCATTGCTCACTTCTGCCATCCCTACAATGTCATCTTCAGTCCCATGATACTTGATGGCTTTCTTAATACCTCAGCTGCTGGAATCTCTTAGTGCATGAAGAGCTATTCTTCCACTCAGAATTTCTCAGTTCTCCCAGTTTCATTAGAGGGTATTTTGTTTCCAGACATCATCAGTAGATATTCTTTTTGGCATTTTTAAGATGATTTCCTCAGGACCTTACCTCATACAAAGAGGTAACAAGCTTATGTAATGTAGTGCACTGCCAGATGTGTTGTGGGATCATGTTCATAATATTTAGCAATTCTTGCAGTTGCTCCACAGAGGAAGCTTGTTTAAGCTTCCACAGTCAAACACTGCAAGCAAGGCAAATGACAGAACCTGGGAAAAGCCATAAACAGGAAGCTCACAATTCAAGATACAAGCAAATCCATAGGGTTACAGTTTCAGAGAATAGTAATAATAATTTTAGCCTTTAGGAAAGACAAGGACAGAAAACAACGTTTCATTGCAAACAACATTTCAGTATTTGTCATTCTATTGCCCCTGGCCTTTTGGTTTTCTGCTATAGTGTGCAAATAAAAGCAAATTGGCACTTTCAAATGTACTTCTGTGACTCTACAGATGTGTTATTAATGTGGATTTTTCAAGGCACAAAAAGACTGTGATTAAATTATGTGAAAAAAATACAGTGGGCATCTGCTTGCAGGTCATTCTTCCTATTGTTTACTGAAGGTGGTGAAGAATCATTTTGAACAAAGATGAACATTTGGAGAGCACACAAACAAGCTTTTACAAGGAATAAAATCTGGGGCATGGCTGGGAATAAATTCATGGGCTGGGTAAAGTGAAAAGGGTATATTTTAAAAATTGAAAAAGTAGTAAGGCCCATGAAAATTGTCAGAGTGAGGCAAGGGCTTGCTGGAGGCAGGTGTATGGGTCAGTAGCAGAAGAACAGTCAACAAGAACTAAAACTGGCATTTTTAATTTCAGCATTTCTCTGTACTTGAATCATTCATTCCACCCACTGAAATATTTGCTTCCTCATCCCTGGTGGGACCTTCACAAAGGTCTGGTGCACAGTCTGGTTTCAACTGCATACGTAGAGCAAGTAGAAAAGACTGATTCCACATGGAGACCTGTTCCTTTTCTGCAGTGACCTAGAGATGCTGCTGTGTGCTCCCATGCACCTCTCAGCACTCCCACACAGAGGGGAGAACACTACAGCACACTTTTTACCTACAAGCCTGGGCTCTCTGCCATGAAAAGCAAGGGTGCATACAGAAATGACACGTTTTTGTCCTGAAATGTGGCCAAGGTAAGCACCCAGGGACTAGGGTAGGCTACTTAAGCGTTTACTTCTCTTATTTGCGTGTGTTATGTCACAGTATCTAGTTCATGATTACATACAGGTTTTTTCAGACCTCTGCTTCATTCACTGAACAAGGAGGGACTGTGCACTGAGAACATACCAGCAATACACAGAAGAAATATGCTAATCTCTGTAAGATGCCTGTCTTGTGTAGTTAAAAGGAAAGTTATGTCAGTTAAGGCAGAAAAATGCAGAAAGAAAAAATTAAAACACCTGAGACTTCAAAAGTGGATATAGCAATTTTAGCAGTTACTGCCCACCAGCTGTTCATTACCGTGCTTTAGCTGAAGGTTTCTGTCTTCACAACTGAGTTGTATTCACAGTTAACAGCTTAAAACAAGCCCATTGGCTTTGTGCTGAAGCTGACTCAATCCCTTGGTGAGGGCATTAAAACAAGGTGGCTGTTGTAACAGCAAGGGAGGGCTACTTCTTAAATTTGTTCAACTCTATCCCAAAGAAGACATACCTAGAGAGAAAACTCTCTTGGCTTTTGCCACAGGCTTCCTGGTAATGGTGGGCAAGGGACTAAAATTTTTTCACAGTTGTCCCCTAAGTGCATTTTACTCCCAATTCATTCCATTTGGCTAAGCAAAAGGAAATATTTGGGGCCTATTGGCAGAAACAGTGAAAAAGTCTCAACTGCAGGTGAAGGCCCCGGGTAGCTTCCCCCCAAGCATGCCATTGGAAAGGGGTCAGGTTAAAGGCTCCTCAGAATGACTTTCAAGTTGGCTGTTCCATTTGACAATTAATCTTAAACACCTGTGGTCAGTTCCCTGTCTTGTGGGGGGACACTAGTGATGCTCTCATCTCACATAGGCATTGTTAAGATACATTTTTTGAGCTTTGAAAAGAATATCACTAGAAAAAGTCTTCATTTAAGGAAGCTGTCATTCCTATTAGAGGTAGAGAGTGAAATTCAGCCCATCTGTTGTGTACCGCTGTCCGATTTCAGCTTTTTCTCTCATACTTGTAAAATTCTTGAATGTGACAAAAAATATGACAATTTTTTTAAAAGTTGCTCTTCAGAGCATGTGGCAAATGATTCTTGGATATCCTTTTCACACTTTCAATGTGTGAGTACAAGGATGTATGAAGAGACTTGTCTGCCTTTTCTTTCCTTTTCTTTTTCTTCATTCGAGCATGTAATGCCTCCTTTCCCAATATTACCCAGTGCCTTTCTGGGTGTGCCCTGTTGTCTGCATTGGTTAGCTTTACTCTGTCAACTCAAGTGGTGTTGATTAGGAAGCTGATATGGTTGCTAACAAGCTGTATCTAATGTGCTAATTTCAGTCCACAAGACAAGTTTTCTCAGTGCTATTTAAGTTGTTAGAGTAACAAAATGCATGGTTGATTTATTTTTTGGAAATTTACCTTACATCATCACTAGATGTAAGAATTGTTTGCATTCCTATGATGCAATCATCAAACAATGAACCAAGCAAAACCCGCCAGCTCAGTTATCTTTTTGGGTGCTGCTTAATAGTGACACTGCATTTGTGATGAAGAAGCAGCAGTTTGAAATATCCCCTATTGATAGTGCCAGAAGAAAGCTGGAAAATCTCCAAAACTCTCTCATTTTAAAAACATTGCTGAATTTCTTTGTGAATATATGAATATACATATCTTGCTTATTTGAGCAATGAGATTTTTTTTCTCACTTGACTGTATTTTCTACTTGTGGTACATATTGGTTCAGAAAGAGATTAAAGCTTACCTCATGTATCAAGGAGGGTGAAAGGTGGGAATCTCAGTATTAAAATTAGGAATTTATATTTTTTATCTATAATCCAGTTTGCAAATAAGGGGGAAGTTAAAGAAAAGCATAAACTCCATGTTAAGCATGACTGAATTTTAACTGTAATGTGATTGTTCCAGAATTGAAGGATACTGCTTAGAAACATCTGGACACTGATTAGAAAACAGAGTAACAAGTCAGTAAAATCAAAAGGCCTTTTTCTACAAGAATTACAGCCCCTTTTGTGTGAATAAAAACAAGAACAAATTAGGAAACATGCTTTTGTGTGTGGTCATATGTGGAGGAATGAGTATTTATTCTTTATTTTAGGTGACATTCTGTATCTTTCCTTCTGATGTTGGTAGGCAAACCACAGAGATACCTCAGGCTTAGGGAAGGAAATATCAGCCTTCCAGATGCTGCTGCCACCTTCCAACAAGCAGCCAAGAAGACAGGTACCCGCCAGAGCAGTGTCTGACCTGGCCTTACCCCTGCCAGAGACTTCTTTTCAACCTTTGTCACTGCTCAGGAAGGACAATCATAACCAAAATTACAGAAGGACATGGAAGGAAATAAGTTTGAAGGCAATGATGAATTCATAGATGGGTGAATGGAGAAAGGTTTCCTCTTTTTCCTTCACTTCTGTGTTGTCAGTCAGCCAAAACAAAATAGAAAGTGAAAGTTATGGCCCATGTGAAGCCAAGAGAAGGCAGTACATTAGAAAAGCCACGACTGCAAACCCAAGTGAACTGGATGCAAATTTAACAATGTTATTGCTCAGTGAGGAGGATTTCTCAGGGAAAAAAGGCAATAAGCACAGAAATATCCTTGGGCAAGTGTTAGTCTCTAGTGTGACCTGAGCAAACTCAGTTTTATTGTGAGCCATGTTAACAAGGAGCTGAGCCTATAAGACTTGTAATAGTAACAAAAAAGCAATTTATGCAAAATGGGGGCAATCTTCATCTCACAGTATCTAGAGAATATGTAGTTCTATAGGTGATTAATTTAAAAAAAAAGGACAAAAGAAAAAAAGGTTTTCATAAGTTATTTAAAAGCTTTTTAGTACACTGCAACTGGGAAAGTATTAAGAAAACTAGAAAGGGTATGGCACTTGAGGAACAGGCAAGGCATTGTGGGAATACAGTGTGATATAAAGCAGGATTCATTTATGTAATTATTACAGAGACACTGTAGTCATACAGTAGTTAAAAATTATGCCATGATTCCCCAGAATAAACCTCTCTTCATGAAGACATGTCTTTATCTTTTCTACTTGCTGTTTTTATTGAAACTACAATAAATGTAAACATATAAAGAAATGAATATCATTTTTAAAATGCTGTAACACTGTTCTAGGTTTGTTTTGTCTTGGGTCTGTTGTCTTTTTTTTTAATTCATAGCATCTTCAAAATTATTTAATCTAGGCATTGCAAGCATAGCCACTCTGAACAGAATTGCCTACTGCTACCTTTATGTATATTAATCAAAATTGAAAGACATATAGCTTTACACTTTAGAAAGCAGTCAGTAATTCACACTGAGTGGTCCATTTAATATGCATAGAAAGAAAACACAAAGTACTAAATCAGCATTTAATATCAGATTTCTTTAAGTGTGTAAACTTAGCTACCTGACATCATTAAACAAATTTGGTATATTAGGTCATAAATATTTACATTCCTTTTTAACATAATAAACAGCCACATTTGCTATTACTATACAAAATATTAATTATGGTAGAGACTTTCAAAATAACTAAAGCAAAATGGACACTTTGGGTTAAATCAGAAACAATGAAAGCTAGAAACAATAAAGGATTTTGAATGGATTTCAGAAAGTAGTCATGTGGACTTCCACATCAATGTTTTTTTAAAAATGGATGTCCACATTTCATATTGCCACTTCTAAGGTACTGAAAGCCTTTAATCTCTTGTCATTTATTTCAGTTTTTAAAATCCATTATCCATTTTTTGTGTTTCTGCAGAGGCACCGAAGGATTTTGGCCTAAGGGAATTAAAAAATTTCCTCTAATCAGGAAGAACGACCAAACACTACTATTACTTTGCTGTAGCCACAATACAGTCAGGACACTCTTAAAAACATTAAGGTTAGAAAAGTCAACCTTTAGATCTGAAATAAATCAGTATCTTTCAAACTTATTAGTACGATCAGTCCTAATGGATACGCACTGGTTGTTGGTATGGGCCTCGTTAACTCTGAATCATTTTCTTAGCTTTGGTTCCTCAGTCTCAGGGTCATGGAGGTACCTCTCCATCCCATGAGCCAGAGCCCTAATCCAGGTCTGTGGCTGAGATTTTGCACTACCCCATATGCTTGGTGTTTCCTTCTGTTTTGCTCAAGCAAAAGTGGCACCAAGTGTGTGGTATGAAGGGGAGAGGAAAAGGGTGTGAAAAAGACCTGCATGTATCAAGGCAAAAGGCTGCTGCCCTCAGCTCCACATCGACATGTGGAAGCAGTTTTTGCCCGTGTAAAAGTAGGGACTGGAGGATCATCTGCTGTATTTCAGCACTGAGAAAACAACCACCATATTTTAACTAATCCCTCAGATTCGTGCCTGATTAACAAGACGTTGCTGATGATTAAATACTTTCAGAATATATATGTAATCAACTGTTAACCCAAATTTTGTAGCTTGAAAAGAAAGTGGTAATTGGTTAGTGAGGAATCCTTCAAAACATTGCTGTCATGAATTAAATAGTAGCACCCTTTTTAAAGCTTGCTCCTGTTTAAAGGACTTTTTTTTCAGTTTAAAATATTTATTCCAGATTTCAGTTTTTGAACAAGAGCACATTATTTCTGCAACTAAGAAGTTTATAGTTTCCTTTCATTTATTCAATCTCTGTCATTATATTGTCCTTGAAACTATTTTTTGTCACTGTCAAACATGATAGCCTCAGGACAGAAATGAAAGTGAGATAATATATCTCTATGAGCTTTTCTGGTGAAATGTTTTTAAAAGTTTTCAAATGCAGCCATTTGGATTTAAGCAGAAGATGAAAGAACAATGAAACTAGGAGATTAAAGGAACAAAAGCAGTTATTTTAAATGTTATTCTTCTAACATTCCGATATTAATCCTTGAACACCGTTATAATTGTACCAAATGATTTATATAAGTAACAGAAAAATTATTTTGTGTTACTTCTTCTATTCCTCTGTGAAGAACAATGTCTTCTATCAGTATCTTTTCTCATAATTAGGATTTCCAAATATGCATCACTGTGACATTTTGCTAAATATGATCTTAATAAGAGGCTTAACTTTAATGTTTCATAAGATTATCCAATTCCTAAAAACATATAATACGTTCATTTTCAGAAACCAATGTAAGTTCAATGTGTGCTGTTTTTCCATTTCAGAGATAACCTAAATAAAACAAGAAAATCCAAAAAGTAAGACTTTCACTGTTGCAATAGTGCGGGGGGAAGAGTGAGGGGTAGAGATTAGAAGATTTATGCTTTCCCGGTATTTCTTCAATGTGTGTGTTATAGGATTTATCATTTATTTCTCATATGCTAGTGTTTTAAGAGATTTTTTTTTTACTCTTTTTAACCACTATTACATTTTCTAGATTTGAATGCTTGTCATTTAAGCTTTGAATTTCCACAGACTGACATCCTTAGAGGTAAATTAACTGGCTGACTCAGGGAAGCCATGTCTTGCATTTCAGGAAATGTGGTTCAGACATCCTTGCATTGGTCTGAGTGTTGCAATGTTTTCTTCACACAAAATCACTCTTACATGTTTGTTTGCCTTTTTATTTTCTCCTTCCTTAGAACTAGCTACTTTATCAACACCTTGCAAAAAAGCAAATAAGCATATCTTCTCCTTCAAAGAAACACAAAGAAGGACTGGTTCAATAAAGTCAGTGAGGATATTCAGAGGTTTTACCGCTTTAACTCACCTCAAGTTAGCCATAGCCTTTCCTTATCCCTGTTTTGATAGCATTGCTGATGAGCCAGAAATTAATATGTGATAAATGGTTCACATAAGATTGACACATTTGTGTGTAGGAGCTGAGAGCACAAGTCCTCATCTCCACCCCTGGGACATGGCAGTCATTTTGTGCAAACAGGATGGAAGACCCTGTTTATTTTGTTGGTCTTACCACCCTGCATTTTCCTCATCCAAATGAAAGTTTGCTATGCAGCGCTTCTCTTAAATTACCGCTTCAGCCACTTAACAATTTCTCTACCAGTGATTAGTATTGTTACAGAATAAGAGTTCTGGTGGGTTTCAATCTTTTCCTGAAGGATACTGGTTGGGTAATGTGAAACAGAAGAAAGCAGTTCAGTTTACCTGCTCTTCTACAGGACACACATGAAGGGATATTTATATGAGTGTGTGTGTATTGCATGTATGTGTGCTCATCCCTCTAAGGACAAGGAAATTCCAGTGGTGCTCAAAATCTTTCAGTCATAGCTCGCCTTACAGAAATACATGGACACACAAACATCAACGTCTGTCTTTATAAAATTACGTGCATTTCCATATTCATGCACAGACATGGATTTTTTTAACATATTCACAAAAAAGTTGTAACTGCAAGTGCATATGGCTAAAATTGCAAATAACTGCAATATTAATAAAGTGATTCAAAAGAGCTAAAATACAATCTTCAAAGGAACTACATGCAGTTTTACATTATGTGGGCATGCCTTTTCAACCTTTCTTTACTGTCAAAAGGTTTTATAAATCATAAAATCATAGAATGGTTTTGGTTGGGTTGGAGGAACCCTTAAATACCAACTAGGTCCAAGTGCCCTGCCATGAGCAGGGACACTGGCATGAATCCTAAACATTTTCATATCAAAACCCCGCACAGAGGGATGTATGTCTGATGCTGAATCACATGGAAATAAAATATTTCTCATAAATGCTAACTAGCATTTCTTAAAATGCTTTTCCTAGTTAAACAAGAAGTATTTATTCCAGCATTATTAAAAAAAAATGCTTCAGAGACAAGAAATTCAGGCAAAGAAATCTTTTTGGAAGTGCCTAGTAAATGTGATTAGTTCAGTATCTGGGCACCCCGCTGAGGAGATGATGCCTTTTAGGGACACTGACAACTTGTGCCTGACTGCAGCAGTACTGGGGGTGCTTTGTGACACTGGGAGGAACAAGGGAGAGGCCATGAAACAGGAATGTGCTTACAAGAGGTTTAGAAAGTGCCAGCAGATGGCACGCACGAATCCTCAGCAATGGGGTTTGCATGGGGAGGGGAGGAGAGTTTTGAAACCACAAAACCTCCTTGAGTGCCCCAGATGACTTACTGTGAACAGCTTTTGAACGTGACTCTAAATATCAAGATTTCTGAAGAGGTTATGAGAGGTAAGGAAAAAGTAAAAGACCCCAAACTAATTAATATATTTAGGAAAGTATTTGTCTGAGTCATTAAAAAAATATATCTCTGCAATTCTCAGAAAGCTCAGTTCCTATTACAGATACAGATTAAGGATTCTATTTGTACGCACTTTTTGATCTGCACACTTGTCTTTGTTGCAGTTTTTTAAAAACACATTAAAAACATCAGCATTGCAAAAAAGGTTTAAAAGGAACTTGTCTTCTGAAAGATGTTTGTTTCACTGATGTTTGAGTTTGCAGAGAAGTAGTTATAAAAACTGCATCTCTGATCACCGGAAAATGGATTCTAGTCAAAGGCACCAGCTGTCCTGACAGTGTGATGCCATGTCTTGCTCTCTCTCACTGCCAGGCTCAGCTACAGAAACAGCATAATTATATGAGTAGCAGCAATTCCCCTTATCTAATATGAACACTTGCTACTGTTAACTGCATTTCAATGTGCTAAAGAAGAAATAGAGAACTAAAACTTATGATGAGGCTCTTGGGTCATTTAATCCAAGGGAGTTTGTTTTCCTGTTGAGTTTGTGGTGGATTGTTTTGTTTGTTTTGTTGCGTTTTTTTAAATTCTATACATTTGAAAATACGCCAGTCAGCCCAAGTGCAGGTGATGATGGCAGAGCCAGGAGATCCTCGTGCCCAGGGCATGCCTCCTGGCCTCCTTTGGGCTCTCTTTGCTTCCCTGAAAGTAAAATTTCTGTATTACCTGCCTCCTTGTGCCACTGCCATTACCATGACCTTCTTCTGACTGTGGCATTTGAGAACTAATTTTTTCAAATAAATTCAGCAGAAAATTCCCATTTCTATCTTTCATTGTCCCATAAGTAGATTTCCCAAGTGTAGACATCACCAACAGATCAGTCCACATATCCTCATGCTACTCACAAAGACAACCAACAAACACCCCAAAATTCCTGTTCTAATGATTATTAACATCAAGGAAGGTTCTTCTAGAGAAAACTCTGAACGGCATATGAGGCAACCAGAATAATAATTTTCTAAATGACCAAACCCATGAAACTATATGGATATTCAAGTCACAAAAGTGAAGTAGTTGTAATGATATTAAGAATTAGAGAGCTTTTGATCTTAAAATATCTAGCTGGTTCAGTATGACTACAGTTGCTTCCAAAGCATCTCACAGAATCACTGAAACCACAAAGATGTCTGGAGAAGACAAAAAAAATGTATTTGAGTTAGAGTCAGGGGAACTGGAGAAAATACAGCTAAGAATGATGAATCAAAATTTGTTGTATATTGAACAACCTAATTACAGCAATTATGGTTTTTGTCATTGCAGAGTTGATGAATATTTTCTGGAGCAAATGGAAATTTCCATCCCATAGTCATTGTAGTTGTCTAATATTGCTGTATGTTAATATCTTAGAGGACCATGATAGTATCAAATATAAACAGATTACTGTAGACAATCACCAGACAAAAACAACAAAGAGGCCAGATTACATCTAGCCCTTTTGATCATCAAAGCTTTAATATGCTTTGTAAGCTGTTTCATAAATTATGAATGTGAAACGGTTGTGGCAATAAGATCAAGGCTTACTTATGGTTGTAATAATTATTTCAAAATTAAATATAAGTAAACATATTTTAAATTAATATATTTATTATATATAATACCCAATGAGCCAAACACAAAGAAATATCTAAGGGGAGATTTATCATTTGTAGGTCACTTGTATCATATTTGTAATGATTTCTTTCCTGCACTAAAGAGAAAAGCTAAAACAATTTCATAAAAGTGTCATTTAGTAAAAGATAACCCTTTCTTTGGAATTATTTCTAATTTGTTGCAGAACTTCAGAAGGAAATATGACAGCACCAGGATTTATTTTTCCCTTTTTGTTTCACACATGCTGATTTACATATTTTGCTGGCCTTGTTGAAATAGTGTACCATCTTCTGTGAACTGAAGAGACTTCATTAGCAGCAATGATACCAGCAGTTCAAATTAGAATACATAAAATTCCTTATTATTTCACATTATCACAAAATAGGCATCTTTGTCTCTATAAATAAGCAAAAAAGCATCAAGGTTTGAACACTCATTATCTGTACCTGGATTTTTAAAAAAAATATGTAAATAGAAGTCAATTTTTAATGCCCTGCCAAAGAAATTCAGGTGAAGGTTCAATGAAATTGATCATCCTTTCCACAATAATGAGGAATTAATACTCAAATCATCTACATTTGATACACTTTATATTCAGCAATGTCATTTAAATGTTAAAACCGCAAGAATTATGTGACTTCTCAAGCTAATATTGATCTAATGGCTTCAACTCAATGACAGTGTCAATTGCTTTATCTTTATATATATTTACATATATATATATATATATATATAATATGAGAAGTACTAATGGTGTTGGAAACTGTACAAGACAGATAAGTCCTCCTTCCAAAACTGAAAAAAAAAAAAAATCCTGATTACTTTTCCTTGTATCTGAATCAGGTTTTAATGCAAAACATTTATGGGCTTTTGTTACAGAAAATTAAGGAACAGCTTACCTGTATAAACATTAGACTATTTAAGAAAATTGGTTTAAGTGTTACTTAAAAATCCACTATCATTTTCTTTCTATTTTTACAGTTGGAACTATGGTTCCCTTCCCAGTTGTTTCCTTTTTTAGGATACTGTAACTTACCTATCACCGGCAGTCCAACGTCTGCATCATTCCCTTCAAATTAACCCCCTGAAAATGCTTATGCCTGTTATTCCTTCCCTCAGTCCTTGCAGAAAAGTGAAAGAAGCCTGGTGTTCTGCTCATTGTTTGCACTGTGTAATTTTACCTCTTCATTAAATATGTCCTTGCTAGTTTATGTCAGGCCTTTGCCAAAAAAAATTACCTTTGGGTATAGCTCATATCACAGGGTGTGTTAGGGAATAGTCAGGCAGTGGTCCAATAAACTCACACAGAGCACTTCAGCTACCTACACCTAAACCTACACTGTGAAGGCTCTTGATGAGACCTAGGTCAACGAAGCACAGGTAAAAAGTGTACCAAATGTCTGCCAGAGCATCCCACCACTGCTTGGAGGCACTTGTCTCCTGCTTTCTCAGCACCATCCTGAATGCCCCTCAAGGCCGGTCAAGTATTGCTCAGATAGTGCCCAGCCTGTTACAGATACCAGAGAAAAATCTGTAACAGACCAACTACAGAAAAGAGGTGTTTAATTTCCAGATGTTCATTACAACAAAGCAAAAACATGTTGATTGACCCCAGGCTGTTCCCTTGGGGCTAAGAAAGTTCTGAATGCTTTCTTGTCAACACTCTGAGGGTAGTATCGAAAACAAGTCCTCTGGGCTGCAGTTGCTTTAAATTGATTACACATTTATTAGTAAAATACTTGTAATACTAATGTCAAACCTGAATGGAAGAACAGTTCGACAGAAATCTTTTCTACAAACCCAAATTGAATCTCAATCTTTCTCAACAAAAATCAGAACAGAAACAAAAATATTGACTTATTGGGATGTGACAAATTTTTCATTGTGAAGGTCTGAAGACTTTTCCATTCTGCATGTGATTGGTGCTGTGGAGATGCACTTCCATAGCTCTGTGATGCTCTGGAAGGTTTGTAGCGAATTCTCCCAAGATCTCTGTAATTCTCTGTGGGGAATAGCGGTTCACATAGTACCCTACCTATTACTCCCAGTGGCCCTTTATATAAATTTCTGACTTCTGTTGAGTTTCAGTGTGTCCTGGGAGTGACTCCAGAGCTGATGTGTCCACACCTTGGCTAAAACTTCTTCCTTCATGCTTGTCATTTGGCTTCTTCAGGTTAAAAATGTTACATTTTTTTATGAGAACCCCTGAAGGACAACACCCAGCTTGTCTTCACATCCTGGAAGATAGTGATTGAAAAGAAACCACACATAACAGTCTCTGAGATATTTATGGACATTTAAAGATGTTATGCAGGAAAATGTGGGCCCCTCTTGAGGTAAGAGGCTGTGCTGTCTCTTCCACTTCATGTGTGGGAACATGCTGGATCTGTCTGACAACAGGATGAAAGAAGGTGGCTGGTCCTTGTTGCCTGTTCACTGGCAATATGGGAAGATATGGAACTGGCTTTGTATTTCTGCTGTCACTGACTTTCCTGTACGCAGACATGCATATTTCTTTTAAAACCCCACAGCTCTTGTCTCCCTGTGATGCATTACCCTCTATTTCATCAGTACAGGGAAGAACAGTTCAAACCAAAATGAAAATTCCAAGGCACTGAGAAATGTCATAAACAGGAAACCTTTCTCTACAGTAGGAATCTGTCCTACAGAATAGGACACATTCTAAAATTTGTTCCCGAAACATACCAGGGCAACAAGAAGAGAAGATGCCTCATGAAATACAGTAAAGCAGAGCACACATGCGATGACATCTTTAAAAGGACAATTTAGCTACTTAAATACTGAAGTCCTTAAAATCTCCGCTAATAGGTACTGCTGCAGGCATCCAACTCTGTGTATTCCTACTAAGACTCACAGCAATACCTTCTTCTGCCACTTGTCAACCAGACAAATGGTCTCTCACCTTCCCCTCTCTCTGGGTTAGAAGAAAACAAGCATTACTGCAGCTGGTCTTTGCTTCCAGCCTTCTAATGACTCTAGTTCCTTTGAAAGACACCTGCTGCATACGTTCCTATGTTATGCTGAGATTCATAATTATGTCTTGCTATTGGAAAAAAAATCACAAGTAAATACGGTAAATGCTGAATGAATTTAATGTGTTGCATAAGGCACTACAAAAATGATCTCCTGGGAGATTCCCCTGTGAAAAAAAAATGATCCTGAGAGATGTGGTACAACAGTAAGCATTACTGGAGAAACCTAGTGGTTCTTATACAAAGGATTAAGAGTCAAGTCTTCATTAAGGACTGAGGAATCCTACCTATATTGAATAATGTCCTTGTTACCTTGAAGAAAATAATATTGTAACCACTGCAGGTGGGGGAATGGACTTGCTTGGACATAAACTTTTCTCTAGCTGATGATTCAAATGGTAACTTGTAGGTTTGCTGATGACTGGCAAGAACCTGCCCTGAAATCAGGGAGTAGGGTACAATTAATAAATTATTTGATCCTGCCCTCCATTGATATGTTGGGCTCAAGTCCATAGAGCAAGGATCAGGTTTTTTACATAATTAAGGAAGGATTTAATGGGTTTATTTTCTTTCTAGGTTGCTACAGAAGTCACTGTTTGAAAGCAAATCTTTCATTAATATCCATTTATTTACTCATTGGGTTGTAAATAAGGGGAACTCTTGTCCTGGAGTTCACAGTGAGAAGTGCCTCCTGAAAGCAATGTCTTGGGTACTGAGTGGTAGCTACTCTGTGCACCAGGGATTTGACAGCAAAGTCATAATTTGTCTTAAAAATTACTGTAAGAGGGTTTCATGCTTCTCACAACACAGGTTCTAGATAATAACTGATAATCCAGTACAATCCAAAATTCATCTATAATATAGAACTCAAAGAAACTGATGCTGTCTTTTGTTACATAAAAGTGTAGGCTTGACAAAATGGCAAAGAGGATGCTGTGATCAATAAAGACAAGCTACATACTCATTTTGATTTTTTTTTCATACAGACCAAGCCAAAATAGTGAAGGAAAGGATGGTAATAATGATTTATAATTCTAGTGATCATCATATCTTTCCCCTATAAAATTAAGTCATATATATTTGTTCCTTACAAATAACTCAGACCCCATTTCTGTGGCAAACAAAGTATTTTTCATGTCAGACCAGCAACCTTACTTTCTGCTAGCACATGTAAGTTAGTATCTCCTCATTTAAAAAATTTTTAGCTGAGTGAGAAATACATGAGGTATTTAGAGTGCAGCAGGTGCTACTGAATCTGTAGTGATAGTCTGTGACACTGATAGTTTCTTCTACCAAGTCTGTGACAGTGTCTTCTATAATACATTATCCAAAAAATTGCTCTAATCTATGGAATGTATATTTGTGTTCTTTTATTGTGCTGTTTTGCTTACTATGTCTTAGTAGAAAAAATTCCATATTACCTGTTTAATGAGTTTATGATCTAGACACACTCAGAAATGGATTTATAATCCTTATTTTCCTTAAGTGAAGCCTCACAGATGAATAACTAGGGTATATCACTTCAGCTTCTTCATAGAAAGTGCAGGTGAGTCTTTTGAAGAGTAACACCAAGTGCAATGTTGCTGATCAAATGTGTATTATAAATGCCATTTTCTGTGGAAGGATGTGGCTGATCAGTCAAAGCTTAACACAGTTCACCTTCTTTTGCAGCAAGTTTTTCCCCTTACCACTTTATCAGTCCTGAAAAATTTTCTCTAGCCAGTCTCATTTTCATTGATTTTATTTCAAAATTCTGCCCAATCTTCATTTGCATGCCGTATCCTACCTAACACCTTATATGCTGCTTGCCACAGACTGACCTTTGTTTCAGACCTTGCCTTTCCACTGGGGATGCTAAAGTGTTCCAGACTCAGATTTTTGTTAGTTCTTGTGTCAAACAATGCTGAGAATTTACTGCTTCATTGATAGTTTCTTCTTTACATGTATCTTGCACGTTAGCTCACTAATTCATGGATATCAGAAACACATACATCAGCCTTGCAGGAAGTTTTGGGTTCTCCCAAACACTGTGTTGCCCTGTATCATTCTTCTCACACCATTAAGTGTATTGAATTTATTTTAAGCCTGAAAGCTCCTTCTAGCTATATCAGCTGGTTTTAAAAAATCTTACACAACCTAAAAGCCTCCTCTAGTCTTTAATCAGCAATGCTAACTATGCCAGGGATGTTTGGATGAACTTTTTAAATTTAAAAGCTTTGGGAAGACATATGTACCAAACTTATTTAAATTGGTCCTACATTATTACAGTTTACAAGTTGTTTTTCTCTCCCTCCCTCTGAGATTAGCATTTTCCTCCTATTTTTAGTGATACTTTTGGAGAAGGAAGAGCCTTCAAAATGTCCATAATATTTTAACTTCTTCCTGTGGTCAGAGTAATGAGTGCTGAGAGAGATAAATCACAGCAGATGTGATCAGTTTTATCAGTGGTGCAATTTCATTTCTCCTACATACATTAGATTTTGTTTTCCTGGCATTTTCTCACTCTGTCTCTTAATGTCCCATTATCTTCCACCAAGAATTCCATGTTTTTTCAGTGTAATATATTAAGTGCTGCAGAAAGGAAAAAAATATATATTCCATTATGTTACAAATTCATCCCCTTTCACTGTCAGGGAATGCCATTTTCTTAACATTTCAACACTTTCAACCTACAAGTATGCTAAGTGTATTTTGTTTGGGAAGTTTCTTATATATTTATTTATTTTTTAGATTAAAAAAAAAAGAGGAGAGAAGGAAATGCTGCTTCATGCAATATGGCCTGTGAAGCTGAACTGTTGTCATAGCTGGTATCTCATTTTAACTTTGCAGGTCTTGATGAAAAAGGATCTGAGTTCAGGCAGTTATTGAGCGTATGCTCCAGTGACTGCCAGATTGATGCTTCTGTCATACAAAAATGTGACAATAGTTGCTATGGGTTTCCTGATTCAGTTAATTAGATTTTTCCCTGTATAATTAGCACATCTTTAGACTGAACTTCAAACTATGTCACCAATATATTTTAAAATTAGAGAAAGTGTTGGAGAGGGTTTTATTCCTCTCATTTCTTGTAAATGTCTGTGCTAAGACCCACTAGGAATATCACAGAGCAAAATTGTTAAGAGGTCAGTATGTGATGTGGAAACGGGCTGTTTGACCTAGTTTTGGCTGTGGCTCAGACATCTGAGCTCACTGAAGAGCGGCTGTGAGGAGAATCTCTCTTTGTTTCATTTCTCAGGATTGAGGTGAAGCTAGTGGGGAAGAGTGGGGTAGCTTTGCAATTATATGAAACAGCTATTCAGTTCCCGAGGTCATAGCAGACACAAAAGTATTGCCATAGCACAAGGAGGACTGGCTCACTGTACAGGGAGGGAAGGAGGAAAGCAGCACTGCAGAGCAAAGAAAGGTTCGTACACAGTATGAAACCTTCTAAGTCATCTAATTCACGTGGGTAACCATAGGAGTTCAAATGCCTTTCCTTTGTCCAGTAAAGTTTCTATCCTTTCATGGGCTCTTACAGAACTATTGTAAAACTATCAAAAGTTTAATTTAAAGAAGCACTGTGTTCATACTATACAATATGGCACAGTTATGACAGGAATGCTGTTGGGAATGTTTGGCTGAAGTGGCATAGTTAAGCTGGAGTTCATTCCATAAATCCTGAAAGCTTTATTTCTAATTATTTTTAACATAAGGTCTGTTGCTGCTTTAAGGTTAAAGAATATACCTTATGCAAAGAGAAATTTCTCATTTTGAGGGGCTTCTGAAAAGCATGTCAGCAGTTTGCATCAGCTGAAGCTTTGCTCTGTGCACTGCAGCAGCTCCTGAAAGATTTCCGATAGGCTGCAGCACGCCAATACAGAATTGTTTAAAAGCATATTAGCATGAGGATACATTTCTGTGAGGTAGAAAGGGATTGTGACATCCCTGTGCATGACATGGACCAAAACACATCAAGGGTTGAAGCATCCTTCATGTGCTGGAGCATGTCTGGAGAAGGGCAATGAAGCTGGTAAAGAGTCAGGAGCACAAGTCTTATGAGGAGCAGCTGAGGGAATGAGGATTGTTCAGCCTGGAGAAGAGGAGGCTCAGGGGAGACCTACCTTCCTTTAAGTTGCACCAGGGAAGGTTTAGGTTGGATATTAGGAGCCATTATTTCACCAAAAGGGTGGTCAGCCATTAGAACAGGCTTTCTAGGGAAGCGGTGGAATAACCATCCCTGGAAATGTTCAAATGTTGTGTGGCTGTGGCACTTGGATATATGATTCTGTGGTCCTTGGTCTCCCTCAGGCACCATGGCATCCGTGGGCTTGCTGGTGTCCCTGCAGCAGGTGCTGTCTGCACTGTGCCATTCATGGAGCCTCCTCACACCCTTCTGCTTTCCCTGCCTTTCCAAAAACACAGGATATTGAGCATGACTTCTCTGCCTTTATGGCAATAGGAGTTCAAGTAAGCAGCATGGAAGACAGTGCTCTGTAACACACCATCGGTCCAGACTTTCCAGTAGGAAGTGGCAGGGAGCTTTGCTGAAATGCAGATACCACAAAAGAGGCCAGGTCATAAATCTTGTCTACACTTTTTTTAATGTGAATGAATGTTTGTTACTGTTGGAACACAGCTTCCATATTGTCATCCAAAGGGATGACAATAAAGACAATAAAGGATTTTGTCATTTCAAGACATCAGATTGCTTATAACCATTTCTTCTCTCAGAAAAAAAAGCACTAAAATCACTTTTGTAGCACAGTTTTATGCCACTAGTGGCTGCTTTTATGAACCTTACTGACTAAACTTTAATTAATCCAAAACTATGACTTCAAAGAAAAAACACTGAAACTAACAATGCTTATGTAAACACAGATGGTCTTGAGAAAAAAATGACGAGAGATTTTGCGAAAGGCAAAAGGTAAAAGAAGTTGACAGACTTACTTTCCTTTAAGAAGCTGTTTTGCCTGTGTGCCTTGAAACATATTGGTATCTTCAATTCTCATGCTGTAAATTTAGCTTCATAGCACATACTGCTCTGTAATGGGGAGAAACTTGTGTTAGCCCCTTGTGTAACTCCTATGAACTACAACTTCCAATTATGTTCTTCTGCTATTTAGATCCCAAGAATATCTTCAAAGTTTGATAATAATTTATGTTGTGTGTCTATTAAGTCACTTTTATAGGATCCAACATAACCAGCACCTGCTTACGTGAAGCCTGAAGACTACTTTGGGTTTCTGTGAAGGCCATTTGATATCTGCCTTCTTTTATGGTTGACCTTGAAGGGGAGCTCAGTTTGGTAATTTATGGCAAACAGCATCCAGGAAGACCCATTTGCAAGATTCACTGTCACTTAGTGCTAAACGATCGCTCCTGACTCTGAAGACAATCTGAGTCCCTGACAGGGCAATCCCATAAAAAATATTGCTTGGCCACCCAGGTGTCTTTTCCAATTATCTGGAGTAGAAATTAATACTTTTAAAAGCTGCTAGTTTTTGAAAGGTTATTCCAATTTATTCCAGTAGTTTCTTTTACACATTATGATAAATCGGTTTATTACACCGTTATTTTCAATGTCAGCTTTTTAGAAGACGGAATCATAATGTTGAAACATTAGAGTGAATGGCAAACATATTATTTTACAGCTGAGTAATGTATTCCCCCTAAAAAAATTTTGCTCTGTTTTTAATAACAGGTAATTTTATGATTGTATTGCTTAATGCTGTTTTCCCACATTATTTATTTCTATGTAGTAAGGACTGGAGGACTTTCTCTCCAGTTGTCAGTGACAGCTTGGACAGGACACAAAATCTATGGAAGTACAATAATCCAAATTGTGAGCTGTGCTTTTAAGTATAAGAATTCATGATTTCTCAGTATCAGTTTAATATATGGAGCAGCTCCAGGGAGAATTAATGGTTAGGCTCACTTTAGTGGGCTTCTAAATTTAGAAGCAAGTTTTTTTAACGTCATGTTTTCTTCTTTGATTTTTTTTTTCTTTCAGTGATAATCTCTGGGTGCTATTTTTGTTCCCCAAATCCTCTACAACGGATCTATAAAAGGACTGTAATTAGCATTTTAATGGGAATAGTTGAATCTCACTCTTTCCCTACAGCGAGCATATTCTTATTTATGTAGAGCTCAGCAATACTCAAAGACATAAGAAATTCATTGGGGTTTTTTCTTTTTTTTTTTAAGCTGGGAGAGGAGGAGATGGGGTGAGGGAGGAGAAGAAACACAGCTAAAACCCTCATCCTTTTTGACACTGTATCTGCTTGTGGAACAGTTCCTTTTTCCAGCATGAATTACAAATTTTTTGGCTCTCTATCATCAGTTCTGCAGGTGGCTGAATACTTTGAACTCCTATTGACTTCTTTCACAGCACAATAAAGTTTCCATCCTGAGGTGCACAGCAATGCCCCATGTATTTTTTAATTGGAACAATTATCTCAGAATGGTTCAGTACAAAGTGCTATTTCAAAAAGACAATTTCCTGTAGGTAAATGGTATCAATTTCAAAAGTAGTAGGTTACTGCTAATGAGTGTCTGACACTATTTTTCAAGCAGGCACATGTACAGATAAAGATTTGGATCTCAGCCCAAATGTTTAGAGAGTAAGACACCTACAGCTCAAATAGTCAGATAATGACATCAGAAATAATCTTCTCTCAAACCCAGAACTTTTTCCCCTTCACAACCAGAAATTTCTGTTGGCTGTGAGTAGGGAAACCTACCATACAACCTAAGCACCTCACAGATATTGTATTCTCATTTCCACAGGCTGATTTCCATGGCAGTGTGGAGAGTAAAGCCCTGATGAATTTATCTTCTGTGTGATGTGGAGAAATAATTTAAGTACATAATATGTAATGTTTGGATCCCTACATCACATATTAGCCACAGGTTCCAGATAAGCAATAGTTTACAAATGCAATGGTTTCATGGATAAGAAACAGGTTCTGTTGCAGGAGAACAGGCGTGGTTCCTGTTGTAGCTGGGACAAGTTGGCGGCACTGTTTGTGTGAAACTGTGGGTGCTGCATGCCCCATAAGGAGGTGTGTGCCCAGGAACACACATCCAGGAACTCACGGGTGTGCTGCCCTCTTCACCCCCACAAGATTCATGTGCAGCCTTTGTGAATACTCTCAGGAGGCTGCTGAACAGTGCTGAGCTGTGCTGGCACTTCAAGATTCCTGGTTTAGCAGACCACAAATCAGTAAATCTGTAGCTATGTTGACTAGTCTGCTCATTCTTAAAAGTAAATATTTTCTGACTATATTGTCTAGAAATGCTGGTGGGTAAGGCTTAGGAAAGATGTTTTTCCCCAGTCCTATCAATATTTTTTACCACTTTATCATATAAATATCAATGAAAAGGTCATATACCTGAAATTCAAATCCATGGAGGAGTGATTTCCAGATATTTCTGGTTAAAACACCAATAATAAATAATAGTATATACATAGCAGCTTCTTTTTTTCCTGAATAACGAGATTTATCTCCTATCACGATAAATATTGAAGTTGGCTTTAAATTGGTCAGAATTAATCTTTCTGGTCAATAAATCTTGATATTTCCCTCCACAGAGATCAATACCTGTTTAATATATCAGATTATTGAATGAGATTAATAAATGTAGCTCTGCACGAAGACTCTCATAAATGGAGAACAGTCCAAGTTTAGGAGGCTTCACAAAGGCTCACAACATACTATATGGACTATTTCAGTTGAATGTTAAGAAACTGCTGAACTGTGCATTAAATAAATTACTGTATTGCTCAGAGAGTTACAGTAAGGTCTATTAAGTACTTATTTAAAGACTTGGCAACAGTGAACAACAATAAATAATTCAAGTAGCACCTCTAATCTTGTTTTCTTTCTCCTTAATTGGTTTTACAGCATTGTTTTGACATTTACCCTTGAATTTAAAAAAAATACTCAGAAAGAAGAAAATGCATGCTGTGCACTAATCCAGCTGTCAATTCAGTACTTACATATTGATGCATCAGAACAGCACAGGAGTTCCACTCTGTCTTCAGAGCAGGCAAAGCCCATTATTGGTGTGCAGTCCTATGGGCTTCTGGGCTTGCAGAAAAACTGAGTTTAAGAACTGTGTGTTTGTACAAATGTGAATGTATAAACATAAAATCACTTTTAAAATATAGAGATATTGCATCACCATATCAGGGAGACTCTAGATGCATAAGAAACCATGTCTGATCCATCACCCAGGGAGGCATCTAAATGCCAAACATTTGCCAAGAAGCACAGATGGATCCAGAAGAGCTCAACAGCTGGAAAACTCAAGAAGTAAAGGACAGCCAACATTTTGCTGTTCAGATTTTCCCATACTACTGGGAGCCCTGGAGTGATTCTAGCCTTCAGGTTTTAAACTCAAAAGGACTATGTCAGGTCATATTTCAACTCAGCTTTTAGAACAGGAGAAATTGTTGTTGGATTTAGTTTTCATTAAGTTTACAGAATATAGGACATAGTTTGGTTTCTACAGAAGTTTTTCAAAAATTTTTACATAAACTATTTTGTATTGACTGGCTATTTTATTCAAAATTATTAACTTCATAGACAGGATTTTTTTTTCTTTTTTTTCTGAAGAGAAAAGGGAATAGGAAAATAAAAGCCACATGTTTTCTTTTTCATGAGTTTTAATTTTGCTACATAATTTTCTTTGACAATATATAAGTTTGCACATCTGGGTACAGGTAAATAAAAACAGACAGACATATGAGAAATGAGATTATACTGTCCTTTTTTGAGCAATGTATGAATCTATTCAAGGAATACATTTAGTGTATCCCAAATTGGTAATAATATGGCACATACTGCATTTAGATATATCATATTGACACCTCTTGGAACTTCAGATGGAAGTATTAACACTTTTGTCATGTACATATCACCTCCATGCATATTCATATTGAAACTTCTATGCATAGTAAATATTTTTTTTCTGTTACAGACACAGTATGAGTTTGTATGTGCATCCACTGTTTAAAAAATTACATTTTCCAACACATCCGTCTCTTTCTTCTAAAAAATAGATTTTTTTTAAAGCATCTTTCTTACTATGTACTAAAATACAAAAGTTCAAAACAAAGACACTATTAATCAATGTAAAACTGAATAATATATTTTTCTTACTCAGAGAAATGTAGAAATACTCTTTTCACTTATCTCACTCATCATAGGATGTAATTAAAAAAAAAAAAAAAGACAAGCACCCAAACAGTTTCCTTTGTACTTGGGCTATCAAAGTGTTCCCAGAGTGCAGAAATCCTTCCATATCTCCTTATAAAGATATTCTACTGAGTGGTGGAAGACTGCAGTAAAGTTAATAAAATCCCTTCTGACAGTAATGAATTTTATCTCTTCATTGTGACATGTGGTTGAGGTGACTTGTATTGACATCTCCCCAGTAAGTCCAGATAATAAAGGTAAAATCCACTGCTCTTATTTCCCATTCAATTTCCTGCATTTGTCTATAATAAACATCTTTGTGAATCTTGATGTTAATTCATTCACCTAAATTGGTTATTGTTAGTATTTGGCTAACCATGAAACATGAAACAAATCTAATTAGCTTCATGTCTGTTTTGAACCAGGTTACAAACCATTCACTATTAGGATAAAGTAGCTTTTATATACCCTATTTAGCTGTTCTTTTCTCAGTTCTCAAGTACCCTATTTCTCAAGCAAAGACTGCATTGCTAGTTCTGCTGATAACCTGTCAAGGGGGCTGGGTTAGTCACTTCAGTCGCCTTATTCCATTCCCACATCAAAAAAGAGAAACATTTTCACATTAAACATTTCACATTAAATCCTTAGACCTTGTTGTGAGTTCAGGGAACAAAACCCCATTACATCACCAGTATTTGCTTTGTAGTGGTGTAATGGTCCTCCTGCAGGACTGACCTCTCCTGGAACTGGCTGAAGACAAACTGGGAGTCAAGCCTGAATTAGTCAGTCACCTGTTAAAATCTTCTCTCTTCGGAGAAAGGTAACCTTCCACAAGTGGCAGGTGTGACCTGTGTGAAAATGATGCCACAGGCTGAGATGAACTGCCTTTGGAACATACCTGTTACTCTCCATGGAGAGAGCCATTACAGCTTACTTACACTTGAAACCTAGGGAAGTAATCAAATTCCTAAATATATGTCCTTAGTACATTTTGTGGTGCCCCAGAGCATTGCAGCTCTGTAAGGTTTCCACCAGTCCTCCATCATTCATGTGTCAAAGCTGTTAGCATCATGCATGTATCTTGAATTACCACAGAGCATCTCAATTGGTGCTAAATGCCTATGCTAGGTACCCACATTGCTCTTCACATTTTAGGGCACTGCAGTGGAAGGAATTTTTTCCTCCTCCCCACACAGATCTCCCAGTGGATCTCATGCAGAAGTGCAATGTTACAGCCCTTGGATGAGACATGTCTTGAGAACACGCTTACATATGCAAAGCAACATTTCCTGGAAATTTAAAATATTGTTCTTTCAAATAACAAATATTTTTATCAGACAATTATATGTTTATCTATGTGGTACATCACTGGTATTTAATTTGTCTTAAGTAACAAACTTATTCATGGTACTATGACTGAAGCAATAACTTTGTGGGTTGCACTCTTAAAATAATTATTCTGGTCTGGTTTTATTTTCTTTCTTTTTTAAGGACATATTCTGTCTGCAGATACATGACTTGTTTTCTAAAAGAGTTCTTTCTCTAAGAGCAAAGACAACCAAATAATATTGATCTAAGTGTGCACTTACTAGTGAGTGTCTCAGGAAAGCAAATAATTTGGGAAAAAGGAGGTGACATGTTTGTAGTTTGGCCATATCTATTATCATCTTAATTTCATAAAATTATAGGCTGACCTTGAATTGACAGTGCATTTTACAAGCTCAGATGAACAGTCATGCAAACAGACCAGCTACCACTCAAGAGGGCAAAAGCAGTCAGCTGACCAGTCACTTAAATTCAAGAATAGATCAATCATAAACTTAGAGATTTTGCATACAGTTTTAATATAAATCCCTACAGTGGTCTCTCTTTGCCACTGAATTCCATGAGCTCTGTGGTTTGGGCAGCTGTCATTTTGTTTGAATTTGCATTTACCAATCTAACAAGTTTAGTTTTCACATCCTTAGCAAGACATGGGATTGGGAGGCTCATTCTCTCAGATGGCCTAATTCAGCTCCCAATAAAATCAATGAAATTACCCTGTTGGCTTAAGTGAAATCTGAGTTATATACAAAACACAGAACAGCTGTGCAGGATCAGCTCAAAAGTGCATTTATTCCAGCATCCCATTTCTGACAAGAATAAATAAAGTGTGCTTATGGAAGAAGTCATGAAAACAGGGCAAATACAGAATGATACTTTAATATGTACCCTTGCTACTCCCATCAATTTGCATTTCAGAGACTTTGTGAGCTGTATGTTGTAATCACTTCACTGTGTTTAATAGCTTTTGATGGATTTTTCATTGAAAGTCTTCAATCTGCCTTTGAATCCCCTTATACTTTTGACATTCGCAGAGTTCCACAACTGAATTATGCCTTCTTAGAAAAAGTACTTCCTTTTGTTTATTTTAAACTGCCTAATAATAATCTCATTTGGTTCTTCCTAGTTCTTACATCCAGAAAAATAATGAATAATCAGTGTCATGTTCAGCATCTACATGCAATTCACAACTTTATAGACTTAAATCATATTTTCCTTCTACCAATATTCCTTTTTCAACATGAAGAGTTCCAGTTTATGTAATTACCTCTCACAGGAAGGGCACTGCCCAGCTTCTTTGAAAAAGAAGCTTTATAACTTGTAATTCTACTTGGTCTCATTTGAAGTGACACAACAAGAGCCATTTGCAGAATTTAAGATGTAGATACACCAGGAATACACAGAGTGGCACACAGTTTCCTGTGTTATTATCTTTTTTTCCTACCATTTCTTTGCTATTTCAACTGCCCTGAGCACTAAGATAATGCCAACATTTGGCACACAGCTATTTGCATCCATTTCTCTTGTTGAGCAAGAGCTCCTTTTCATGACTATGCTTTAATGTAAACTACTTACATAATACAAACGTATTACTTTGCCTTTTTAACCACTGAATTTTGTCTGCCATTTCATTTTCCTGTCATTTGGTACCAAGAAATACATAGAATCATGGAATCATAGAATGGTTTGGAAGGGACCTTAAAGATCACCTGGTTCCAACACCCCTGCCGTGGGCATGTACAGCTTCCACAAGACTAGCTTGATGAAAAATTCCTTCTGCAACTCTTCTTAATCGGGGGGTTTTTTGGACTAACGTGAAATTTTTGAAACCAACAGTTTCACTCTTCAGCCTCACAATTCAACACAGTTTCTAAGTCAGTTTTGTCTGTGTGTAATAACAAATCAGAATAAAGACTCCTCAGAGAGATTGATTGTTTATTAAACCTCTTCTTTAGAAAGAACTGGAATTTTGATGTAGTAATTGAGCTGCAGTTTTACAGTGTTCTATCTTCCCACCTGTCTGTGATGGGTTTTTGTGTGAATTCCAAACCCTCAAAGTTTCCTTTCTCTGACACATCCTCACCTGCTCCCTCACTCCAGGCAGGCGATATCCTTCATATTATTAATTTGGGATTAAACCAGTGTTAATTTCTTCCAGTGGCAATTGTGGACAGCCAGGGGTGGTGCCCTTCAGTCACTCCAGCCAGCCTTATGCCAATCCTTCCAAGTGGCCATAGTCCCACTGCACTCACCATGAAAATTTTAGTGCCTCTGAGAGCCCTATTAGTACAACCAGTAAAGCTTGTCTGAGCAAGGCATTTGACATATTCTGGATGGGGTGGCACATTCTGGGGGTTGCACAAAACTATTTCTAGTAACCCATTTGAACAAAAACAGAAAAAAGATATATGAAAAAACAAGAGCAAGAGAGTTAGTGTACTGTATACAATACTTGGTGAAAAAGCGCAGCTGTATTAGGGGCATCCCTGTGGGGATCTGTGACAACAACAAAACCCTTGAAGTTAAAATACACACGCTTTAATCAAAAGCCATGTGGACTTTTTGGATGCTCTCTTCTATCATTGCTTTGATTAACATAATCTGTTCTTTCTGGCAAGCAAATAAATAGATAACTAAAACATGGTCAGATACTCTTGCCTGAAATGTACGTGACAGATATGCCTTGCCAGCAGATGAGAAACACCTCTTTCTCAGGGTCCACCAAAGTCAAAAACTTGTGAGGCATTTTTTAGTTTATTTGGCATGTGAAATTTGGGAAGTACATTTCTTCAGTAAAAAGCTGTCCTGTATGTGAATATGTCTCCTGATTAAGAACTGATACCAAGCACAACAGGCTATGTGAGTTACTTCTTAAGGTAGATGAAATCTGCTTTTTAATCCATTCCTTTCTGAAGACAAGGTGATTTACTTAAATATGCTGTCCATATTTGTTTGTCAGGCTCTTATGCCTTCCTATTAATTTTTGAAACCCTTAACCAAACTTGACAGAAGGTAGAGGAGTCAGTGAAAGCTACAAAGGGGAAATAATTTGGGTATAGAAAGTGACTATTTTTGTTATTAGACTATTTGCTTCTACTATGTGGAAAGGTTGTGTGCCTGAATCAAAATGGAAAATATTAGAAATCATATTTAGGCTTAAATATCAAAGCTTTATTGGATTTTGTTACCTTCTTTACAAAGATACTTAGAGTGATGTATTAAAAAAAAAAAAAACTATGAATGAGGAAAACAAAATATTTAATTTTTTTCAAACAAATCTGTCTGTATCTGGAGGTGAACATGAAAAGCGTGGTTCAGACTGCACTGATTCAATTTCTATGAAATTTTTACATCCAAAGAACAACTTTTTGTCCCAGGTGTATTGTATTGAATCCTCTGGGTCAGTTTATCCTTCTCTCCAACAAATCACAATCTTCTACTGTGTACTCCACCTTGTAGGTGCAAGAAGCAACACCTGCAAAAATAATGAAGGGAAAAATGTTTCAAGCTGTTGAAACTGTAATGGACCTTACATTTAGGAACAGCCTTTATTAAAGACTTCCACATATTTTGTCCTGTTAGAAATACTGAATTGATAAGAACTGAAAACTGTATTTTTTCATGTAATTTTTCATGTAAAATATAAAACACAGCTATCACTAGGTGCCAATGAAAAGAGCTGTCATTTTCTTGATAGCATGAACCATGGTATGTGTGAGTTTGTGTTTAAAAAGTAATACTTTCTTTCAAGAGGTTTTTATATTTAAAAATGAATACATTAAGATAACCTCCCAAAAAATATTGGTTGTTCACATGTTGACTGTCATTTCAAAAAAAGAGGTCACAATTCTCATCCAGTTTGTTTTACAGTCTAGGTCTCAGACATCAACTTTCCATGGAAGAAAAGCTACCTAAAGATTGTAGATTATCTAATACCTTTTGTTGGCAATGAATTACATAGACCTCTGATTTAATTTACCTTGGCAATTTCTGTGATCCTGTGTTTCTTCTAATCTCTTAAATGTACCTTCATGTCAATAGAAATCCTGAGAATGGTGTCAAGAAAAGCAAATTTATATTTGTAGGATGTCTAGCTAACACAGAAACAATGAAAGGTGAAGGAAAAGAGTTTCTTATTTTAGATGTGTCGGTGTGCTGCCCACAATGAGAGAGCACATTAACAGCATAGTTAACAATCATCACTTAATTACTCTGCTTTCACAGGTGTTTTTACAGGTGCTTTCACAGCAATCCCTCCAAATACCCTTTCAGATAACCTTCATTCTTATAAAAAGCTTTTTCTTGAAAGCAAATATTTAGATAATTTTCTTTCTCAGAAATCCTACATTGAGTGAAATGACTTTGTTCAATGCCATGAGGGATTAAAAAAAAAAAAGAAGTTTGATTCATGCTAAGAGAAAGAACTTTGTGCTAAGGTGAAGTCATGAAAATACTCCAATATAAGTAAAATATGACAAACACAAACCAGAGGAATTTTGTCTGTAATGAAGGAAGAGACTCAACTTTTTCTACCCATACAAGTACAAAGACCTATGTAGAGCACAGATAAAATATAGTAGTAAAGGCGGGGGGGGGAAGAGATTTTAAGAGAAAATACTAACCTAAAAACTGCTATTGACAGTTATCAATATTATGTTGTGGAGTAAAAACTGGTAAGAGCTTTCAGATTAAAATTTTGAGCTTAATATTTGAGAAAATGACAAACAAAAAACTAACATATTTTTTCACTCAGAAAAAAGATTGATTAATCTGTTTTCAGTGCTTTTTCAACAGAATTTTTCAATCTTCCATGTGATTGTTCCCTCTTTTTCAAATCTTGTAGGTGGTCTGCATATTAGAGTTGTCCCCAAGACACCTGAAGTCATGCTAAAACCAAATTAATAGCTTGCACATCTATAATGATTTTTACTTTCAAAAAGCAGGTAGCCATTGTCACTTAAACAGACCTAAAAAATTGAATATATTTAGAGCAGAGATGTGTTTTGCTAGCAAAAGAAACAATTATTTAATATGCCCTCAAATGCAATCAGGAAGAGATGATGATGAGAGAATGCTACTTTATTGCCTACCCCTTTGTGTCTGCAAGTCACCTTGCATGAGCTTGATAAAAGACTACATGAAATTACTCCTAGACATATACTAGAAAACTGGCAACACAATTTATTTTCACTTTATGAGCGTGCTAGCACTCAATTCAGATCCTCTGCTCTGTATCAGAGCATACATATTTCTTTCATACTCACTTTTCCACTTACTCTCCTTGCTGGCTCCTATACTTCAGCCCATTTCTTTGTATTATAACTTCCCCATACTCTTTGCAATTTTATTCTATTTTGAGGCTCAGCTGAATGTTGTTTCTCATTTTCCGAAACAGCTGAATTATTTTGATTATGAAATTTCCATGCCCAAAAGTGAGGCTGAGAAAGACACCAGACAGAAATCTCAAGCCTGCTTATTCAATATCTAGGAGAGTTTGAAGCCACAAAAAGCATCCTCTGCTGTTAGGAAATATCAGAAAATTTTTATCTGGATCAGCAATTTCTACCCCACCTCTAAGTCCTTCTGTTCTAGTGGAGCAGGGGATGTGCCTAAAGAGGCAAGAACAGAGAAGGATCCTGTTCAGGTGGTAAAATTATGCATCAATTGGACAAAACACCCAATAACAATCCATTCATTTAATTGCCTGAAATATGCCAGGATTTCACTCAAAATCATCTCAGGCTTGTGATGCTAAATTATTTTTATTCATGGCGAGTTCAAAGGGAGCTAATGACTCTCAGCCCCTTCTACAAGTGAACATTAACAAACAAGGTGGCCAGGCAGAGATGGGACCAAAGGGAGAAATCCCTATGGACAAGAGGTCTGGCTCCCTGGAGATAAAAGGTTTGTCTCAGGGTTGGCATCCTGGAAAACAGCTGTTAGGGAAAGCTGAAAACTCCTTTGTCAGCACATTTGGCAACAGGCTGGTTGTGCAACTTGAGGTAGCTTTACCCTCACCAGCAGCTGTCCCAGCTGCTGAGGGATGCCTTCAGGTCCTTTAGATCTTGCTGCACAGTGTTCCAGTTCCCAAAACAGAAGTAAGGACAAAACCAATCCAGCCTCTTATCCCACCACCACCATGGATCACTTACTGTGAAAATCTACATCAGCAGGCAGGTGGGGAATAGACCAGGTCCCTTGTCCTGAGCTGGGCAGTGAGTTTCCTCAGAAGACATCCCTGGTCTGTGCTAGAGCACCATCACCTGCTAGAGCATCTCCTTCCACAGCACACAGCACAGTCACCTGCAACAGACCTCCTAGGTGACATCTGGGGTGGTGCTCTGCAGGTTTGTGTGACACGGCATGGGACAGAGACACCAGGCTTCACTCTTGGGTGTCATGAGAGAGAGCAGTTTCACATGTGTGACATTTTGTGCCAATAAAATTTGCTGGATTAATTTCTCTGATTAATTCAGACTTTTTTTTTTCCTAGTAACTATCTGAAGATAAGGTAATTTTTGTTCTGGCGAACACCAAATCACTTTCTTTTGGCAAACGAAAAAAAAACCTCTCAGATGACGTATTTTAAATTTGGGTGTTTTCCATAAGCTGAAATTTTGAAAAACACTTAGAGGCTTACATCCCCAAATGATCTGAATTATCACTCCATTGTAAAAGGCAATTTGAAACAGAGTTTCATATATTATTTAAAGCCTTGTAGATTTGTTAGTTCCTGATGGCCATTCTAATTTCATGAAGCGGTTCTGTGTGCTAGAATTTTTTCAGCAAAGCTATCTTGAAGACTTAGGTTAAAAATAACAAATATATCATGAAAATACTAAAAATGTCACAAATTGGTAAGGGAAATTCAGAGAATATTTGAATGTTAAAAGCAATGTGGAGGACTGGTGCAGTAAAGCAGAGACATTTTAATTTTCAGAGACTTCAAAAGTGGTTTTCACTGGTTTGGGTTACTGGTAACATTCTTAAACAAGTGTCTTGTCTATCAAGTGTTATATTTAACTCTTCCTTAGGTAGACCAGTAAAACAGTCCTTTAAATCTCCACACAGCCTCTTTTTGCAAGGAATCTAGTGAGAAACATCACAGTTATAGTTCAGATTTCCACGACTGAAGTTGCTTTTCTGTTAATGAAGAATCTTGGAACCCCCAGAAGAATGCTGCGGAAATAGAGGAGGTTCTCTTTGGTCTTGCAGCATCACAGTACTCTGTGGGAGGACTCCCACACTTCACTGCTGTACCAGGGCAGTCCCTGACCATGATGAGTGGCACATTGCATGAAACAATGCAGATAACCACAGCTACAGGTTGCTGTGCCCAGTGTTGTTTCTAGTCTGAGATTCTGGTCCAGTATACAGGGAATTTGTTTCATGGGAAGTCTCACGTTAGAGTCTTTATAGGAGCTAGGCTTGCCTTGCATGAATGAAAAGATTATGTCCTCCTTTTATAAGCAGGGCATCATATACTCCAAGTAACAATTACAGAATTACCAGAGCCAGGGAAGGAATCTAGAAATCATGCTGCCTAATGTACTTCAACCTCAGGTAAAAATTTTTTTTAAATTAAAGAAAAAAACACAAAGAACTTTCCCTTGATGCAAGACAAGTGAAAGGCAGTACCCCTCAGGCCACACTGCTGGCCACAAGTGTACACGTCTTGGAAAAAAAGATGCAACCAGTGCTGCTACAATCCCCTCTGACATCAGAAAAGTGCAGCCAAGGTCCCCCTGCAGAGATTGAGAGCAGCCAATGATGTAAAGAGGAGCTTCCCAACATGAGTTCCTCCAGCTGCTCACTATGCCAGTACTCTTCCTTTCTTCTAAGGCTTTCTTTCTGATCTATATATAGAAGAAATGCAGATGTCTGCTGTGAGGGGGTGGAAGGCACTGTGGAATAGCTGTTTTCCAAAGCTATAGAAGTTAAGGCAACAGCAATAATGCATTTGAGTCATCCTGTACTTGGCACTGAGTCAGCATCTTAAAGCAAAGGAGGGCTTGCATGCTGCAAGGTCACACACAACTAGTGACAATCAGCCTTACAGGAATAAGAAGCAAGAGCAGCTTATTTCAGTCACTTCAGTAAAACCATTATAGAAAATGGTTACCCAGGACTAAAGGGATTCTAAACAGTGCTCCAGAACCAAACTGATATCATGCAGCAGGAAGAGGCTGAAAGCTGGCATGTGCCCCTCCACATTGTGCCTGACTCATGCTCTCACTGACATGACTTGCTTGAATGAAGCAATCAATGCTGTCCTGTGGATGCCATCCAGAACTTCACTAGACAGATCCATATTGGTGCTACTATCAGGTGGTATCAGCTGCCCATGTGTAAATGTAGGAGAGAAAGGGATCTCTCACTGTTTGTTGCCAGCATGCTACTCTCAGTCTTGACCTGGTGAGGATGTTATGGTGTGGATGGGAGAAGGCTTATGGCTTTCCTCCTCAATTCCTCCCAACCCTGCTGTGGAAGTGGACATTAGCTAGGCAAGGGTCAGATAGGGGCAGCCTGTTCATGCAGTCCTATGGACTGAATGGAAAGCAAGGGCACAAATTTGGTTTGCATACATCTTGACTTTCTGTAAACCAGTTGTTAATTTTCTTAATTTATAGCTCTTAGAATTTTTTCTGCCTTTGGGACTGAGTTTCCTTTTTCCTGAAAGCTGGTCTCCCTCTTCAGCTGTTACCTGGGGGGTTGGGGGTGAGGAGGAATTATAAAATTGCCATTAAAGAAAGATTACTATGTGTTTGCTTCCTTTTTTGCTCATATCCATACCTGAACATTTATTTCTCTTGTTGCCATACATCGGAAGAATTTTTAAAAGGCCTGCCACTAATAAGGAATTTCATATATTCACCTCCAAGTTGATGCAGTAGCACATAACAGACATCCAGCTTAGTTTTATGCAAGACAACGTGAGTTCCAGAGAACAATTTCACCAGCCTACAGGGAGAATCAGGCACTCAACATTATGTTTAGAGTTTGCTGGAAATTTTTCAACTGAAAAGATTTTCCATATAAACCAGGAGCATTATTGATGAAAATGTGGTTACAAACTACATTATGAACTGCCTCTTGATATGATTGTTTATTTGGTTTTGCTAGTACTTGTCCAGCTGGCTAGAGAAAAATAATTGTCTTCCAGCTTTTCTTTCTACGTTTTTTAGTCAGTCTTCTGATGGAAAATATTGAGAGGGAAAATGGCAACAATGCGAAACAAAGCAGCATTTTTCAAGATACTGTTTGTTTTGAAAAAATGCCCATTTCTCACTCCTTGAAATTTTAACAGCTCTAATTCTTATGTATACATGAAAGGAAGAGAAGAATTGTTCCACTAACTTGTCCCCTTAAGCAGAAAATCTTGCCCGTATGTCTTGTCTGCCCGTGGATGCTAGCAATTTTTCAAGATATTTTGCCCATTTACATCCTTTCTTCACCCCTTCCACAGCCCCATGCCATTTGCAGAACACTTGCAGGTGCCGTTTTTCCCTGGCATTCCCTGAGCTGCTCCTGCACCGGGGTGACTGTTTAATGCAGCATGTTGGCAGAGCTCCATGTGGAGCACTCGCCAAGATTTCCCCTCTCTCCCGCTTGGTGTATGAATGAGTGCAAAATAAACTCAGCAGAAATTTGCATTCAGGCTTACATGGACTGAGCACAGAGTTTTGATGGACTAACCAAACTTATCAGAAGTTTTCACTTTTCTTTCAGTCACGGGAAAAAGGGTTGTCACAACTTCAGTTTACTCTGTATGTGAAAAGAGCTGCAGAGAGTTAATGAAAGTCGCAGGAGCAGCCCAACTGTGCTGTTAGGTCCAGAGCATGAGAGATCATATATCACTGTAACCTACCTAACCTTCCCTGTACTAAATGACAAACTGCTGCAAATAGCCTTTGGGTCAGGTCTCGCATTCACTAAAATACTTGTCCTTCAGCTGAGGACTCTGTTGAACTCATATATCACACAGCCTCTTAAATCACACGGACTTGCATAAATGCTAAATACTAATTAAGATTGAAAAAATTACTGAAAGATAAAGTCCATGAAACAGGTCAAATCAAGGCTTAATTATATTTAGAATTTATCTTTTTAGATGACCTCAGAAAGATAGAAGACTGCAATTTTCTATGTGTTTATTAAGATGTTACTGTACTTCATGCTGCAACTCATGTCACCCTCAGAAGCCATTCGGACTACAGCTTGTACTCAGCCAGAAAAGGATTTCCAGTTGGACACTTCAAGAAGCAGGATGTTGCAGCCTTGTAGAGCTCACAGGGGCTTGGCTGGTGCTAAGAAGCTTTTCAAATTGTCTTTATATAGGACATGCCTGCTGATTAATGGATCCTAACAAGCAGTTCTTAAAAGGTTTTATATGAAAGATTTTCACAGAGCATTGTTTGCTGGGAAAATGTTGTTGTTTGGAACCTTTCAAGGACTGATCTAAAAACTCATTTTGGAATAGAGCAGGAACTATAAATGTTGGCTTTGTGCAGCCTCACAGTGTAGTAGTCATGAGTTAAGCACTTCTCCATGCATGCTAAATCCTTTCTGAGCAGTGTTTCTGCCCTGAGGAACCAACATGTTAAGAAAAAAGAGCTAAATAGCCAGCAGACACTGAAGAAAGGGAAAATGACAGACAATTTATATATCAAATCAGTCAATTCCTTGAAAGTACCACAGCAGCAGTGTTGGGGTTTTTTATGTGACAGAAGGCAGGAAGGTAGCAGATATGGTCAGGGAGGTCAGTCAGTGAATATAGAGCTTTTAGGTGATGGAGAAGCTGACAAACTGGCTGATTTGATGTGAATTGAATTGCACTGAGGTTTTCAGAACTGAGTAGCACGACTTTGTGTAGGGCACACAGTATAAATAATGAAAAAGAGAAGGAGACATCGTACTGAGTCATATGTTTTGAGATAAGATATGAGTTGCTGACAGGGAGATGCAGGACCTATTCTGAGCACAGCTGCAGAGGAGAGGGTTCAGAAGAGGGAGGTGACAAGGGAAGAGAGAAGGAGACACAGTGCAGGAGGTCAGGAGGAGTCACACACACATGACAAGCACTTGTCTTCTGGATTTCAAAATATGTTGTTAGCATTGCAGCCATATTTGATAACAACAGTATAAACAAGTTTGTTCCAGCCCTCTCTCCATTCCTAGAAATCAGACAAAAAGGGTGGCATAGCACTACCTCGATTTACAGTCTGTCATTTTCCTTTTTGCACCTGGGCTGTTGCAAGTGTGTTATTACTGCTGGCCTCTCATTGAGCAGCCCGGGATGCAGAGGTGTGATCCCCTTCAACAGCTGAGCTATGGCCTGTGCTCTGCTGCCTGCAGTTCTGGGTTAGTCCCTAGAAAACTGTTACCAGCTGGTGGAATTTAAAGAAGGTCCAAAGCTGCTTTGAATTACACCCCAGCTGTGATGAATGTAGGAATGTAGTGGGAACTGAGCTTCTGTGAAAACTGCATGGCAATGTTGTGCAAGGCAAGGAAGGAAAGAGCCCAGCATATTTGTTTAAAAAGTCATAATATATCTGCAGCTTTTAAAATGAACATTTAAAAGGAATTCAGACAAAATTGTGATTGTTAGGTGTTTGATACATCTTCTGATTAGTCTTTGTTGGAATCATCTGTACTGAATAATTATCTGTGCAGAATAATTATCTATACACAATTCCCTGCATTAGCATTATAACCTAATCACATCTCTATAGCTTTCTGTACAACTTTTTAAATTGGTTTTGTAATAGCCTTGGTGTAAAAAAACAGTAACCTGAAGTGATTAGTCATTCATTATTTCTCCTGTCCTGGACTCAAAAGAAAAGAGATGAGCTAATCAAATCCATACCGCTACACAGTCTTTTCCAGAGGTAGATAGAAGTACCAGAAGCTGCTTTTAGGGGGCAGAAATAATTTCAATTCTTCCCCCAAATGACTCCACAAAGTTTGATGTGGAGTTCTTACAATGTCTTCCTTGAAACTGTTTATTTAAGTCAGAGAGAGACAATTCTTGTAACTGTGTGTCAGTCGAAGACTTATGTAACAAAAAGGAGAAACATATTCCTTTTATGTCCAGCACTATCTTACTGACAGAAAAAAATTCACTAAATTAATAAATATTAAACAGCAAAACACAATTCCAATCAAACCATATGAAAGTACCGTATGTAGAAGTTATAACTTGCAGATAACTATTCTGGTTTAGAGTCTGCTGTGAGATTAACTGGCACTGTCTTATAAATCTTAAAAGCATAAGGGATAAACAGCTAGTTTTGCACCTTGAAACAGAAAAAAAGAGGTTGTATATAAGGCATATTGTTTCATATTCTTAATTTAATATACAATTTTATACACATATATAAAATATGTAGTTATACACCAAAAATTATAACAACAGTGTAGCAAAAGTTTAACAATAGTGAACAAAAATATAAGTATACTATACAGCCTTATGACAATACTTCATCTTATATATGATTTCTGTAGATTGGGACAATATAGTTTTATGTTAAGCATTATTTAAAGGCTTAAATAAAGTCTTCACATGTGACCACTATTAGAAGAACACAAAACCTGTGAGGAACAACTGAGGGATCTGGGTTTGTTTAGCCTGGAGAAAAGGAGACTCAGAGGTGACCTTATCACTCTCTACAACTCCCTGAAAGGTGGTTGTAGTCAGGTGGGGGTTGGTCTCTTTCTCCAGGCAGCAACAGACAGAACAAGAGGACACAGTCTCAAGCTGCATCAAGGGAAATATAGGTTGGATATTAGGAAAAAGTTTTTTACAGAAAGAGTGTTAAAGTGTTGGAATGGTCTGCCCAGGAGGTGGTGGAGTCACCATCCCTGGATATGTTTAAGGAAAGTTTGGATGTGGCACTCAGTGCCATGGTTTAGTTGAGGTGTTAAGGCACAGGTTGGACTCAATGATCTTGAAGGTCTCTTCCAACCTAGTGATTCTGTGATTTTGTGAAGATAATATTATTAAAGATATAGATGTCACTCTTTAATTTACTAGTGCATATGTAGCCAATGCACTCAGTACAACACATCTTGTCATGATAATCACTGTACGTGGCTAGAGAAAGCCCCTAACTTGAACAGTTTGAATCTAATTAGATGAAATGAAGAACTAACATATTTTAAGACATGGAGCTGGGGCACAGATATTCTTAAACCCTTTGCTGTCAGCAAATAGTCATTAGGCAAAAAGGAAACTCACTTAGACATTCTGAGTCCAAATGAAGTATCCTAAATTCAGTGACCATCCTTCTCTGCTAATATCCATCTTATTCTGTTATTCCCGTTTTTATCTTATTTTATCCTGCTCTGTAATTTTTTTTTCAGCCAGAGTATATAATGGTCAAAGATAATATCAGAGGTGACAGAGGATAGAACTTGCATTAACAAGCTGATTATGTCAGGTGCTGTTACCAATTTATTTACTTAAGACTGCAGATCTGGCAACAGAAAACTAAGAGGGAACTTATATTTTCCTGAGTCATCCTCAAAAGATGTAACAACGAGCCCATGGCATCAAGCTGGCTGATGTTATGCGAAGGCTAAAGTGCTGTTGCTCAGCATTGTCATGACCCCAGTGCTCTGCAGGTTTGTATTTTGTATTTTGTATTTTGTGGGATGCTCTATCTCCCATCCTGTGGTCTCTCAAACGTGCACTGGAGAGGTAACCTTGGGCACCAGGACTGAGGAAGAAGATTTAAAGCACCACCACAAGCCTTTCACAATTCTACCCAGCTCAATAGCAGCCTTGTGACACTGGATTTGCTTGGACTCAGCATGGTCAGCCAGAATATCTAGCTAGGCCACAAAAACCATGATTTGCTAAAAAATATTGAAAAAAATTGGCTTTCTATCAGATTTGAGCTTATCTTTTGGACAACACATCAATTCTGTTTGCAAGCTGTTCTCCATGGCCATTATAGCTGATCAGTTGGCTGCTGATACATTGAGAAGGGTGGGGTTTTTTTCATTCTGTTTCTCCTCTTTAATTGCATGGATCTAGGAAATTAGGATTTATAAAAGAAATTAGTCACTGAATATGCACTGTAAAAAGATTAAGGTAGGGCAGAGAGAGAAAAATCAGCTCTTACCGAGACAAACAGCAATCTTATGCTTGTATGGCCAGCAGGTATAATTCAAATGGAGCTGAAACTTGAACAATACTTTTAGTGGTAAATTTTTGAGAGAAGGACCTTATTTCCTATCTATGTTTTATCCAAATACTCTGTTCCACCCAATTGGGCACAGTTCTACCAGATCAGAACAAGATTTCCTTGTCCTGTAATTAAAACACCTTTTTTTTCTCTCTTGTCTGCACTTCAATTGTCATTTCAAGTGGTGACATTTGGCATTTTGGGAAGGTAGAGCCTACAGCATGTAAATTTTTTCCTGTGATTTAGATATTCAATTAGTGTAAGCACATGTTGTATCAGGAAGTAAAGAGCAAAATAATTATTGGGGGAGGGTAGAAGATAAAGGTAAGCAGTAAGTCTATCATAACAGATAGGAAAATAAAAAATACCTGTCTTTTAATTGTGTTAGCGGAAGCTAACTCTGTGACCTTATTTTATAATAATATATCTGTATATTAATGTATTACCATTTTAAATTACATGAGAGATTAAGAGGAAAATAGCACATGTTGAAATATTTGAGCAGGAATTCAGCAGAAATTTTCACATAAACCCAAATATAGGAGCTTTTTCTTATGCTCCTAAGTACTGGTACCTGTTAAAAATGTTATATATCCACACTGAATTTGAAATAGATATTGATAGGAAATGGGAATAAGGTGTCTCTAGAATTCAATAAAAGTAGATATAATTTTTCAAGCAAATATTTTTAAAACATATACAGACCTTTCTTCATACACATGTGTATATATGTACGTATATGATGTCCTCTGTGACCTTACTTTTCACAGAGAAAAATCTGAGAATTTGATGCATTACAAAATCCTAAAATCACCCTCCCACCACACACTAATTTATCAAAATATTTTTCCTAGAAAATGGCTGTCTTCCAAAAATTCGAAGCTGTGGGCTACATTCTGCCTGTGTATTTCAGCTTCCTTTAAGGTGGGCTGCAAGGCAGGCATGGGACTCACTGAGTTCCTAGCAATAGCAGGGTGGGGGACCATTTGCTCTCATGGAGAGCAACAGCACCTCAAAGAAAGGGCAGTAGAAACTGGACACCTGATTTCTTCAGAGCAAATTTCCAAATTCTGACCCTAGTTTCAGGAGCTTGGTGGGAAAACAGAAAAATTTCAGACACTGTTGTAGAAAAATAGCATGGTAAGCCTGCTTGGGGGAGTTGTTGTCCTTGTGAAGGTAAAAGAAAGGAGCACCCTTGTGCACCGAGGGAAAAACAGAGTAGGAAAGCAGAGAGCACAGAGTGCTGCTGGTGGAGCTGCTTTTGCTGCCTCCAGTACCCATGCTCTGCTTGAGAAAAAGGGGGACTGCTGCTGCGGCAGTGCTGGCAGTACCCTGGCACTGCAGCTGGAGCACTTCTGGGCACCCATGCAACCAGCCTTCACTCAGCAGCCTCTGCAGCAGCTTGTCCTGACAGCCCCACAGCCCCCAGTCCCTTCTACATATCACTGGTAGTCTGGTAACTTCAGCATCATAAGATCAGTTTTGAAAAGTTTACTGTCAATGTGGAGGGAATGATCCCTCACTTATTCTACAGACAAGGATCATGTTTTCTTAGGACAAGAGAAAATTACCTTAAGCTGTGCCAGGGAAGGTTTAGACTGGATATTTGGGGAAATCCTTTGTGGAAAGTGCTGTCAAACATTGGAACAGGCTTCCCAGAGAACTGGCAGAGTCAGTATCTGAAAGATGTGTAGAGATGGCACTTAGGGACATGCCTTAGTGGTGGACTTGGCAGTGCTGCACTGACAGCTGGACTCCATGATCTTAAGTCTCTTCCAACATAAATTGCTCAATAACTCTGTAATTCCTTGATTCTATATTTTCTACAACAAGGCTGTGTTCACACAACTCTGTAAATAGCTAATCATAATATTGGTGACAAAAAAAATCTACCTGAAATGATCAGTAGCTGCATGAACAGTGACAATGGCAGATACAACAGAAATTGTACAAGAACTAGGGTATACCTAGTAAAACAACTGTTTTACAGGCATCTTAGTTTCAAAAATTATCCATCTCTGGATTGATACAGCATCAAGAACTGAACAACAACAGGTATTCTTACACAAATGCATCTTCTTCTGGAACAGCAGGGCAAATCTGATTAGAGATTTTTGAAACTAAATTGGATGCTCCATCAAAAAGTGATTGTTAGCAGAAAGCCTGCATGAAAAAAACCCAAGATAACACCTCACTTTAATCTTTCTCTCCTAGAGTATGACTCAATTGAATTAAAATTATCCTTGACTTTTACAAATCTATTTCCTAAAGGAATATATTTGATGGTCCTCAGCAAGTTTTTTCCTAGGCCTGCTAAAGACAGGAGAAATTTTATTTCAGTTTTGCAGTAATACTGCAAAATCATAGCCTTGTTTGTTTAAAAGGATATTTTTAATGTATATTATGCTTATATAATGAATATAAATACCTAATGCCCATAAACCAAGCAACCATCTGTGTTAAATTTAGTGTCAGGCAACACAATATGAATCTTTCACTAAATCAATTTCAAAAAGTGATAAAAGTGTTGTAGTACCTGGTAGTCATTATGTAACCTCTCCAGGCAAGAAATTAGTGGAGATTTTGAAGAGCCCATTTCTTTTTCTTACTTCGACCTGTCCCATCCCCTAGATAACCTGATCTCAGTTTCAGGTCCAAGGTGTTTAAGTCATTTTAAATCCTCTCTCAGCATCACAAGTACCAAAGGCTGCACCCACACTGTAAGACACTGCCAGTACAGAGGCTAAAACACTGTCTTGTGGTTCTTCAGTAACAGAGAGCATTCTCCCTGATGTGCATTTGGGTTCATGCCACCTAGAATTCCCTAAGCCAATGTTCCAGCACTATTCAGGGGGTTGTGAGTAAAATAGCTGTAGCCACTATGTTTTAAAGGGTATTTAGCCTTCGGGTTGCAAACTTCTTTTAAGGCCAGAGAGCAGGCTATAGAGCAGGCTACAGACTTCTTAATTTACCAGTCCCAATGTAGTGTTGGATATTGCAATAGCAATGACACTTCATGGCTTTAACACCTCTTGGCACCATGTGCATTCTGCCTTGTAGTGTTACCACATGGTGGAATATCAGCCTTTAGCAGGAAGAAATCGTGTCTCCGGTGAGAGATGAGGTTGTGTGTGTGACTGCTATGGGCAGTCATACTGGGAGAAATGCCTATGTAAAACAAGCAAGCATGTGCATCTTTTAGTGGAAAATCCATCTCCCTTAAATTGTATCTCCAGAGGGCTATTTAAAGTGGTTTTTACCAGCATAAAGATGCAATATTGTGCTCAGTAATTCTTAGTAGTCTTTGTGGCAGGAAAATTGTTCTCCTAATCTCGTACTCCTGAGAAGCATAAAAGAAATAAAGCTATTGATATTAGTTCCTGGACTCTGAAGAGATGCTATTTCAATTTTGTCACTATGCTACAGAGACTTGTTCATCAACATTAGACTTTTAATTGTTGCAAACCGATATAGAACTCAGTTAATTGTGTCTTTTAAAAACTCTCTTTCTGCATAAAAGTAGGTTTAAATATTACTCCAATATGTTTTCCTTATAGATGTTTACATTGCTGGGTATGTATGCTGGGATGTTTGTTATCCTTATTTTGCTTTGTAAGTTTTAGTTGAGATCAAAGGACTTAGATATCACAGCAGACACAGGATGTGCAACATTCATCGGTACCTTTGCACATCCTTACCTATTTATGTCCCTGCCTGCAACGCTCATGTAGCCCTGCTTGCCATTTTGTGCCTGGGGCAGGATTATAAAAATAAACAGGCAGGCACTTGCACACTGGTGCTGTGCCAGCCTGGCTGGAGAGGAGCAAGTGGCAGACACCAGTGATGAGAACTGGACATCCAGGCCAACAAAACTGTCGAATGTCCAATGTTGTCTAAAGTGCCCATGGCTTCACACAAAGCGTTTCAGTTTCTAACACCAATATAATACAAAATCTGAAAGATGAGATTTGTTTAATTACAGTAAAGAATGGAAAAGAGGATGTTCCCCAAATACTTCTCTTCCAGCTGTATCTTGATGGCCCTTGCATTCTATGGTCTCAGGATCAGAGTTGTTGCAATTCTGAACTTCAGACAAAGCCAAAGCAGAGAATGAGTCACGAGCAGGATTTTGTCCTGGCTTCTCTGATGTTCCTGTTGAAGCCAGAATTTCTCAGCTCTGTGGGGGTTTCATTTCAATCCACATCTCTATTTGTGCTGGAATTAGTCTGGTTGAGGCAGGGGAATGCTTTTTCAGTTGCTTTTCACCATTAACGTATACAAAACCTGATCTGATTAATAACCAGTACGTTGCAAGCCCCGACCGACTCAGGAATAAATGATTAGCCGACAGATCTTGCTGTCAAAAGAAATGATTGAGGACACAAACTGAATAGGATTAAATTTGACACCATATTTTTAAATAATGAAAGCAGAAAAGTACCATATCCTGAGCACAACCCGATCACTGACTGAGAGGGTCAGGAACTAATTTCCCCATTAAGCAAGTTCATCAACAAATGAACATTTTGATCATATTTCACCATGTTGTTTCTTAATCATTTTGTGCCATTCAGTTCAGGGAGAGGGAGAAGCAGGGAGAAGGAAAGGGCTGTCAGACTTTGGTCTCCCATGGAAACTGCTAGGAATAACTTGCTCAGATTCTCTCCATATGGGGGGAAAGAACAGTCCTGAGAAAAGGGTTCTGACCCTGTGTGCCCAGAGGCAGCAGAGTTAGCACTGGGTGAGGCACACCTTATGAGGGGATAATGGCATCAGGGAGAAAGGTTGCACCAGGGGCGGGTTTTATTGGGCACTTTGGACACTGGTCCAAACTTGGGCTGAACTTTCCAACCTGCCCAGAGGACAGCTCTACTCTGACCACAGATAGACAACCACTACCAAGGCAAGCTGTCATTTTGGCTTAGTCTGGTAACATCCCTGTTCCTGGGATTTTTAACAATGTAATTTTGAGAATCCTAATTCAAGTACACCTGCAGAGATTTGTTGCTTAACAGTTACAAAACTTTTCTGCATGTAAACAAGTGTAAAAAAAATACTCAGGAAACCAATTGATGATTTTTTATTTTTTTTTGGTGTCACATCAGCCTTTACTCTCTGATTCCAGAAAATGTTATATGAAAAAACAGGACAACTTATAGTGGAGTATCGTATTGGAAATCAGCCTGATCATGGTGTTGGGTCTGATCTTTTGCAGATATTGGACCAAATACACTGTGCCAAATGTTTTAGACCAATTAGCAACTCGTTCAAAGAGTTGTGCCATGCACAGAAATAATTTGCCTCAATGAATGATCATAAGGTGTTAAAAAATTTTAATACTTGAATCCTGGAAGTAAATCCTAGGATTGCATCCCCAAAAGAGAATTATCTTTTGCAGATTGCATGCCAAGCTTTTTCTGAGTTATTATCACAGATGGTGAAAAATTCCCATGGCCTTATACTCATGTTCTTTTTCATTCCAAATGGAGTCCTTTGTGAAATGCCAGCGTGATTGCATATGTTTGAACTCTGACTGTCCACTTAAACGTATGCTGCACTTCAGTGGTGTGGTCTCTGGGAGGGAGTGCTAGGCTCTGTTACAGGAGGTTTAGAACAATTTGTTTTCACCCCAAGGCCACTGAAACCCTGCCTAGCATTATTCCTGCTAGATTGTACCGCTAAACTGGAACAGTCAGAGCTGAAACACAGTCTGTCATGCTGTTCTTAATACAACAGAGAAGCAAGATTCACAAAGTCAAGTCTAGTTTCTCTCTATCCTCTACACCCAGCTCCATGTATCCATCAGTTCCCTCAGCTCTCCCCAGTGATTTTTTCAGCTCCAGAGTTGCAGATTTTCTAACAGATCTAGTGGAAAATGAGGCATGGTTGCCTCTGTGATGTCTTGGTCAATTGGGCTGACGGATGAACTCAGACAAGGTGTTTCAACTCAATTTCCCTTCTAACTGTGCCCCTATACAATGATGAAGGGAGGGGAAATGATGAAGGTGAGGTCCTCTATGCTGATGAAATATCTTCAGTGATAGTCTCAGTAATTAGGATGAGCCTATTTAATTGACAGGAAAATCAGGTTTAAGGTTACGCAAGTGACATATCCTCTTAGACCTCAGATTTTCTTGTATCAACTGCCATATTGTGCTAATTTTTACTTGGTGTAGTAGATATTCAGAATAAATCTTGAAAGCACATAGTATCAGAGATCTACAAAAGAAATCAGGAGCTTCAAGTATTCTTACGGTGGGTGTGAAATTTTATATCTGCTACAAGTTTGGGGATGAAGGTACTGTTCATGTTCTGCAGCTAAGTAGCTGGTGAATTTTATATGGGATATAGGGGCAGCTGGTCAGCCTGACTGCAGCTTTTCTGGTGCTCCCACTGTTTGTAATCTGATAGGGACAGAGCTGACTTCGCAGCAGTCCTGCCCTCATCCTTCACCCTCCTGCTGCTCCATGGAGCTGGCTGCTGTGGCTGTGCACTGCCTACATTCACAGCTTCTGGGAGACAGCCCATCACACCATACAGGGTAATTTACCTCAGGTCCCACTGGTGGAGCAGTATAGATCAGCTGGAGCATGCTTGTGGACTTGGCATTTAATGGGCTTTTTGGTGAGTAGTGATACAAGCCTTATGTATCTGGTACTGGTACATGGAGTACAAACCGTAATGAAATGGATCCGTTCCACAAGAAATACAATTTTATGCTTCCTAATTGAGCAATTAACTTATTTTTGCCTACTATTTCACAAATGTCAGGGGATAAAGTCGAGAACAAGTGGTTGCTGTATTTGCATCAGGAACTGAGAGCTAAAGAGTTGTGCAAAATTGGTAGTATACAGAATTGATCTCCAGATTAATGTTTGGATGGATTTGAATAGAGAGTTAATTTTACTTTTTTGTTTACTGATTTGATTTGAATCCCCTCCCAACAGAATAAGAATACAGATTTAAAGTCTTGTCTTCTTTGACTGATCTCTGTGAGTGTCCTTGAAAGTCCTTCTTTAATCTGACTATGATTATACTCTTTTCCTCTGGGAAACACATATTGTCCTGTAACTCTAAACTAGTAAGAGACAAGTGTCAAGAAAACTTGGATCTTTAAATCAAAATTGATTTGCACATCTAAGATGACAGCTATTTCATACAGGTGTGAGCCAGTCTATAAAAATTTTGAAAAATTAATAACCAGCAAAACCTGTCTAAAATATTCTCAGTGTGTTTCATTCAAATGATACTAATTTTATCCACTTAAAACAGTCTTGAATAAACTTTAGTTCAGTCATAGAAAAGAAACCAATGTTTTTGCTTAATAAAGTGATACCAAACATGTTTAATATGAGCATCTACTCATTTGCTATCAATTATTTTAATATTACGTGTACCTATGTGTGCAGAAAATTAGAAATCTAATCCAGAAAAGCCCAGAGAAGAACAGACAACATTTTGCTTGGTGTTACATCAGTTCTGCACTACTGAGGAATCCATTTTATTTAGGGAGGATCCCCATGAAAGCAATGAAGGCAGTCAACGAGATGCTTTACACAAGTGGGAAGACTCTGATCATGCGTGTCTAAAATGTGCTATAGAAAAGACGTAATTGCCCATTTTATGGCATGTTGGACTTCATACAGAGTCTGCTTCTAGCAAAGAATATTTCTAAGGAATCACATCCAATAAATGAATCCTCCAGGCTCTTGTTTTCAATGTTGTGTGCATTTCTGTGGTGTGAAAACTTCTGTGGAGGCTTCATGAGATAAAAATTCTCTGAGGTGGTGTGCTGAGACTCTCAGAAACAAAGCTGATAATGTTGTACCTCCCGGGCATCTGTACTCCCTCTCTTCTGTATTCAAAAATCAATATGTGATGATGTGGTTTTAGAAGGCCCGCTGTAAGCAAGTGGCTACTAAAATGGCATTCATCGTGCCTTAGGCATATTAGTATCTGTTAAGCATATGGATAGCATTATTAGCATGACATATGCCTGGCATCTGAGTAGCAGTCATCAGTATATCTGGGGCAGAAGGTGCCTACTTCATGGGTCAGTTCTCTGGTGAAATATATAGAGAGTTAAATTGAAACTAAATAATTGCTGAACCCAGTCCAATTTGGAGAAACTGCTTGGTCCCTACACCTTCCACGTAACCCTGAGATTGAAGGAAAAGCTGCAGTTAGCTGAGGGGGCCTACTGAACAAAAGGTGATGAGGGTGCCTTCATCATGCAAATAAAAACATGCGACAGCATCGCACCTGCGGTGTGATAAAGTGCCCAATACATGTGTGTCAGTGGCTCCACAGGCTGTGTTCTGTGTGCTTTGAAACTAAATCTTTCTTCCTCCTATTGACTTCTTGCCCTCTGGTACATTGAGTTGGCTGCCTGAGACGCTTTCACTAAGTACAAAGTCAATTGACTGTAAGTAGTGATGAAGAAAATGTTGTGTGATTAATATTACAGTTCAAGCTCTTCTGATCAGTCACAGAAAGAGCAGTCAAATAAACTCAACTTCATTTCAGAGAATCACACACTGTTAATGGTGGAGAGTCTGCTTGGAGCCCAAAGGGGAAAAACAAGCCACTTGAGGCAAATCTCTCTTCTTTTACATAGAACAAACTGGTTGAGCAGTGTTAAAAGCTGCTTATTGATTTGTGCCCAGTCTGAAAGCCATGCAGTGATGTAAATGAAAATGTGTCAAGAGTCAATATTGATTTTTTTTCTTTTTCTTCTTCTCTTTTTTTTAAAGCAAGGCCACCCCACTTGGGAAATGCTGTTAGCTATACCACTAGGCTTGTCAGTAAGTGAAGTAAGATCCTTTTCCACAAGACTACATATGTCCAGACATCAAATTTACTTCTTTTACTGAGGTAATATGGACAGCATGCTGAGAGCAGCTATGTTGACAAAACTTGGTTTTTTGAGAAAAATGTTAGGTGAAGAAAAAGAACTTACAGAGAAGAAATCAAATTTCAGAGAAGATAAATTTGCTGGGCTGAGCTTGCAGTCTTATACTTGCATGGTAGACCAATTTTTTTGTTTTTAAATCTTTTCTTGCAATAGATTTGTGTAGCGATTATATTCAGAGAGAGCCAAGGACAAGGAAAGGGTAGAAAGGGAATCCTGTTGACCCTAGAGGAGTGTGCACTCAGCTGGAGGAAACCTGGCAAGAGTTCCCTTTAGAAAGAGGGTGTTTGCAAATAGAAGACCCACAAGAGTCTCTCTTTCAAGTGAGGACTAGTAGAAGAGAAATGGGTGATCCCTGAAGTGTAATCCAAATACATTATTTGTTGACTTCACACTGTGCTTGGTTAGGGATATACAAAGCAGTTTAAGAAAATACAGCCAGCAGTTGCCTATGTTTTCTTCCCTGAAGAATCAGATGCAAACTGTAATAACTGCTGTGCTCAAAATCAATGCTATAGCTTTTTCTATTAGATTAGAAACTGCAACCAGGCTCATTTAAGTGAAATTTCTACCTTGTTAACTCTTAGCAAGTAATATTCTTCCAGGTCTTTGACAAGAGCTCCTTCTCTGTAGCCAAGATAATCTTTTTTCAGTCTGTGCCACAGAATCTGGCAACTAATTTCTTACACCTCAATTAGAGGTGACAAAAGGATGTGGCAGACAGCCCACTGCAGCTCTGATCTTCTAAGAATGAACAGCTATCCACAAGGGATGGTTATATTTAGTGTGGAGTAAGGCTTTGTGAGATGTTTTTTAATTTATTGGCACTTCTAAGGGTTTTGGATACTTCCACAGCTCCTAGCTTTTCTTCCTGGGCAGAAGAAACATGCTTCATTTATGGCAGTGGCTCTCTTCTTTTCGTTCATCCATCTCTTCTTGACTCTTTCCATGAAAGAGAAACATTTCTCCTGTCTCTATATCTACCCACAAGAAATCATCACCTCAACTACAGTCTTCCTGGGGTGACAAAAGAACTCTTTCAAACTACAAATAAATAAACAGAGAAATTAAATTCTAGCTTGGAGAAGAAATCAGATTAAGTATCACAGAGGCAAAATGGCAGTCTTCCAGCTACTGGCAGGAAAAGGTGCCCCAAACTAACTGGTGGCAAAACAAAAGTGCAACTCCAAACATATTAAGTGTGTGGAAATGCTCCTATCAATTTCATGTTGCTGAGGTTCAGCTGATTAAAATAGAAGTTCATTTTTAAGCTCCAGCAAATTGAATTTGGGCTTCTATTAAAGGCTGAAACTGTTATAAGTGTTATAAATGTTATAAATGGATGCCTGGGCTGATGAACTGAAAGTTGTTCAGTGAGAGACGTACACATGGCTCACACTTTATTTTTCATCAACTCAGACAGGTTTTTGATCCTTTTATTTGCTTGTTTCTTTTTTTCTTTTAACATTTTGTTGCCAAACAGAATGAGAACTATAATGTAGTAATTTTTTGAAGAAACACAAGGGTAATAACATCTTCTGTATAAACTAGATGTAATTTGTCACAAATCTGAAAAGTAAGGCAATACTGATATTTTTCATGCATTCTGCCTGGTTTGTCAGACAGCTTGCTTTCAATTTTGTGTTATAACCATTCAGATTTATTATTATTAAAATTCAGGCAGAGGGAGACAGAAGAAGATATAAAACTATTCCAGTGCTCTGCTATGTTCTGTACATAATGTGCAGAGATAGTCACTATTATGAATTCCGTAGAAGAAACTAGCAAGAAATAAGAAAGGCAAAAGACTTACAAAATTGATGCATTTTATCAATCTGTTTTAAAAATGTATGAAAGGGAGCAATCTGGCGTTAACTACTTTCCAAACATTTTACTTGTTTCACAATAATATTCTCAGCGAAAATGATTTTATTTTGTCGACATCACAATTTCCAGTGCTGTCTCACACTTTTTATATTCTGGGAACAACAACTGAATATGCGTGCTTTCAGCCAACTTTGGAAACACCTACTTCTTCTGTACATCTTAAGAATTAAACAGGAGAGGGGCTGTAAGTTAGACCCTCTTAGGTGCTCTGGCATTTGAAAGATAGGTATGCAGAGGATTTAGCTACCATCTCCCAGACTCCCAACTCCCTGGTGTGGTGCTCCACCTTGGAATTTTGCAAAAACCACCTGAACAAATAAGGAATGAAATGAAGGGGAAAGAAGCATCTGCCTCTGGCCAGACAAATATCTTCTTTCTCTTGACATCCTTGACTGTAAACCCTGCCTTACAGACTGGTGCCAAGCCTTCTTTCTGTATTTTATGAATCAGACACAACATTATTTCCCATTTTTCCTTGATATTTCTTTCATTCATTCATTCACCCGGGGTGAATAGAGGCTTGTGATTAATTATTTGCTCTGGAGCAAGGACTTGATTCTTGATAACCTAGCTCAGTGACCTACTTGTTGGCAGTAACTAGCCACAGCCTTAAACATGTTCTGAAGGCACGTCTCTGAACCAGCATGACCAGAAAAATGGGTAGAGTGTTGTCTTGTTTGAGAATTCAGCTTTAGGAACTGGGGATATTTGATTTGTGCTAGAATTCACCTGAGGTGACACCACTTTTCTTTAAGCCTACCCAAAGACAAGCACTGTCACAGTTCCGGCGTCTTCTCCAACCCATGGGAAGAGAAGTCAGTCTAATACCAATACAGCATAAATGCAACAGTTGTAGCTGAGTTCTGCCTGAGATCTCTGAGATGCTATTTGGCTTTTTGGGGTATTTGTCAAGAAAGTGACCTGACTACCTGATGACCTAACAGACACTCAGTACCAGAAGCTGCCCCAATGCAGACTCAAGCTGCAGCAAACAAGGGAAGATCTCTTTTCCTGGGAGTCCTGCTGGTTCACCTAACCAGTCACCTGGAAGGTGAGGGCTTGCATGCTTCACCTGGCAGGGCAAAGGGAAGAACTCAGAGCAGTCACTGGTTTAAATGGCAAGTAGTTTTTGAAGCAAAGAGCATAAAACAGTCCTCTTTCCCAGCTGAGTGCCCTAATTGCTACCCTATGGTCATGCTCTGTCCTGCTCTCTGGCCCAAGGAATCCTTAATTATTTAATGTAAAACAAAAGAGCTTTCTCAGGAGCAGCACAAAGTGCTCTTTCCATCTCTCTGTCTCTGGGTACTGGCATATGCATGTGCATACATAAAGATACCAGCACACAGATGAAGAGGTTGCAATTCTCTTGGGAGGTGAGATATGTGAGTTTGAATCTTCTTAGGCTGGAGGGCAAGGGAGGATTAATTTTGTTTTGTTCATAGTCTTATACTAGAGGAGGATTTCAATGGGGGTCTTGAAGGAGGGTTAGTAGAGTGACCTTGGGAATGCTCTATATCTGGTAGTATTTTGTTAAATGCTAAATTGTTTAACAGGATAGAGGATGATAAGTAGGGGGAAAGAGGCAAATCAATTTATCTGAAAACTGTATTGGTTAAATTAATCATTTAAATGATCCCATCTAGGGGCTTTATAAGATGCACACTTTTATGTGTAAGTCACTTGTCTTTTTTACAGATTAAATGCTTTGAAGTCAGTATAATGATATGTTCCATTTCTCAGCACAGGACACAGAGGGTAGACATGATAATAGCTTATCTGCTTTTATTTTTGGATTAATCTTTTTGAAATATCTCCAATATGCAAAAAAATATGAAATAATAGTATGGATCAAATAGTAGCTGTCCATTTTCTCTGAAAAATCTTTGTGACAAAGAATATAAATAAACCTGTTGTTTAATGTTTTCTTTGTTTCTTCAGGTGATAATATTCAGGGGTAAATTCAGAGTGTAGAAGAAGAGTCTTTGGATGAGTTCCAGAAAATAGCATAGTATGTGATTCACATAAAAAGAAAGAAGGGGAAAAAATTACTCATTTTCCTCTCTCTAACCCAACACTTTAACCTTCTTTAACACTTTCAAGGAGATGCTTCTGTCCTCTTGGATTCAACACAAACTCCTTAGTCATGTACCTGGAAGAGGGAAGAGTCTGAGTCCCATTGCTTCCAGAGCGTGACAGAGTGAGGAGATGGACAGGAAAGTCTCGTGCTTTGTTTAGAAGAAAAGGAGACAGGTATACGGAAGCAAATATTGTGTGAATGGAAATATAGATCACGCATTCAAAAGCCTTTAGAAATCCAGCCCTCCTTCCTTTTCCCTCTACCCACCCCATGAAATTATTCTGGCTTTGATCCCATTCCTCTCCCTCTTTGTTCAGTGGCACAGAAGTATGCGACCCTGAAAGGTATCAGCTGCCATTTCCTTTCTGGCCTAACTCAGATCAGGAGAAGGAACTGTTTGAGAAGTAATGGTTATGAAATGGATTTTTAATATAAGCTCAGTACTTTTTGTGAGTGTTCGTGACAAAAGAATTTAACCTGCCTGATTACTCAGAAAAAAGAGCAAATAAATGTAGGCTGGAAACAAGTTAAAATGTGATTTCTAATTTATTGTAGTGCTTAGGAGCATATTTTAACTCAATTTGCCACACTCTCCATGATTACTGTAAACTTGTCAGTGAGCAAAACTCTGCAGTGAAATATCTGGATCCTTGCCCTTAAATAAAACAGTATTTTTTATGACTTCTAATCAAGGATATTGTTTACAGGGCAGATAACTGTTAAGTCTTCTTTTCATTATTGACTACATGATTTGTTTCCTTTTGCAACTGCATTTAGGTGTGCTAAAACCTCTCTTGGCTGTTTCTCATCTTCTCAGTGCCTTGTTCCAGTATGTGATTGCAGCTCAGTTATAGCAGAAGAGCTGAGCATTGAGTTCAAGCTACTGGTCACCTATTCCAAATAGCTGTGGCAGTTGTTTTTGCTGTTTGTTTTCTGCTCTGTAACAGAGCATCAAAACACACTTAGGGAATAGTGTATTATTTGTTACGAGTATAAAGACTTCATCAGCCTAATGGAACAATTAACTCAACCATTCTGCTGCTCTTGATCTGCAGAATTTTGCTTTAAGATTAGAGTGATAAGGTGAAGATTAACACCTCTGGGTCAGTGGGGCTGATGAGACATGATTTATTAATCCTCAAAGAAAACCTTAATTGGACACTGGAGCCCTCTCTTCTTCATTGTTAAACTCTGCCAATTCCCTGGATAGTTAGGGGAGATGGTGAGGATGATAGACTTATTGTAATTAGATGCACCAAAACTAAAGTAATGATTTTTTCCCCTGGGAACACCATGTGTTATTTTGTCCAAATAAATCGGTGCTGATATTTATGAACACCTGAGAAACATCCCCTACACATGGTCATTGACAACTGAAACATAACTTACAGAAGAGAGCCGCAGAACAGGATTCATAAGAATCCTTTGATTTAGAGGAACTGTCTTAAATCCTGGCTTTCAGAGCACAGAGAATTTACTGTGCAAGCAGGTTAATGATCAGGTTGATTTATCCTTATTTTTTTACCGACCATTACTCATTCTTTCATCATGTTCTTTCCATTAAGAGGCACTGATTTATAGGAAGAAGCACTCCTCTAAGGAGTTTGGTAGGTTTTGAAACTAAGACTCTGAAATACTTTTTTTTTGTTTTTAAGAAAAATCTTTTTGCAGGCAGTATAATAAATAGATTCATTATAATGCAGCACGCAGCTAAAGACAGGAGAAAAGTCCATAGGCATACAATTCTAGCTGCTGTACCTCAGGCTCAGGAAAAGGAGCTTTGTGACTTGAGGATTCATTAAGACGCTTGGTGTAGTGCAACCCTGATGAAATAAGTTAGCAGCCTCATTAGGGGGTTGGAGCAATCATTTGGAAAAAAGCCTCCTTTGCTGCATTTGTTTACTCTGTCACAGGAAGCATATCCTCAGTCAACTGGGATAATCATTGTCAGCATTTTACAAAGTTACAAAGCAAGCTAATAAGCCAGATTGTCGAATTATGTCAATCATGTCTAAATATCAACAAACAAATTGCTCTATGCAGATGGGAAATCTGTGAGAAAGCTTAAATATTCAGTTCAATGGGAACAGTGCACACTGCGAGGTCATGGTTTAAGACTAATATCTGGAGGAAAGTGACTTTCCAGAATTTCTGTCTCTATGAAATTTTTCGGTGAGGCTTTTAACATTTAGGGCACTGACTGAGGAGATACTTGTATCATTAAGCATTGCATCCTGCTTTTCCTACCCCAACACTGTACTCACCACATTATCACACTGGTATATTAGTTGTCTTCCTCTTGGCTCTGCTGAAGTCCTCAGGTTTTATTGCAGCTTCACACCCAGATTGACTTCCCAAGTCTCTAGCCAAAGAAGAGATGAGAGCTGAAAAGAGGAGTCAGAATTTTTTCTGCTATAAAAAGAACAAAATTTTATGTATTCCTATTCATCCCATTGGGGTTTGGAGTCGACTTTTTGCCCATCAATCCTGATGTCAGCTTTCTGAGTGATAACTGTTTTTGGCACTTGTCATCTTTGCACCAGACACCACCCTAGGGGGGAAGAGCCCTGTTTGTGGCTGGTAGTTGCTGAGTGGTTGCGCGATTTCACCCCTGACCAGGGTGATACCTAAGGGACAAAAGAATGAAGAGTTTAAAAATGCTATAAAGCTTTCAGAGTGCTTAAATAGACTGAAGTGAAGATTGCGCCAAAAAAGTAAGAGAAAAATATGTTAATCTGTAGAAAGAGCAAAAGATCTATTAAATTAATCAATAGGTCTTTTACAGTGGCAAATATGATTTAGTTAAAGAAAACAGAGAGAGTGCAAGAAGAATATAATGAGTTTTCCACTTCTCATAAAAGCAAGGATTGAGAAGAGCAGTTATTGACTGACAGGCATGTTCTTCAGAGAGGAAAATCACATTCTGGAGGGTGAGTCTCAGAGCTGCACTGAAGTCACAGAATGTCTGCACTGTAGCATCCCCCAGGAGCATGGCCTTCAACTCACAGCAGTCACCTGGTTAGGAACACTGGAACATAACACACCAAAGCCAGTTTCTGTCCTTCCTCCTATTTAGAAGGAAATAGCAAGAAGGAGATATACATTGATTCTCCAGCAACTTTAACTATGCTTTGGCAACATGAAGAATAATGATAGGAAAATATAACGTACATTTTAGACAGGGACATCTGTCCAGGACCCCAGGCAATGTGACTTCTCCATTATTGTATATATCAGCGTAATACACTCTTTCCATTAACTAAGTCCCAAAGGGTTTGATATTGGTTCTGCCCAAGACATAAATTTTATTTTTCAGTCTCAGTGAAATGTAGACTTGTTTGTTTGGGGCTTCTTTACTAATATAATGTGTCTTTAACCAAAATCTTTGTGTTCTGATACTGAACCCCATCATCTTTATGGTTATGCCATATTGATGAATGATTGGCTCAATATTGACCTGTTTTTCCAAAGGCTCAGTCACCGACTTGTTTGCCTGCATCACTGTTGTATGTTATATGGTATTGACTTCCTCTGATCCATGTTGTTATTATTTGGGATTCCTTCATTCATCCTTCACAATACAGAGTGCTTAGTCCATTATATTCTTTCCTTACTAACCTCTTTTTGAAATACAGTCATAATCTACCCAGAGTCCAGGAATTTGGGGACTCAGACTTTTGTAATAGCTTTCCCCTGTAGCATCAAAGATTTAATTCCAATATCATTAGTTATACTATTGTAGCTTCCCAAGACTATAAATGTCACAGTCTGAATCAAGGTGCTCCATAGAATGCCCCTCCTCCTAATTCTAAATGTTCATGGCCAATTGAAGGTAACTGCTATTCAACAACTATTCCCTGAAAGCTGGGCGAGAGGAAAGCCAGAAGTACTAAATTAAACTATTAATATAGCACACAGAAGGGATGGGGGTGATCAAACTCAACTGTATCATGCCCCATTTGGCTGGAGTGCTGATGTTATTGGTTTAAAACTTGACCAACGCTCTCGGCTCTTTAGCACCCATAAATGTTATGTTGGAGTCTGATTCTCAAAGAGAGGGAACCAGGGAAAACTTAATCTGCCATCATGAAGAGAGGTGATGATATTTTCTTTTCTCGGTGTGAAGCAGACTCGGCTGAGCAGGAATTTAGGAGGCCCATGGGGTCTGTATGCGCTAGCAGGCACAGCGGTTCATTTTAACTTCATCTGGACTTTCGGGAGAGAATAAATACATAGAGCATCTTTCTTTCCACATAGCTTCATAATAAACTTCCAGAGGAACATGAGCTTGACAAATCTCACTGTAAAATTTTAATTAAAATAGATCTTCCATTTAAAAAGTCAATTCCACTTTACAAAAAAGAAACTTTCTCAGTTCTGCTTGAATCTCAGTCCCCCTAAAAAGACAAGCATCAATAAGATGTTGAATCTTGTGAAGAAAACAAACACAACCCAACTGATTGATTTTAAAATGCAATCAATTAGAAATCACAGCTGACTTTTTTGATTGGAGCTTAATTTTATCTGGAATGGGTTTATGTCCTTGCCTACTATTAATTAGTAGTAATAATAGTATTGTTCTTCTATGGGAATTTGAAACAGATCTGCCTTCCTATAAGGCAGATGGTTGGTACAGCTCAAAGCACTCTGAGTCACAGCAGAGGTCTCAGCTCCATTACTCCTGTTAGCTGGCAAGGGAAGGCTTTGGTGGAAGAAAATGGTTTTCCTGAACAAAGGAAGTAGTTGTCAGTGGAACGAGTTTGTCTTTTCGAAGTTGCAACTTGAGAGACATTTACAAGCAGGAGAGGCTGTGGCATTCTCACAGCATTGCAGCTATCAAGGCTTGGACGCTGGGGCACTGCAGGGAAATGTGTAGGAATGCAGCAAGATAATGGCTAGAGCCTGGTCTACAATTCCAGGTGTTAAACTGGTGTCAAATGTCTGATTCACATTTCTATCTAAAGCATTAAGCCAAACCTTCCTTGGCCAAAAGCAAACTCAATTGCATTATCTTCTGTTTGTTCAAGGGATAAGCCCAGCAGCTGTTCTTGTTGTGTAACATTTATATCTTTACAGAGGCTGCAATAACAGATATAACATTTGCACAGGCTCTGTGTGCCAGGGCTGGCCCCTTCAGTGACCTTGGAAGGAGCAGGATGCTCAGCCCTGTGTAGAGCCATCTCTCACTGACCAGAAACAACTGCAGGGATGGCTTAATTTTTCTTTCTTTTACATTTACATTGCAGACTAAATGCTAGTCATTTTTTTAGTATTTCATTAATATTCAGCTTACAGACTTAATTTCAAAGCAAGTATTTGATATTTTCATAGATAGACAAAAACTGTTAGCATTCCTAGAGATAAGAGAGATTTTTTTTTCCTTTTTTTCTTTGCCTGTTGCATCAAAGGGTACAAACACATTCGTACATCTGGTTTCTCCAACAGGCCTTGATAGAGCTTTGAGTATTTAGGATAGGGAGTGTGAATGTACATGGAGTGCTGGTATCTTTTTAGTCAGACCTGTTCTTCACACAGCAGTGTGAACAAAGCCTGAACTGGGCACTGTGTAAACTGATGTGGAATGGCACCTTTTGAGGTAAGTTAGGCAGAATGAGGTTTAGTGCCAGTTTTTATGTAGTACTAGCCTAAGGGTCTATGTAGAAATCCATGACCTGCAGATATAAATAGCACAGGGAGCCTCTAGGGATCTCAAGGTGGGCAGGTGCAGAGAAACGCCTTCTCCCTGGGTCTTACCAGCTGTATGGCTTGTCCCTCGGGGCCAGGAGTGTGGATTGGGCAAGAGTCTCACATCTTCTCCACAGGACAGGCTTCCTACCAACAGGAAACTGGGGAGAAGCAGAGAACAGCAGGGAGCAGTCACCCCATAGCAGGGAATCAGATGGACACCTGTACTTGCCTAAACTTCAACTCCATGGTACCTTTTTTTACCTACTACATAGATGTGCTTTATAAAACAGTATTTAGTGACTTCCTTACTTCACCTAATACAACATAAAGACATCTACAAATGCAGTCTGTTAGGCAACTATTAAATAGACAGCATTAGGACCATTAACTTGGAGGTAAGAAGTGCTTTATCTCATTGTGCACTCTCCAGAAGTCTGGTTCTGTTGATAATAACAACATGGACACTGACATCATCACACCTGCTTGGATTCTTAGTTGTGCTCTGTACCACAGAACTACTAAATATGTTAAATTTAATCAAACACAGAAGAGTAAAAGTGTCTGCCATTCTCAAGAATGAGAATTGCTCAATAAAGTAATACAGGACATTAGTATATTAATGCACACAAACCCCACAAATACAGTTAGAAACAAATAATGTGGTTAGCTAGCAGCAGGAATGTTCATAGAGTCATGAGAGAAACATCTTCAAAGACTGAAGGATTAAAGTGAACCTGCAGAGAGGACAGAAATTTGAAAGACATCAGTGAATTAATCCATAGCTGACATTAGCGAAATAGAGTTAGGTAATACTGCAATATTGTTTCCTCATTCTAGGCTGTGATCTTATATTTGCAGAAAATGGGGCCTGTTGCAGAGATGCCAGAAGGCAAATTGTTAGCCTGAGTGGCTGTCAGCACAGGGGAAGGAGTTGTGGCACTGCCATCCATTGTCCATCCTGACAGGGGTCTCAGGTGGGGGTGTGCCACTGCCCTGAAGCACAGGCAGCTCCATCACAGTGTCCCCCAGCCAGCTGTTCAGTATGGTTACCACCTCACAGACTGGGACTATTGACCAGACCTCACCAGGTCTTCTTTGCATAAGGTGAACCACAGCTGGACAGAAATGACCACAAACCCACTCTCAACAGAACATCCTCCTCCTTTTTGGCAAGAGGGCTTCAGTCAAGGAGCCTTGAGGAGGGGCAGGAAAAAGATGCACTGCACTGGTGCTTTCCAGCAGAGGTAAAATTATTTTGGAATGGTGTAATTGAGTCTGTTATTGTATCAAACAGTGAGGATAAAATTTTCCACCAGGCTAAGCTATGATCTGGTTCCAGTGCATTATCACATCCTTTTACATGTAAAGCTACCTATGTAAATTGTTAAATGGAATTTTCCTGGTAGCCTGCTACCTGGTAATTATATCAACAAAGCAGGGTGAGAGATGGCAGGAAAGAATGTAAGTGTGTTATGGGAATAAAAAAGGAGGATGTCAATCATAACATACGTTTGCTTAAGAACATATCATACATTTGGGTGTGGAAAAAGACTAGTCTCTGTTTTATATGTGGTAAGGGGAAGTAATTGAGAAGGTGTTCCATTCAGATGTTATTGCAACTGGGAAGTTATGAGACAGCCTCAGAAATTAACTTGAAGGTAACAGACTTAAAATATATAAAAAAAGGTCCTTCTCTGAATTTAACCAGCAAAGCACATGATTCACTAAGCTCTAATGGTATTGAAGAATTTATTTCCTATTCCTTCTTTCATGCGAGAGAGAAAGAGAGACAGAGAAAAAAATAGAAATATTTCTTAAATTAACTTTATTTACATCCTCTTGTGAAATGACAGGATGAAAACAGTGATTAGGATTCAAGGTCAAAATGAAATTCTGTCCACATCTCAGTCCTTCTTACATCATTTTGCAGAATGAGAGCTGAATAGAGGAAGAATTAACTGATTTCTTTTAAGTTTAGCCATTGCAAATGCAAAATTAATATCATTCTGCAGATATGGTACCAGAGGACAACACAAGCTAACAAAATAATGGTAGTCCCGATAACTAATTTATGCACCATATCAAAAACTGAATGAGACAAAGACATAGAGAACACATTTGAAAATTTGGAAATTGCTCAAAGCTTTTCCTCCAGTGTCTCCCAAGAGAATGAGCATGGAGGTCTAATAAACTCTGTGACTGTGTATAATTCATAAACTTTCCCTCATTTTTTGATTTTCAGTGCTTACAGTTTATAGCTAACAAAGGAACAGAGTGGAAAAATCCTGGTGAGGGTTGAGAGGAGAACATAAACCAGCTGATTCCTCCGCTTAGTCTATTCATAAAGGGCATCTGTTCTCATCCCAAACTGCACATATATTTGCCATTAAACTTAGTACATTGAGAACAGAAAAAAAAAGCCTTCTATTCACATCCTTATGTCTACTTTATATTTATATTTTTATGACAGCTATTGCAATGTGAGATTAAAACACAAAAAGCCATTTCCAGGTGATTTGTTTTAAAATTATTCTGTTGTGGCTGTTGGTTAATGTTCAGACTGGATTTCTCAGGGATTCATCCAATGACAGCAGAGCAAACTCAGAGCAAACTAGTGAATGCTATCAGAAGGCAGTGGGGTGTTTCTGGATGAATTACATAGAATGAAACCTCCCCCACCCACACCCATATTGGAAAGATGTTTCTAAGTTAAAGATATCTAAAAGTTATATCCAGATAAGATTTGCCTTGAAATTATTTTGATGGTCGCAGCCATGTGAAGTGGCATTCTGAAGAGATATGGTAGGCAAAAGGGTTGTATTCAACTCTGCATGACAGCAATCTGTAACATATTTTATGGCACAGCACAATTCAGTCAGAGAACCAATATTGTTTTCTATAAGATTCCTTGGAGTTTTAATTTTTTAACCAAAACAAGAAGACAGTGTCCTGTGGCTTCCTGAGGGAAACCCTCTGCCTCTTGCTCTGAGTACACAAGCAGAGCCCAGCACATCTCTCAGCTGCATGACAAGTTTCAAGCTGCTGGGAGGCTGAGAGGGCCCTCAGCCTCTGCTGCCACGTGTCAGAGGAAGCAGCATCTGGCCTGAGCTGTCAGAGCAGAAGCCGGTGGAACACCAGAGCAGGAATTTCCACACAGCTTCCCACCATCGCCAAACACGTAAAGAAACCACACAGAGCTCTCAGGGCACCTCTGCAGGTCTGTTGTTCCAGGTGGGTAAATGGGAAAGAAGGTGACTGCTATCAGCAAGCTACAGAAGTGACTGAGGGGCAGTTGCCCTTTGGGGATCCCCCGTGCTCTGAGCCTGACAAAATGGATCCATTCTCCCAGCTCCTCCCTGCCTGTCCTGCCTGCCTCTGAGAGCCTGTTGAGTGTTATGTGCATATTGTTTACTTCATTAATTTCCTCCTGCCATCAATTGATGAATAAATTATTCATAAGTAAATTTATAAATTATTCTACCAGTTCTATTGATGATTGAATAATATTGACCAAATAAATTATTCACTCTTCTTTTCCCTCACCAAATGACAAATAAATTATTTGTGAGTATTGTTTTCTTCATTATTAGATCAACTCTTCCATCTGTTGAGACATTCATAAGATGTCACTCACTCTGATATAATTTGTAAGCAGGACTCTTTAGGAACTATGCTTTCATGGACAAACACAACTAGTTTTAACTTTATTGTATATTTATATGGCAGTTGCTTTAAATATAAGGTCCTTTAGAGCAAGAGGAAGTGTTTCACAGCCAAGTAAACATAATGCTGAGATATTCTTGGGTTAACTCGCACCCAACCAAGATATTTTTGAATTGTGCAGCTAATTTTACAGTTTTCCATATTTGGACTTAATAGTTAGGGTTCAGGCTGCAGCCATCCCTTGAGGCCGAAAGGCATCAGGTTGCAGGTTCTGTAAATGAGCATCAGGAGCAAAGCCAAACCAGAGATACCTTGACTAATTACCATTGCAAATGTGAACTGCATAGGTCAGTTATTTCAAGTTCCTGGATAAACTACATGAGTTTTCCATCTAGTTAGATCCATGCCTTCTGTCTCTTTCACTGATTCACCAGTAACTATGCGGCAGCCTCTTCTAGTGGCAGCATTTCTAGCATATTTTACCATGCAGGCAAAATATGCCTATATCCAAAAATACGGACAGTCCATGTGGTTATGATGAGTCAGGGGAAAAACTCAAAATTAATTTTAAAAAAATGCATCTCTAGGAAAGTGATACTAAGTCACAAGAGCCCACAAGGAAAGGATTGGATTCTCTCTAGTCCATGAAGCCCAAGTTAGATTACGTTCACCAAGACAATCAAGTTGCATTAGCATGAAATCAGTGTGAGGATCATGAATAGTATGCTGAAAAGTATTCTCTAAGAAGTTGCTCAGAAAGAGACAGAGAGAGGAGGCATCTCATGACAGCAGAGGGCTCCTTCAATAATTTTCCAGGTGTGAGTGCCAGCAAAGATCAGAAGCACACACCTCTTTGTTGGCATTTGCTTGACTCCGAGACCTACCAGTAAAGTATGTGCAAAGATGTTTCAGTTGACTTTTAATGTTCTTTTTTGACAATTTAAAATCATGAAGCTGGCATATTTTTCAGGCTGAATACATGTGAGAGACTGAACAGAGACCCAAGCTACAGCTCAGGCTGCCAGAGGGGAGGAAGATGAATGAATGGGCTGTGCCAGAACAAGAGGACCGTGTAGTGACCAGAGCACTCATTTATGGGGAGCTCTCCAGCACTGGGCAGCTCTGTAACACCACAACACTGTAACAGCTGTGTCTTCTTGTTTCCCCTTTCTTTTCCACCCAAATGGGGGCTGTGATCTATCACTCGGGTCAGTACAGCAGTGTAATGTTGGCCCTCAGAACACGTGCACAGCAGAAAATCCCAGCTCTTTCATTTTCAGAGAAAGCTGTTAAAAGGTCTGGCTCTCTTACTGAGGCACACTAACAAGTTCTTGTCTAAACTGTCATTAATGTTTTCACTTAGATTTCCACATTAAAATTGGTAGCACTTCTAAGGGAAATGTTATGGTCAGGACTTATAGGGGAAGCACTAAGACTCAGCATTCTGAAAAATAACTTAATGATCTCCGGGGTCAAGTTTTTAAATTCCCTTTGTCCCTGCTGTCCCAGCAGAAGCCCCATGGGATATCCAGACACAGAAATATACAGAAAGATAGGACAGAGAAAATGGGAAGGTGGTAAAAGTGTGCCTAGACAGAAGTGGTGTATTCAGAGAGCTGGAGTGGAAGAAGGCTCTTTGCAGCACTGTTCAGAACGGATATGAACAGTTGAATTGTTCAAGGGCAGAGAAAAGACCACTGCAGTAGCTGGGATAAAATGTGAAGGGAGCACATAGGAAAAACTTATATAGGTGGGCAATGGACTGAATCTTTGGGACAATTATGACAAAGAAGTTATGAAATTTAGCCAGCATATGAGATCACAGAGAGTAGTCTGAGCTGATCATGTTTCAGATTAAGGGTCTGAGTAAGAGACAGAGATGCTACCGATCCAAACAAATGTAGGTGCTCCATATTAGACAGTGTGATGTCTATTCATCAGCAGTGGGATAGTTCAGAATATGAGTTTGAATAAGAGAAAAGAGATGAGTAAGTGTAATATAAGAATGGTATTTTTTCTCATTGGGAGGTAAAATCCAGGAGCAAAAATCTACTGAGATGGATATACTGTAAATGCAGTGCACTATCAAAATATATTTGCAGTTCAGTTAAGTTTTTGCTGTTAGTTTTCCCATCAATGTTTTTGACTCCTAGTAATGTTTTGAATTTAGTTCAGTTTTGCTACTTTTCTGAAGGGAAGTCACAAGAAAAGAGAGCTACAAGAAGGTGCAGAAGGCCACATGGATTTTGCCTTATATCTAAGAGAAATTTAATTAAAATTATCTGCCAGTTTCAATTAATTAAGGAACATTCAAACAGCCTTTCATATGTCTTATTTCAGATGTGATATTATTTGGGAAAGGGTAATTTTTCCAAGAAAAAAAAAAAAAGGAGCAATAGTCTGTGGATATGATTCTAAGTAGTGGAAAAGAAAATTTCCAAATTACTAGTATGTGACAAAAGGTAATTTTATTTCACACTAAATATTAAGCAATAGCTTTCTGCCTTCTTATCCTGCTCAATGCAGTGAAACTGTTCATGATGAGGACTGGACCCTAAATGAAAGACAAAATAGGAAAGCTCTGGATATCTCCCTGCTTACTTTTTTCTCAGAAGACTCATAATCTTTTTCTCTAAGTTTTTCCCAGAGCTACAAAGCAAACTGCTTATTCCTAACATGACACTACTATTGGCCTTCCTTTATGATTTCTCTTATGACTTTTGCAGTCATTGCATCCCTCTTCCATGTCACTAAATTTTTTCCTTAACTTCCTTTTTCCTGTATTACTGTTATTTTTGATTACAATTGTTTTAGTGCCATCTTGAAGAAACAAAGCTGGTATTGTCTTTTAAAGACTGTGAAATTAGTGTCTATTATAATCTCTCTATAACCATAACTGCATTTCCACAGGTTTTCTATCTTAGTGTCATCAGCTCCACCATTCTTGAGAAATGGAGCAGACAAGGAAGGGGATCATTTCAGGAAGATGACCATTTCAGAAGAAAAGAAGGGAAGTAGCTGGGGAAGCACCATTAATCCACAGAAAAGGGCCAACCCTATCAGATTAATCTCATGCTCTATGAAGAGCAGTATTGGGTAATATACTCAGGATGCTGGCAAGGAGACAGGCATCTGTATTTTGGACTAATGAAGTCCTATTAAGATCTATGTGCTTGGAAATGTTCCTGGAGCACTGTAGCTAAGCGTGGATCATGGCAGCCCAGCCGTCATTCCGCAGAACGTCGCCGCCTGCCTCGCCGGCTCAGATGCAATAAGGCAGTTTTCCTAAGCAGATGTGCCTGAGACCTCAAGGGCATCAAAGCGCCTGAGATTCCTAACTACTCTGACAATCTGGCAGCAGATCTGTTTGGCACAGGGCAGCACAAGTCAATAGCAAGCTTTTGAGTTGTTTCTCTCTTCCCAACACCATATTGCTCGATGTCTTTCAGTGAGATGCAAAAAAAAATAAGAAAAAAAGGAAGGGTCAGGCTGAGAAAGGAATGTGATAAAGAGCTGGTTATGGCCTTCTGTACTGTTGTCACTTGACAGAGCAGCTTTCACAATTATAGGTAGATGAGTCTTCAGTGTGTCTGGAGTGGAATGTCCTGTGGGCAGTGGACTAAATAGTTATTACCACTCTATAGACTGGAGGGAACACAGATATCTGGCTACCCAAGCCAGCCCCGATGGGGGATTATGAGTCACAAATACTCTTTCAGCACTGATAGTGCGCTAACTTCTGAGAAATGAACATATGTTTTCTTATCTATATCCACATACAGATGCTGATTTTGTGGGTGGTCTCAGAGTCTAGCAGCTTTTCTGGAGAAAGGCTTTTACCACTTCTTTACACAAAGAATTGGCTTCAAGGGCAGCTTAAAGACAGTCCTAAATCTCAAAACTCTACAATAAAAGACAAAAAAAAAAAAAGGGTATTTTTAGGTTATTGTCACAGCTGTGGCATAACACTATAGGAAATCTTTATGTTGGAGTTTATCTGCATTATTTATTGTTTTCCATCAGCTTTGCTGACATTTTCTTCTCCACTCTTTCAGTCAATATGAGTCATGAGGAGAAAAGGACAGGCCTAGTACACAGGGACAGTTATATGGATTTGTGAACTTCTTCCATGGTATATTTCCTTCTTTTTTTTCTTTGAAACCTGAGTTGAGCAAGTGTGCATTAATCTTGCTTCATCCCATCTCAGTCTTATGCTATAGAGAAAAAATTGAAAACTGTAATTACTCATGAGAATTAAATTTCTTTTTTTATATTGAAATATGAACCATTAGGGAATTTTTTTTAAAAAATCCAAGTTCCTTTTCTGCAGGGTCAGCACTTTTTCATTCCCTAAAAAATATGGTATTTTCAAATCTTTCTGTTCCCATTATCCATTTCATTTTTCTGTGTCAAAAAAGGGAAGCATTTTGTCTCTTGTTAAACCATTCACTGCTATTAGAAATGAAAAATCCTCTCTCTAATGAAAAATCATGTTCTGCTTTATCATGATCATTCTAGTTCTTTAATACTGTTCACAAAGTGCAATCGTTCTGTTGCAATTAAGGAAGCCACCGAAGCGCGGGCTACTGGGGAAAAAGTACAGCAGCACTGTATCTTTTCCTTGCCACTAGCCCAGACCTTCCTCAGCAGTGAGACAGAAAAAAGGAAGTGGGGAGGATCTGAAGGAGGATCAGGAGCAGTAACATGACTGGCTATTCCAGGCAGACCATGACTAAGACCATGAGCTGATGAGAATGAACACAGTTTGAGACATAAATTCCCTCCTTTCCCAATCACACCGTATGATTTCATACCCCAGAAAAAGCCTAGGTGCTTGATTTGTATGAATTTTAGTGACAGTGAAAAATGGAAGAAACTGTAGTTAACATTCAAGAGACATAATGCAAACATGTCCAGTGATAAATTCCCTCAGTTGTTTCCTATCACCGTATTTAAATCTTGTATAAAGTCAAAGATCTTTCTGCAATGTATGACAACAAATATTTGTTGGTCAACAGATGACCCCTGCTGGTGTGAAAAATAAAAAAAAAAAGAAACATGCCTAACAATAAATTCTCATAAAAAACACCTCCTATTTATTATTTTTCGAGCCTCCTTTGTGCATATTTGCCTTTGGTGTGTACTTCATTTTGATTAATCACATAATTCTATCAGGACTGTATCTCTTCAGCCTATTTGCAAAAAGAAAGGATGTTGTTGTTGTTGTTTCTTATACTTCCATCCGTAATCAACCACATGCTATTCATTTATTTATATCTTCTCCTCTCTGCTCCATGTCCAGAAATTTCCCTTTGATCGTTTGTAAACAAGTCCCTGGCGATTTCTTGTTTCATTGTGTGTTTATTTGGAATAAGTGATTATAGGAACAGATTCTCTTTTCTGTGCTTCTGCACAATTCAGATTTTTATCAGTAATGCCATCATTACTAGTATGCTTCTTTTCCTGCTTTCTCCTACTCATTTGGCTTTGACCTAACTTGAACCAAAAAGTAACTTTTACAACAGTTCACAAAAAATTTACATTATTTGTCCGGCATACCCACTATTTACCTTTATCCATGATCCCTTCATCTTGTCAGGAACAGTCCATCTATTTGTCAGTTGGTATTATCATCAGAGTTGTACATAATTGTACTGTCTTCTGTTGGCGATTCACTCAATAACCCTGGTCCTCTCACCAGCAAAATGGGAATGTAGGGAAAGGAGATAAATGAGTCATTCACATCAATACATTGGTAAGGATACTTTCTCCTGTTTCTTTATTGAACTGTACCACGTCAGTCTAAGAATTCAGATCAGATGTACATCTGAAATCACAAAGCACATTTTACTTTTAATTTACACATAGTTTACAAACCACATTTTTAAATGTGAGTGATTTCTAGAAATCATGCATTCAGTAATTTTTGTTGCTCTTTACGCATTATGACTCTCTCAGATAGCCAGGAGTGACCTTTTTTGTATTCATATTTGACTAAATTGTCCAAGACAGATATTTCTAATGTAAGCCCACCGGAGCTGTGCAACAGTGTGCTGTCATCTCTTTGGGTGGGAGGTTCCACATTCAGAATTCAGCTACTGGGAAAGTTCTGCCTGCAGCTTTCTCCCAACCCTCCTCCCACTGGTCAGCAGCTTTTGTGACAGTTCAGCTCTTGTCCCTAAAAGAGAGCAAAACTTTTTAAAAACACCCTTATTTGCCTCAAATAGCTGCTAAAAATCTTGTCACTTTAGATTACATTTTATCTTGCCTTCCAGCTTCTTGTAAAGTTTAAAAGTATGCGTTCCTTACAGAAAACTTTGTGCACCTGATAATACTTCCAAGAATTTTAATTTCTTCCTTTTCATTTCTTCTTTCCATTTCATTTAAGTGTTCCCATGTTAGTCTTCAGCAATGTTTTTGCCTTAGGGACCTTCACCTTAATCACATTCTGGTTGTATAAACTCTGTGTCTCAAATAGAAACGTTTTTTCAGTCCTCTCCTCTGGTCACATAGAGCTGTCTCAGTACATCCATTGCAAGGTGTAGCCTTTTCTGGAGTCAAGATATTGTTTTTCTACATTTTTTTTCAGGAAAAAATTAGCATCTAGGGAAAGTTTAATTTAGACCATCTCTCTGCAATAAAACTCTTTCCATGGCCTTTAAATTAGATGCTAAAAATGAAAACAAAAATGAAACAAACAAATAAATAATGTCATCTTTACATTTCTAATGTGTGCTTAATACTTGTCATTCTGTGGAAAAGTTTTCTATACTTAGGTACATGCAAACATAAAACTGGAACTGGTTTGGGCTTTTTTTGGTTGGTTGATTTGCTTTGTGTTTGTTTTGTGGTTTGTTTAGTTGGTTGTTCTTTTGTATTGACTCTTATTTCAAACATTAATATTGAGGTCATGAGGCCTTGAGGAATCTATTTCAGGAAGCAGCTTGTCATTAATTTGATTTTGTTGTGGCCTGATGACCTCCACAGCCTCACTAAGGCTTGCAGGAAGGACTGAAGTGTGGTCCAAGAGCCTGTATAAAGGAGAACACATGGAAAGCACTTTAGTTTAATGTATAGAGGACTACATATGTATATATTTTCTGAGAGACAAAGTTCATTGTTGTGGCACTGAAGTGAAGCTTTCATTTAGAGGGAGCAGCACTGAAAGATTTAAAACCTGGTACCTATGAAAATTCATTCTCTTCTTCATGTCCTTCTCTTTCATCTTTTTACATTAAATAGTTAAAAGAGTAATTAGCAGTAACGTATTGACACAGAAGTGCAGGATCTATGCATTTTTCTTAAAAGTTCAACTTTGGCTGCTTATCTTCTGCCTTGCTCAATGTATAGGATTCCTCCTTTATACATTATTTTAATGGAAAAAAAAGTATATTACAAAAAGGCAAAAGTTTACCATGTAGTTAAAGCAGTAGAAAGGAATTATTTCAGACTGAGTCTCACTGGTGCGACAGGTTTTCCTTATGACCTTGAGCAAATCACTTAATCTCTCTGTACCTCTGCTCCTCATTTATTTCTTAAAGGATGGTAATACTTTTTCTCTTTCTGTATTTACATTGCAAACTCCTTTTACTCTGTGTTTTATATTATTCTTGTTGCAATAAAGATCTTATCTAAGAATTCTTATTATAGAGTTGCTTTTATCTACATAAAAAGCAATATATTCTGTATGATTAGTTATCCTGCATGATAGGTTATCCTGAGCTGTGACCTGGCTGTATAAGGAGTTACTACTATTGCACCAGAAGTGTTTTAGGGACCAAGTCAGACTCAGACCTTCAGCGTTGCATGGCTCTTTTATCAAGAGATGGTGGGCTGAAATTAGAAAGATTTCTCTATAGCAGTAAAATAAATGTGCTTCAGAATGGCTCTTCAGCCACACTTGAAGAAAACCAGTTTGGAACGACCTGCATCTGCACCTTTAAACCCAGCCAGCACTGGGGAAAGCAGGCTACATGAGTGCTGCCTGCTGGGAAAGGTTTCTAGCTTGTATTATCTCCCTAACTGTATCCTAGATTCTTAAGAGAGCTTTCTGGGACAAAAATTTATGATGGGCAGGACAAATAAATGTTTTCATGCTGTGTTTAGCAGTGGTCAGTCAAACCTTGCACTCTCACTGAAAATCCTGCCTCTGTATATCAGTTCATGCTTATAATAATCTATCCCAGTCTTGCTTTATGTAAATCCTAAGGCTGGAAAAGAAGAAAATGTGCTGCAAAAGAAGCTTTGCTGTAGTAAGACTTAAGAAACTTCACATCAAAAATTGATCAAAATAAGTCCAGCCAAAATTTGGAAAAAAAAAAGGTTTTGTTCAAACTACTCCATAATACAGTAAATATGCCCTTATAGAGGGAACGAGACTTTGGATCAGTATTTCAAATTATTACAGTTTATATTTATGATTTTTGTATCAAGAGGATCCATTTGGTGATGAAAGTATTCTTTTAGGTAAGTAGGCTTTACCCCTCCTGAGCCAGTGAAAGGATTGGAACTTAATTCTCCTGCATATCTACAAGAAAGCTCAGAACTGGTACAGAATGAAGAACCATGTCATCTTTCACTATGCTCTGAAAGGAGGAGCTGGTCTTTCTCCTCAATTCGTGTAAGAATGTATTAGGAATCCAGGTCTGAGTCTCCTAAAGAGATCTGCAGTCCAGAACACAAATGTAATGTTTGAGGAAAAGTCAAATTAAGGCAAACAGTTTTACTCAGCACTTCTTTCTACCTTAGCTAGGAACCTCCTGGTTAAATCTTCTTGGCATAAGGTCATGTCTTTTTACTCCTGACTGCCTCATAACTATAGTATCTGAAGCTATAGGATATAGATGGCCTCTGGAGCATATCAGTAAAAGAAATTTAAATATATTCTTTGGTATTGCTAAAACCTGGGGATGTGGGCATGCTTCTTTCAAAGGTGACAGTTTGTGTACCATCAGGTCTTGAGGTGACAGTCAAGGCTGGTGTCATTCAGGTGAGGAACTTAAGTGGCTCTCCACAGAACATACCAGACTCATGCCCAGCACAAACACAGCTGATACAATACACTGATGCTGAAACATCATTATTGCGCCCACCCCAGCTACCTGCTTCTCAGTTCTGCCATAACTGATTTGCTGGCATGGATCAGGACATCTTTTTTAGATTTCTCTCTAGCATACACTCTAATAATCATAGAGACATAGTAAGCATGCCTCCATAAACTGTACACAGGACCTGCAAGCCTAACTCCTGGTTACTGCAGCCTTACTTGACATCAGGGCATTTCAATCTCTGTTGAAATCTAACTCTGTCTGATTCCAAAAGGCTTAAAATCTAAACATATTTACCTAACAAGATATTCTATTACAATATGAGTTTCTACAGTAAAGACCTACATTGTGGCTATCCGACAGCCGTGGCAGTGGGGGATGCAGCTAAACTATCACTTCCAGAATTATCATCCTACCCCAGATACATTGCCATGTGGGATTGAAAAAGAGTAGTAGCAAGAAAAAAGGAGTCTAACTACTTATTTTGCAGTTTTGCAAAGACTTTTTAAGTGTGGCTTAATCAGCTGCAACACCTGATTAAGCATTACCCTGCATATACTATGCTTTCTGATGAGTGTTTTATGTGTTCTTGTCTCTGCAGACTGAAGAAGTCCTGAAGATTGATGGAGGGCCATGCTATTCAAACAGCAGGCGTTGCTGAGACAGAAGCTCTTTGTGCTAGGCAGCCTTGCTATTGGAAGTCTCCTATATCTAGTTGCCAGAGTTGGGAGTTTGGATAGGTAAGTCATTAAGTAGCTATTCTCTTATTTAGAATGGGCTAAGAGTGTCTGAGTTTTTGCTTCAAGGTCTGATTTCTTTCTTTTTTTTTTTTTTGGTTTTCTTTTTTTTGGTGATGCACACAGCTGCAGATACTAAACGCACACAAAGTACTGTAAACCTGAGGGTTTTTNTCTACTCTTATAAGAAGACAGATAGACTGGCTGGCTATTTTAATAGTGGTTTCATTATTTATTCCTACCCTTTGGAGAAGAGAGTAGGAAAATAGTCACAGTCATCCCTGTCAAAATTTTTCTGTTTGTCCATTTGTACTCTGAGCACACTGACACTTGTTTTCAGAGAAGAAATAAACCAGCATCCAGTAAAAATGTCATTACAGTAGCTCATTTTGCCTGTGTACATCTGTGTGTTGACCTCTAGTTCCAGCAAAACAGTTACAATGTATTTATACATCTCCTTTTCTAAATTTGTGAGCAAGCAATTAATGTGCTACAGTGGTAGTTAAAATTAAGTATGAGCCTGCAGAGCAGCTCGTCAAGTTTTGAATACTATTTCATTTGAAAGATTGCTTCAGGGTTTGAGAATTTTAACTATGTTAATTAGCTGGTATTTTCTGTAGCTGAATGTGCTAAATAAGTGGGTTTTCTCTGCAAATTATTTCCTGGCGAGTAGTAGAAAGCATAGCAGAGAAAATCAGTGTTTGGCACTTCTGACCAGGTTGAGTTTTGACTGGTTTTTGACAGTGCAACCGTAGTGCTACCTGCACTGACACTGCTGTTCCTGTCATTTTTGAAATGGCCTGGGATTGCTGTGGTAGGTGCTACACAAAGGCACAACACATTCAGAAAAAAAATCAAAAACAAAGAAAAGAAAAAAAAAAAGCTGTTTAGAAAGAATGAATGAAAAAAAAAGCTACAAGATTTCCAGAAGCAAGTAGACAGTTTGCAAGTGTTAATGCTATATTCTTGTCCTTCTTTTAAATGATGCAACATATTAGTTGGTTTCAAAATTGTCACACAATGCTGTGTGACTATACGGTGCTTGGAAAGTGAAAACATAGATACCTACTGTACACTGCTAGGTAGTGGTGGGCTCCATTGCCAGTCACTGGGTGCCTTCTTCCACTCCTCAAATCCACTCCAGAAGAAGACTGTGTACTCAGCTAGGACCAAGTGCACTGCAAATTAAGCCCTGGAACTTACCAGGAACTTATCTTCTTTCCTCTGGTGGTCAAACCATCTCTGATGCTTCAGAAGTAGAAACTTCACTGAGACTAATATGATTCTGTAAATGGAGGCAGAAATCCTTACTGGTCCCTGCAAAAGTATATATTATGCTCAGAGGCATGAAGTCTAATTAACCTTCTCCTATTATCTATGCTTGCACATCTACAGAATTTACTGATGGCTATAAAATTATCTCGCTACAGTATTTGACTCGCTGACCTCCTGCGGCAATGAATTCTGCTGGTTTCATACATAATATTGCCAATGGCAGTAAAATTCAGTTTTGTTCTCTTGCTTTACCCAGTGTGAAGCATACCACACTGCTAAAAACTGGTCCTGTGTATGGACTTGTTATGAAATAGAGAGAGAAAGAAGTACTAGAAAAGACAAGACACAGATGAATTAACTAGAAATATTATTTTGCCTTGTCATTGTTGAATCTCTCAGTAAAAGGATGCTGAGTGGCTTCAACAGACTTTGGAATAACTAATTGTTCAGGAAGAAATCCAGATTCATTTATGCTTAATTTATGCTGATCTAATTTGAGCAAGAGAGCTGGGGGTGGCTCATGTTTAATAGCTTCAGATTAGGCTCTCCAATGGCAGTGTCTTGGGTTTCCTTAGGCCCAAAGGGAAATTACCACTAATTTATCTGATTCATTGAGTCATAAAATCTGATAAGATGAACACTTCCCTCCAGGGGAGGCCACCTTCCTTCAGCTCCTGAGTGCATGGATCTGCTTCACATGTAGAAACTCAAATAGATTCTGTGGCAATTTTGAAAATACTTGGATTAGTCTTTGAGTTACCTGACTCCCTGATTGGCAGTACCGGGAGCCTCCACACCTGTAGCATGATTTCCATGCTACAAACTACTCCTGCTGGAACCAGGCTTATAATCTTTTGCCGCTGTGACACCTCCATTGGAAGAAAATTAGCAAGTATTCCGGATCAGGTGAGACAGCTCATTAAGATTGCCCAGACCTACTTCAGCTGTTTTGAAACTTTTCAGAAATACAGACCAGGGAGATGAATAAATTTATGGCGGGTTTTCTAAAGAAGAATAATTATGGAGTTTTACTGTAGCAGCTAGAGAAATTGCCTGTTTGGGGAGAGCAACTCAGTGATACAATAAGTGCCATATACTCTTTCTTAGCAAATAACTGTTATGTAATGGGAAAATTACTCAGACAATTAAGGATATTAGCATGTTGCAATGTAAGAGTAAATAGTTTCATCTTCGATTAAACTATGAGGATCTGCCCTTTACTCACCACTGCCAAGATCTTTTAAAAGTTACTTTTTATTGTTTAGAGAGAGTAGAATCAGGGGGAAAGAGTAAAAAAACCCTGAAATATAAAAGCTGAGGAAGGATGTCTAACAACATCCATTCTTTTCCCTTAGGCTAGAGGATATCTTGAGTATTTATTTATTTTCAAAGGAAACCACCCTGTTTGACAAGCTGTTGTGTTACACTGAAGGCAGTGCTAGCTGTCTTTTTGAGCAAGAGATAAAATTAGTTGAGATGGGTCTGGAACTGTTGTGGAATCCTCTTTGCTTGAAAACAAATAACAAATACACAGAAGGAGAGGGAAGAGAATACAGACAGCAATTGCAGATTCTGTTCCTAATGTTTTTAACTGCCACCTTGCTAATGCATTGACTCTCACCAGCCACGTCACAGTCTGACCAAACTGTAGCATCATTAAGACATTTCTTCCTTTTTTTTCCCCAATATAGGCAGGTTTGCATCATCATTTCAACGATTCAGTCTTTGCCACTAAGTCAGGCTTTTTCAGTAGATGGCAGAGAGCAAAGGGATAGAAGGAGCTAGACACCTGAGAAAAGAAATAACAGGAACTCACTTTTCATCACACTTTCTGATTAGTCTGCAGGACTTAGCTAGAGCTCATGTGAACCCAGCAATGTCATATGGATTGTTTCTTCTGCTCTGTCTGGACAGGCTGTATCTCTCAGCATCTGGGTAATCAAGGAAGCAGCTAACAGGTCAGCCAAGGGGATTAAACTTACCTTGTCCCAACCATCCATTGTCCTAGAATCAGTGTCAAATTGGAGACCCCAACAAGCAGTGATGGATGGAAGACCTGCGAAGAAATAAATAATTATGTCCTGAAAGCAGGGTTTGAATAATATATAGTAAATGAATGAGGGACCACATGCTGAGAAACTAGAATAAATACTGAATACCTAAACAGCTATTAATGAGCATTGCCCATCTGGTATACTGGCTAAGGCAGGGGTCCTGTGAAAAATAATAGCATGCAGCTGTGTAATTTAAGAACTGTATCATAATATATGTGCACAGCAAGCTCACACTAAAATTGCCTAGGCAACCTTTGTTCTTACATATCCTTGATTTTGGAGAGCATGGCTCCACAAAATTAGTACTAATATTTTTTGCAGGACCTTGGAAGCTCTCTGTACACACCAAGTTAATCTTCAGTGAAATATTGGCCTGTATAATGTCCAAAGTGCTGATTTGAGAGTGGAGATGAGAATTTATACGAAGTTCTGTGGAAGTAAAGTTTTAACATTTTTCTTACTAAACCACATCTTGGATCCAGTATCAGATACAAGATATCAGATACAAGAACAAAGAATTAGAAAGTGGAAAAGAGCGGAAATAATTATAGCTGAATATAAAAGGATAGTAAGAAATGCAGTTGCAAAAGAAGAAATAATAAAACACAAAATAAGGTTCAGTGGAAGGATACAAGGAAAATTGTTGATGTAACAATGCAAAAAATGCATTTTTAAAAATTCTTCTTGCCATTCTTTTTGTACCTTGCAAATCTTATCTGAATCAGAACATTGGACTTTGTGGTTCTAACTGGCATATACTGGGCATATTGTAAAGAGGAGGAGAAATATTGAAAGGTGATGTTTAGAAAGCTGGTTTTCATCCCTTTTCCTCCTCTTCACTAAAAAAGCCATCTCTGGATCAACACAATGGAAAGACTTCAGGCTAGAATGAAAGAAGTGTGGGAAAGAGATTACTTGAATGAACTGGATTTTCAGATCAAAATGTCCAAATATAATTCATCTTAGAATGCTTTAAAAATTGCCAAACCCATCACAAAATAATAAGGAATTTGGAAGTTGAGGCAAGGTTCAAGAAGACCCAAGAACAGTAATCATAGTTCCTATGCTGGCAAGGGGTAGACAGGTCAAGTTAGGAATTTCCCAGCTAAATCAGAGCAAAAAACCAGATTAAATAATAAAAAAAAAAATTGCAAATTATTTAACCACTGGCAGAATAAAATAAAAGTTGAAACATGGGCACATCACATAACATTCGAAAATGCTCCCAAGAGTATGATTCCCTTAGACACAAAACTTGTCTTGAGACATATCCTCTTTTTACAAGTACCTCTTATTTTCCTTGCAGACTGCAGCCCCTCTGCCCCATTGATGGTCGTTTTGGACCCCACAGCCAGGACGAAATCCCGTTGCGAGCCCTGCAGTTCAAGCGAGGTCTGCTCCATGAATTTCGAAAGGGCAATGCCACCAAGGAACAAATCCGACTGCACAATCTGGTTCAGCAGCTTCCCAAGGCCATTATCATTGGGGTGCGGAAAGGAGGCACCCGAGCACTACTGGAGATGCTGAACCTTCACCCTGCAGTGGTCAAAGCTTCTCAAGAGATTCATTTCTTCGACAATGATGAAAACTATGCCAAGGGAATTGAGTGGTACCGGAAAAAAATGCCTTTTTCTTACCCTCATCAAATAACGATTGAGAAAAGCCCTGCGTATTTTATCACCGAGGAAGTACCTGAAAGGATTTACAAAATGAACTCATCTATCAAATTATTGATCATTGTCAGGGAACCTACCACAAGAGCTATTTCTGATTACACTCAGGTGCTGGAAGGCAAGGAAAGAAAGAACAAAACTTACTACAAATTTGAGAAGCTGGCAATTGATCCTAATACCTGCGAAGTGAACACTAAGTATAAGGCAGTGAGAACCAGCATCTACACAAAACATCTGGAGAGGTGGTTAAAATACTTCCCAATCGAGCAGTTTCATATTGTGGACGGAGACCGGCTCATCACAGAACCACTGCCAGAACTCCAGCTAGTTGAGAAGTTCCTAAATCTTCCTCCGAGGATAAGTCAGTACAATTTATACTTCAATGCCACCAGAGGGTTTTACTGCTTGCGATTTAACATTGTCTTTAACAAGTGCCTGGCGGGTAGCAAGGGACGCATCCATCCAGAGGTGGATACCTCTGTCATTACCAAATTGCGCAAGTTCTTCCATCCTTTTAATCAAAAGTTTTACCAGATCACGGGCAGGACATTTAACTGGCCCTAAACTAAACTTCATACAACACTTTCTGTTGCACCTGAGGCATGCAATAGGATGTCTCTGCTGAAATATGCACTTTTCATAGATATGACTAGCAAAGTAACCTTTTTCATGCATACGTGTACATAATGCAGTGTGTGACCAAATATACGGTGGGATCGATTTTTTCTACAGAGTAGTAACTAACATAAATTTACTGTCAATATAGTTGCATCTTTTAAGATATAATAATAAAGGGAAAGGAAGTATTTAGGGAAACGAAGTCAGACACTGTTAAAAGGGTCAGTGTTCCTCTTGCTTAGTGAAGTGTTTATGTGACATACTTATTGATCTAAGCAGAACATTAGTTTATGCCATAAAAATTATTGTCAAAAGTCTGTAAAGCTGTGAGAAATCATAATCTTGAGGCTATATTTGGTATGTGTATTGCTAAAGGAATACTGACACCTTAAACACAGTGCTGAATTTTTACAATGAGAGTGAATAGTACTATTTTCTTATTATTTTAAATGAATATCTTATCTCATACAAACTACATTGTTTTAGAGTTCCTGTGGTGAGTTTGCACTATTGTTTTATTGTATGGACCATAGTGTCACTTGTAGCATGTCAATCATGTGTCAAGAAAAGGTCAAATAATTTTTTCTTCTCTACTTATGTGTTGACAAAGCTAAACATGGTGTACATAGTGTACAATGTTTGTAAATACTGGTTTCACACTAAGTAATTCTATTTTGTAAACTGAATATGGCTATTTAATTTATTGTGAAAATTAAATTTATTGTGGTATTTAAAAATGGAATGGATTAAAATTACCTATATGTGCAATGGCTTCACCTTTGCTTGATGTATGTCAGTGTGGTCCCTTAGCTTAGACAGATCATATGTATGTGTGAGAGAGATTTGCTCATGTAAGCTTGGTTTATAGACAGTTGAGAAAAGTGATAAATGTGGCAAAGCAGGGTTTATTAAAAGCTCATCCTTCTAGGAATCTGGTATAATGCACACCTCAAAGAACATTGTTGCTGTTCTGTTGTGGCACTTTGCAAAATTAATGTGGTTGCCCATGAGGCTAAAGCGTGACTGTAAAAGCCTACTGTAACCAGGTATATCAAAAAAGCAGAGTCCTCATTAAAACAAACAAAACAGACAGATGAACAAAATTAGGAAAAGGTTTTGGTGATTTCATTACCAAAATGTGGTAATGCTTCAGAAGTCATAGAAAACAATTGTGATACCTTCACTTTCATCTGGTATGTATGCATCTGCTGAAGAAGGCAACCACAGTATTGTTATTACTGGGATAAACATATATCTCATGTTTCCATTCAATAAGTGACAAAAAATTAATATTTCATATTCAGGAAATTAATATTTTCATGCATTATATGTTGTACGGCTCTTAAAGATTCATAAGAAAAAACAATGAAAGCAAATGAAAAAGTATTTTAAATCAAGAAGAAATAAAAGAAAGAAGTGAATTAAAAAAAAATCCCAACCACTTTAAAACCACCATCTAGAGATTGATGGAAATAAAATTTTTGGAGGGTATCCAGAACATCTGAATATTCTGGGCCCTGGCAGCAGAGTGGCTACTAGTTCAGATTATAATAAGATCAAGTGCTCCCCATAGGCTGTTTATTTTGTTCAGTGGTTTGGAAGCATTGGTTTTTCTACATAAGTGGGGTTTAAAACTCTTCTGAGAGACTGCTTCTTGTCTTGCTGTATCTTTAATCATATGTGCTAACACTGTGAGCAATGTGCCCTTTCTTCATGCTGCATCAGAGCTGTGCCAGCACAACACGGCAGAGCATATGTGAAATTCTCTGCAGTAGCTACAATACAACTCACTGTTTTCCTGTATAAGAGCCATTTATCTTGCCTACTTCCAGACAAAAAGACAGATATTTGACTTATCTAATAGTGTTGAACAGGGAGGCTTTTATCCAATTTAACCTTTCCATGGTCTTCAGGTGGGCAGACAGATTCCAGGCAGCTTTGGGTGATACTTCATATGGTCCTGGCTACAAACTGACTGAAGGCTGAGATGTATTTTCAATGAAAGAGACAAATTAGTTAGGTCAGAGTTACAAAATATGGATTTGAAATTAATATCTCTCTGCATTGATCAGAAGAGCCACAGAGACTGTGATCTACCAGGCACGACTACGCACATTCTTGTTAAAGTCAGCTGGCTTAACTCCAGCTTATCATTCGCAACTTTGGAGAGACGTGGATAAATTTGGGCTGTATCTTAGACAAATCTGGTTCAAAAACGCACAGAAGAATAGTCAGGAATAGCAGGGGAGGAAAGAAGGTTCAAAGGCGTTATAATGTATATTAAGAAGACTAAAAGAGCAGGAGACTGATTCACTTTCACTAAGCCTTCAATGCAATGTCGTCAAGTCTATTTGACATAACCCAGTGAAGATAAAATTTCAAAACTGATTCATAATACATAGATACAATACATAACCCAAAGCATTCTCCTAGGTTAATGGGGATTTTGCCTCAGTGTTCATAATCAGTTTGTGAAGTCCTGACCTTATGGTATTATCCTCTTCAGGAGCAATTTCTGAATAATTCACTTCAACCTCTTTGCTTTGCTTCCCAAATTCTGAGTGAATCATTTCTATTCAAATTGATCATGAGTGTTCAGTCTGGGAAGAGCATTCTTAGTTTGAGATTATGATTTCAGAGTGATGCACAGCTACATGAAGTTGCAGCTGTTAACTTGTGGCATTTAAGTTCTCTAAAGACATTGCATCTTTCCTATTTTCTGTACTCTAAAATTACAGGCTCATAGCTCTGGTAAATGTTTGGATTAAAACAGCTAATATTTCTGTGTATTTTTATCAGATTGCCCCAGCTGCTATTTAAAATACATAGGACAACAATTTGCAGTATAAAGGATTATCAGAGATGAATTATGAAGTTGTATCTTCAGAAATTAGTGCACAGGTAAATAAAGGACTGATAACTGGAGATCAGAGATTCATTTACCATTAACCCACTATATTGCATTTTCTTCAGGAAAGTGGAATAGATATGATGGAAATGCATATACCCTATGTTAATGGATTTTTTCACTTTTTTACCACAATCTCTAAGAATAAAAAAAGACACACCATTTTTAGCAACGTGTTTCGTTATAATAGGCCAAGATTTTTAAAAGACAATGGCCACAAGCTAAAAACACAGGATCACCATCTGAACATCAGGAAACACTTTTATACTCTGCGGGTAAAGCACTGGCACATGTTGCCCAGAGAAGTTGCAGATTTTCCATCATTGGAGATATTAAAAAACTATTTGCACACTGTCCTGGGCAACTGGTTTGGGGTGTCTCTGCTTGAGCAGTGGGGGCTGGATTTCCCTTCCAACCTCAACTATGCTGTGACCCTGTGAAAAATCTCTCTATATCATTTAGTTCCAATTAAGGACTGCCCATTGGTTCAGTGTCGTACAGACCACAGAGAAAGTGGAACCCCAGTGTCACAAGCCGGTCCAGCTACTGTTCAAACCCAGGGTATGGAAGCGCTACAGGGCACATATTTACTCCCTAGACAGCTGATCTAACTCATGCTGGAAGCCTGTTCAACTTACTGGAAGCCTGTAATAGGGAAGATCTTTCATCAAAGACAGTCCTACAGATCCCTGCTGCTAGTTTTAGTACAGACTGAGAAGACCACAGAGACCAGGAAGTTCACAAAGGACCCTTCTTCATGAAGGGGAGGTCAGGAGTTGAATGTTACAGGGAGTGGCATCTTTGCTTTCATTTAAAATGGGATAAAATGCTATTTCTTTCCTGTGTAAAAATAGCTTTAGGAACCAGGTGTGTAGAAGGAGTCTACAATCCCATGGCAGTTTAAGTCAACCCAGCTCATGCCTACCAAGGTCCCAGTCTGTCCTCATACCATGTGCTTTTTCCCACTCCTTTGCACTGACTCTCATGATTACCTGCCCCTTCCATTTGGAGCTACTTCAGTTCACTAGGCAGGCAGAAGACTGACCTCTTTAAAAAGATGAGTAATGTCACTCAAACTGCTCTGGATCAGAGCAAATATCTTTTCAAATTGGGATCTCTCACTAGAAGTGGCCAGTAATTAATGCTTTGTGCAGGACATTAAAACAAAGAAAACATGGTGACATTTCCATGCCCCAGTGGTTGGCAGTGATTGGATGTCTCCAGTGGGAGAGGATAGGCTTCAGATATAACATCACTGAGTGCCTTCCTCTTCTCTGTACTTAGCCAGAAACACCTTGAACCCACTGAAGAGGTGTTCCCAAGCAGTCCTCTGAGCTCTCTTATGTTATCATTTTGCTAGAATAGATGTGCAAAGTGAATCAGAGAAATTTGGGTAATATCTTTAAAATCTGATAAAAAGTATAAAGATATGGTAACAGAAGTTTTATCTTCCTTCCTAACTCACTTTGAAAATGCTATGGATTGTCTAATTAGTGTGGTGAGGCTTTTTTTGGCTGTTGTTTCCCCCACAACCTGCTGAGAACCTACCTCCACAGCCCTTGGAGGAGGTTCCCTGCTGTGAGTTCTTTGCNTTAGTTTCTTGAAAAAATACTTGCCACACTACTTTATACTTATTGAATATCCTTGAGCAGGCTTGGTCCTTAGGTTTGTAAAAGACTGTAGAAGCAGAATAAATAATGATAAATTTCACTTTTGAAAGAGCTTGTTTACAGAGAGAAGGACTTCAGGTAAATTATTAAAAGTGATTTTAATAGCAATCTCAGACATTTTTTGTTACTGTACTCTTCAATTCTAAGGACACCAACTGTCTACTTAGCTACACTGCTATTAGTTTTCTATTTAATTTAGAGTCTACCATGTAAAATTTACTTCACAGAGAAAAAAGCAATTTAAAACTCAATAATATAGACCCACTTAGTCTCAGGTTGCATTATAAAGACCTAATTTTGTTACTGAAAGCTCATGCATGTTAGTGAAACAGGGATGTGTCCAGACTAACCATTATATCAGTACCTATAAATTGATTTTTTTTCCTTTGTTTATGAATTTCTTTAAGGAGATACTTTACATATGATATTCCATAGCACTCTTCTACCAGCTGATCAGCTCTGGCTAATCTGTTCTTTAAAGACTGATTTCTGACAACTTTGAGACAGACATAATAATCCGTCTTCAGAACCACTAACTATCCCTAACTGTATTTACATTTATAGAGAAAGGATTTTCAGTCCTTTCTGCAATAGTGCACTGATGAAAGAGTCAAGCCCTTAGAGAACATCCATGTGTTATCAATCTGGATACCAGCCTTTTTCCAAGGGCTTGAATTGACAAGTGCAAGGAAAGCACAGAAAAGACTAGAATGCCATCGTCCATCTGCTGCACCGTGCTTAGCATATGGTAAATAAGATTACCTGCTGTTCTGAGATTCTTATTAAAACTGGCACTGGCATGGCATGACTTTAGGAGCTGATGGTGGCCAAGCTACTGGACTCTTTTTAGTTTATGTCTAGCTTGCTTTCAGTTCAGCTTTGACTCCATTCAGGTTCTTATTAGTTTCAAAGTTTTTTCTCATGGTGCACCGTGATCCACAGTTCCCCCTGAAATGTATGTCTTGTGAGACAGAGAGAAATATCAGCACAGGCTGTCATTGTCTTTGCCACTGTGACCACAGAGAAGGGCTGTGGTGCAAGGAATTTAGCTCTGCTGATGTCCTTAGGATTCCTACATGATTCTCTAACAACTTCCAAAATAATTTCCCCCCAGCAGCAGTGTTCACTACTTTAGAATGTTAATGCTTCTGTGAAAGTGTCCTGATTATTGATCAGGATATGAAACATCTATATTTTGAACAGATTGTAGTCCTTTGATACAGTACATATACAGTACACATAATATACAGCAAAACATAGGATATGACAAGGAAACAATGCTACTTCAAGCCATCTGATGTTATGCCTCAGGCTGATTAAATAGACAAAAGGAAACATGACAGAATCATGCACATCTTACTCCTGGCCTTAATTGCAAACAACTGTTTTGTAATGTATGAGGTCTTTGCCATCCAGTTCCTTGGCTGATTTTCTTCTGATGAAAGACTTTCCACTTCATTGAACTGTGAAGGCTTCGTTTCCATTTCAAACCCATGGAGACATAAGAATTAATTTATAATTCCCGACTATATGAAAAAAAAGTTATATGCATTTCATAAGAGGTGGAACTAAATGCAGCACTAGTAGTAACTTCATCTTCAGAAAATTGCTCCAGTTGTTGCAAGCTCCTCAGTAAAGCTACACTAGTAATACATCTTTATAGGAACAGAAAAAAAGCCTTTTTATTTTGGATGACTGTGTAGCAGCACAGTGTCTTGCAAAGATGCAGCCCAAACCTGTAAGGTTGGTGAAGTGAAATCATCATTTGTCTTAAAAACTCCACATTTGGTATGTATTGAAACAGCCAGCCTGCACGAAGGAGATGAAGGAAATAACAATGTCTTTTTTCCTTTTTTTTTTAAGTGAATGGTAAGGCTAGTCTTCCAAGAGGTATCCACAAGTAATTATCATTTCCATCAGCAGTAATTAGCAATGCATATCCCATACAATGGACAGCTACACCTTCAGGCTCATTTCAATCAATTTACTCTGAAGTGCCCTGAGAATTGGAGAAGAAACTTCCACTCAGTGATGATAAGGTAAAAAGTCTGACTATATTTCTGTCCTGGGCTCTAAGTGCACACCTTTATGCAAGTGGTCTGCCCTGGCACAGTGGCCTGCCATTCTATCCACTGATAACAGAAGGGGAACAAGCAGAGCTAATTATACAAGTTCATTTATATTCAAGATCCAGCAAAATTTTCTTTGCAAAGCCACACAGGCTTTATTTTAAAATGTTGTCAATTGAAGATTGAAGTTAAGTATTTCATAGCTGTCATGTTCATTTCACTTTTGACACTTAGATATTAAAAGAAATCCAGAATATAACTATGCAGACATCTTCTCAAGGCTTGGAGCTACCTAAGCAATTCAGATTTCTATTTTGAATCCATTTTAGTGGATTAGAATAACAATTGCACTAAATACTAAATTACTTGATAAATAAAAAGTAGTGGCAATTCATATTTATGTTGCATAAAATAGTAAAAATAATTACAGCAATAGATTAAAATGGTAGGTACCTTCTTTTCCTGGATATTCTTAAGTGTAAGCCTACAAGACTTTTTCCAACAGCTTTCTTGTTAAAATGCCAAAACTGCACTGAGTTACAGTAAAGTTACAGCCTAAAGGCTGTTGCTGCTTGCACCATAATTAGGATATTCTTTGAACACAGGACACAAGCATTCAGATTTCCAGAAATTGAGGAAACTCAAATGTAAGGTAGGCATTTTGTGAAACAAAGACAAAAAGTGGCAAATCAAGGCTGCATGCTATGACTCTTTGCTAGGCTTGCTTAGACCAGCTGATCTTGTACAGCCTCCTCAAGAAGCCTAATGGATGGATGCCACAAATTCTTGGAGAGGTAAGAGGCTATACTCATATATCTGGCATTATTTGTTTGTTGTATTGGTTGCTGAACCCTTAGAAGGCACTATATTTACTTGTGGTAGAAATAACCTAGCAGCTACTCATGTGTTAAAAAATCTGAGGTGGTTAAAAAGTTTAGACATTGCACAAATGATCACCACTTACCCCAAATGTCTTGGAATGACACCTTGAAGTTGCAAATCTCACCCAGACCATGCTCTAGGTCTGCAAGTTAGCAGCCAACTTCAAACCATCTAAGCCTGCACAGGGAAACCCCTGTTTCCTGCACAGAGATGAGACCAGGTCCTCTGCAATATTCCAGCTCTGAATAGTGAATTACAGGATGCAATTACATTGTAGGTATTCACATGGCATAGGGAAACCTAAACACTCTAACTAGTTTGGTCAAGAGCTTGGGTGCTGGAATTGCTGTATTAGCCACCAAGCAATCTTCAAACCTGATAATGCCTTATGAAAACAGCATTAGATTTCATTTGAGTAACACTGGTGATCTCATTTCATTTCCTTTATGTTGCGTTAATAGTTACAATTCAACAGCTCTGATGTCCTTTTAACTTGTACAGCTCTGTGTGTAATCAAGCTGAAGGTTTAGTAGCACTTGGTATTCAATTAATTCCAGTTTTTCTGCTGCAGCTTTTTGTAAGTGCATTCTGAGAACCTAGAAGGAGTTAATTTTCTCCCACATAAATGAGAGTCAAACCCAGGACAGAATCAGACTCACAAAAATAAAACTCCACCGCCTTTAATTCAAGAGACCACATCTGCCACATGTATAGCCAAATCAATGGGAAATAGCTCTGGTAAAGCAAATTTTGTTTCCTGAGGAAAGTTTCAAGTATGGAAAAGAGGTCACCATGACAGCGGCTGGAGCCATTGCTCAAAATAACATATCCTGAAAGGCAGGCCAAGGCTGTGTAGTAAATACACTTTTTCTATACTGATTTGGGTCCTGGCATATCCAGTGTATCCCAGCAAATTTTCTGCTTGCACCCAGATTGGGAAAAGTCCTTTGGTATTGAGCTGCCATGGCCTGAGTATTGACAGATAATCAACAGAAACCTCCCTGGGGGACTGACATAGCACCTGTGGGAGCACATGTGCAGCCATTCTCCTCCTCTGCCTAATCTATCCCATCACCTTTCCACTCTGGGTCTCACACCATTAGGCCCCCGACAATCTCAGAAGGGAAGCACAAATCCAGAATAATGACTAATTCAGTATCTCTGTGTGGATGATTGTAGATGATGCTGGCTTATACCAAACAGATGAAAGCGGGAAGCTCCTGAGCCAAGAAGCAGCCTCAGTGCAACTCTGTGGGTTGGTCTGCACTCCTCAGCTAGCAGAAAGGCTTGATTTTCCCGCAGGATCCAAAATCTGCAGTGGTGGGAGACCAAGGGCAAAGCAGGCTTGTTTGCGGATGCACTTTGGCCTATCGCTCAGTAAAGAACTGTGATTCCTGGGGGGAATGCTCTCATCTTCTTCTGAAGGATATAAGGCAAGTCTCCCCCTTGCTACGTAACTTTTCTGCAGATGTACATGCAGAGCAAGCCTTATTCTAAGTCTTTCATGTACACCTGGGAGACAGACACTGGCATGGGTCTTTTCTGTCTCACCTTAAGGCTGTTTAAAAAATCTCTTGCTTTGATAAGAGTTTGTTTGTTCACACATATTGCTGTGGCTTTGCAGTACATAAGGGACTCTGTGACTGTTGTGTGCTGGGTAAAGCAGTAGTTATGGACTTGCTAAGACTACTCACATGAGAGAAATCTTGCCCTTTTGCTCGGTTTCTTGCTGGATGAGTTACCAGATTTCCGGGGGGGGGGCAGAAAAGGCAGCTCTGTATGTCAAGCCAAAGGTACTATGAGCGTGACTGACAAAGTTTATTGTCTTCCTAATCAAAGCATAGGAGAAATCAACCACTTAAACAGGAGCTTGTTCCAGTTGTCAGCTCAAGGTTTCAGGTGAAGGAAGATGTCCCCACACATTCTGAGCTATTATAAAGCAGGGATGGTCAAGCTGTGATTCCTGACCTATGTGAATTTTACTCAGGTACAGTAAATGCATGCCTTTCAGGCAAGGATTATGTTATTTCTCCAACACATGGAACTTGTCAGACTTCAGGAGGTAAGGGAGGCTGCAAAAGTTGTGGGTGAGAAATTTTATGTGTGGAGCTAACCAACTTGAATTGTCCAAATGATTCATTGCTGTAATCCTGTAGCTTGTATCTTGGAAGAAAAACCAGCTTCTGTATCTCAGAATAAAGCCAATTTAAAATAAAAAAAAAAAAGAAAAAGAAAATTGGAGAAAAATAAAAGTAATAGAAAAAGGGCACGGGATTTTTGAGAGGAAAGAATACATAGAAGCACAGATGCAATTTGGCAAGAAATAGGAATAAAAGTCTATGGCTGTAAATATGAAAAAAACCCATATTTACTACGAGAATGGACAATAAAATAAATCAATTTTTATATGTGAGAATACAATGTATGAATTGGAAATAAGCAAAACTAATAAACGGCAAACTATTTAGGAAATATTAGGAAATGCCAATAAAAGGCTTTTTGGTACATGGGAAAAACAAAACAACAGAAAAAATAACATGATAAGTAAATAAGAATTACTTACCTGAAGTGGACTTGTTTGGTTTAATACTGGACTTTTTTTTTCAATATTCCCTCTATAAGTCATAGAGGACCATTTCAAAGGATCTGCTCCACATCAGCTGAGTGCTGATGTGAGAGCTGGGTTTTCTACTCTGTTTCCAGCAATTTCCAAGCAATCCTGCCCTCAGCCTACCTCCAATAGAGAGACCAAAAAAGCACCTTCCACAGCAGCTGGATACTTAGGTTTGAATTTCCTCAGCTTTTGGAATCTGGACTCTTGCTCTCCACCTGCAGACCTCACGGTCAGGGTTTCATAGAAAGGGTAATTGTGGCCAAGCAGAACACAAGTCTCTCTGGAATAGCCTTTGCCTCTTGCTTCTCTTCTGCTTTGAAAGTGCTGCTAAGGTGGGTTCATAGCTAGGTCACTTTAAGCTGTTGCAAAGGCATGCAGTCCTAAGCCTGCAGAATTAATGCAGCTGTAATTCTAAGAAAAAAAAAA
>VXAX01001966.1:582655-616337 GCA_013399835.1 Leptocoma aspasia
CCCCATAAAACCCCAGCTTCTGCTGTGCTCGGGATGGAGCTGCCCATCCCTGGTTCCCTTTGCAGGGTCCTGGAATAACGCCTCATCATGCGGAACTGCCACACGGAGCTCCTGTATCTTTGTCCCTGCGTTAGCCTGGGGGTACCTCACAAAGCAGAGCTGGAATCACTCAGGGCTGGAATCACTATTGCTAAGAGCTGATCACTAGCAGCCAAGGGCTGCCCGAGCTTTGCAGAGGTTTCCCGGCAGCTGGAGGACTGCCTGAGACTTCTAGAAAGTTGTCCCCTGCAGGACCTCTCTCTCTGGAAAGATGTAGCGTCCCATCAGACCCCCGACCAGCCCCCGTGACAGTGGTAGTTTTTTAAAAGAGATCACTGAATCAAGGTTCAACAGAGACTTCTGAAGACTGAGAATGGACCAGTTTAATGTCATAATTAAGACAAAATCTTATGAATATTACAGAGATTATTGAACAATTAGCCTAACTTCTTTTTCAGTAAAGCATTACATACCATTATTTAGAGATCAGATGGTAACACTTTAAAAAAAGGAAAATGTCTTGATTTAAATGTAGTCAACCCTCCTGAATGAAGCATAATCATGTCTCACTTAGAAAGGTAATAAGGCAGTTGACTTCCATTAACCTTCAGTAGATCAAAAGGATATAAATAGCATAATAAAACCTCAGCGACTACATAACAAAGTTTCACAATGGTTGTAAAAAGTAATGAGCTGTAAGAAAAGTGGAAGAAATTTTTCTGGTATTTATATACGATAAGATTTTTACAACAATAATACTTCTATGAATATCCATATGTGTTTGCCTATTTAAGGTTAAAAAACTAACTGTTCCAAGAAACTGATATGCATGCCAGTTTATAAATTGCAAAGTAAAACATAGGAAGAATATTTTTACAAGTGGTATTGCCATTTTCAGGGATGTATTTTACAATGCAGAGAAAACATCAACAAAAATCTCAAAAGAAGCAGCAAGTCAGCAGATGAAGAAGTAGCTGAAAAGCAAATATTTATGAAAGAACTCACAAATACAGATCTGTTTCAAATCTTAAAAGTTCCAGCTAGAAATTACTGACTTTTAGAAAAGATACACAATCTGAAAAAAAGAAAAGTTCATCTTACTATTAAAGCTCTCTCTGAAAATTCAGGCACTATGGGTTGAATTTCTGGCTCTGCCTCACTCTCCCTGTATGACCTTTGGCAGGTCACTTATGTCTCAGTTTCTTCTCAATAAAGTGGGAATCAAGTTTCTATGCTGTGTAGAGGTTATACCAGGTAAATTCATTAACATCTGAGCCTGAAAATGTACAGCAGTAAGGAGCAAATAAATTAGGCATGTAATCAGAGAAGAGCTGGTGGCTACAAAAATCTGTGTTAGTGTCACAGAAAAACAATTTCATAAATATGTTTTATACTTTTTTCCCTTGACATTTAGAGTTGCTGGACTTTTACCAAAATCCAAAATGTCTTCCAGCTTCAGTAGCTGAGCTTCAGTCTGATAAGGCAGCAGATGCCAAATGAGAGAAGGCACCTGTTCTTCACTCTTACTGCATTAGGTAATTATGTGCAAAACAACTTAGATGTGCAGTCCCTGAAATTCAAACCGTTGCCTCTATCAAAATCTTGAGCTACTTGTAGAAGCAGTGAGAGTGTGTTGAACGAATTCAAAGGGAAGTATGCCCTCCCTCCTCAATTAAATTGTGTGTGTGTGTGTGTGNATGAGAATGTAAGAGCTGGATTATCCAACAGTGCTGGTGGAAAGACCTCTCTGCTCATCACTCAGAAGCAGAGGTGTCAGTTTTCTATTCAAAGACCAGAGTCATAACTAGAATGACAATCTATGCATATATATTATGAGTAGCACCACAGCTCATAATTTTGTCCAAGGGCACTTCTGCTGTAAAGCTCATCAAATTGAACATAACTTCTGTAGTGCATCTTTTTAATATGATATCTTAAATACACAATTATTTAATAATTAATTTCATTTTTTAAACCCAGAAAGCCTTCAGTGGCTCAAAGATATTTAATATTTTATCAGCACTGATGATGATAAAAGTCTTTCCCCAGCCATTTCCATATAACATAAAAATTGGTGAGAGGATAAATAATCAGAAAGTCAGCTACTGCTACCCAATGATTGTATTTTATTGTCATTTTGACCAAAAATACATCACTGGTTTATTGAACTTGACACAAAAAAAAGGATCAGGTTCAGCTTCTATGCAGAATTGCTCCATCAGTGTCAAGACTATTTAGATTATGTCTCCTTCAGTTTCACCATCCCTCCTTCCAACTTCGTTATATGATACTGAGCAGGTCCCTTCTGTATCATCTGCAGTATGAGTTATAAGGATGCAGGGTAGTTTTCATAGCTGTCTGGAGGTTACTATATTTCTGTTCTTTTGCAAATGTCTTTAGCATATGAGCTATTCCATTATGCACAGCAGTTAGGCTGACAAGGCTAGGATTTCCAAACTTCTGGCAGCTCAGCTGGCTTAGGCTCAACAGCTTCATTTGAGATGCTGAATATCTGGAACCTCCAGCCCAACAGCCAAGATCCTTATATCATGGATAAGTCAAAATTGTTTGTACTGGATTGAAATTTCTAGGGGAAAAAAAAGTGCACGTGCTCTAAGAGAACAAGATCATCTATTTCTTGAAGAAGCCTCAGAACATATCCCACAGAGCACAACTAAGTGCTGTGAATAGCTCCAAATAGCTGAGAGTAGAGTGAATTTCACTACAATAAGTTACAATAACTGCAGGAAGAAGCAGGACAAGAGGCTGATCTAGCCTTCATATCCCTTTCAAATCCTTTGCTTTTCAGCTGATTCATGTGACAGGGTCTCTTGTTCATAGAGAATAACACTTTAGAACCTCAAACATTCTACTACAGTAAAATGCACCAGGGATAAGGGCATGTTCTGTCACAGCCAAAGTTTCTAAAGGCAACTGGATACAGTTACAGAGATAGTAACTATTCACTGAAAATTTTAGTGGTATGTGGAGACAGACAGGCACAGCAAACCTCTCCCCTGGAGAGATGTGCCTTGAATGGGCTAAGATGAGGTCATCCCAAATCCTCCTGGGTGGAGAAACCCTTCTTGGTCATGGTCAGAGCCCAGCATGCTTTGGGGTCTCATGCAGATTTGTTGTTACCCATTGGTTTTTGCCCCTTTGTACCACCCCCGCTTTTCCCCATAAAACCCCAGCTTCTGCTGTGCTCGGGATGGAGCTGCCCATCCCTGGTTCCCTTTGCAGGGTCCTGGAATAACGCCTCATCATGCGGAACTGCCACACGGAGCTCCTGTATCTTTGTCCCTGCGTTAGCCTGGGGGTACCTCACAAAGCAGAGCTGGAATCACTCAGGGCTGGAATCACTATTGCTAAGAGCTGATCACTAGCAGCCAAGGGCTGCCCGGGCTTTGCAGAGGTTTCCCGGCAGCTGGAGGACTGCCTGAGACTCCTAGAAAGTTGTCCCCTGCAGGACCTCTCTCTCTGGAAAGATGTAGCGTCCCATCAGACCCCCGACCAGCCCCCGTGACAGTGGTAGTTTTTTAAAAGAGATCACTGAATCAAGGTTCAACAGAGACTTCTGAAGACTGAGAATGGACCAGTTTAATGTCATAATTAAGACAAAATCTTATGAATATTACAGAGATTATTGAACAATTAGCCTAACTTCTTTTTCAGTAAAGCATTACATACCATTATTTAGAGATCAGATGGTAACACTTTAAAAAAAGGAAAATGTCTTGATTTAAATGTAGTCAACCCTCCTGAATGAAGCATAATCATGTCTCACTTAGAAAGGTAATAAGGCAGTTGACTTCCATTAACCTTCAGTAGATCAAAAGGATATAAATAGCATAATAAAACCTCAGCGACTACATAACAAAGTTTCACAATGGTTGTAAAAAGTAATGAGCTGTAAGAAAAGTGGAAGAAATTTTTCTGGTATTTATATACGATAAGATTTTTACAACAATAATACTTCTATGAATATCCATATGTGTTTGCCTATTTAAGGTTAAAAAACTAACTGTTCCAAGAAACTGATATGCATGCCAGTTTATAAATTGCAAAGTAAAACATAGGAAGAATATTTTTACAAGTGGTATTGCCATTTTCAGGGATGTATTTTACAATGCAGAGAAAACATCAACAAAAATCTCAAAAGAAGCAGCAAGTCAGCAGATGAAGAAGTAGCTGAAAAGCAAATATTTATGAAAGAACTCACAAATACAGAGCTGTTTCAAATCTTAAAAGTTCCAGCTAGAAATTACTGACTTTTAGAAAAGATACACAATCTGAAAAAAAGAAAAGTTCATCTTACTATTAAAGCTCTCTCTGAAAATTCAGGCACTATGGGTTGAATTTCTGGCTCTGCCTCACTCTCCCTGTATGACCTTTGGCAGGTCACTTATGTCTCAGTTTCTTCTCAATAAAGTGGGAATCAAGTTTCTATGCTGTGTAGAGGTTATACCAGGTAAATTCATTAACATCTGAGCCTGAAAATGTACAGCAGTAAGGAGCAAATAAATTAGGCATGTAATCAGAGAAGAGCTGGTGGCTACAAAAATCTGTGTTAGTGTCACAGAAAAACAATTTCATAAATATGTTTTATACTTTTTTCCCTTGACATTTAGAGTTGCTGGACTTTTACCAAAATCCAAAATGTCTTCCAGCTTCAGTAGCTGAGCTTCAGTCTGATAAGGCAGCAGATGCCAAATGAGAGAAGGCACCTGTTCTTCACTCTTACTGCATTAGGTAATTATGTGCAAAACAACTTAGATGTGCAGTCCCTGAAATTCAAACCGTTGCCTCTATCAAAATCTTGAGCTACTTGTAGAAGCAGTGAGAGTGTGTTGAACGAATTCAAAGGGAAGTATGCCCTCCCTCCTCAATTAAATTGTGTGTGTGTGTGTGTGTGTGTATGTGTGCGTCTACAAGAGTATGTGCATTCATTCCTGTGTGAATCTATAGATAATTTTTTTTCTTGAAGAAACTGGTTGATAAAGCAGTAAGAGAAAGCTCATTTGTGTAAATTAATTGGAGCCAGCTGGTGAAATATAAACTGAAAAGTTCATAACGTCAAACGTACATATGGTTAGAATGCCAACATGTCACATTAGGTCAGAAGGTGTCACCACAAAAAGAAATACACAGGAGAATTTATATTTTACAAAAGGGCTAGGAAAGAGATAATGATCCATCACCAATATGGATGATGAATGGTGCTGCATCCAGTTGGCATCCAGTCACGTCTATCCCAGTGGTGTCTCCCAGAGATCAGCCCAGTCTTCTCCAATATCTTTATTGATGATCTGGATGAGGGGATTGAGTCTACCATTAGCAAATTTGCAGATGACACCAACTTGGGATGCTGGCTGGTAGGAAGGCTGTGCAGAGAGATATGGACAGGCTGGATTGATGGGTCAAGACCAATATCATGAGGTTCAACAAGACAAATTTTTGGGTCCTACACAACCCCGGCAGTTCATCAGCAGGATTAGGGAAGTGATTTTCCCTCACTTCTCAACACTGGTGAGGCCACGCCTTGAATCTCGTGTTCAGTTCTGGGCCCCTCACTACATGAAAGACATCAAGGTGCTGGAGTGAGTCCAGAGAAGGGCAATGAAGATAGTGAAGGGTCTGGAGCACAAGTCCTGTGAGGAGCAGCTGAGGGATCTGGGGTTGTTTAGCCTGGAGAAAAGGAGGCTCAGGGGTGACCTTATTGCTCCCTAAAACTGTCTGAAAGGAGGTTGTAGCCAGTTGGAGGTGGGAATCTTCTCCCAGGTAGCAAGAGACAGGACAAGAGGACATTGCCTCAAGCTGCATAAGGAAAGGTTTAGGCTGGACATTAGGAAGACTTTTGTCATAGAAAAGGTGAGTAGACATTGGAATGGGCTGCCAGGGAGATGATGGAGTCACTGAAGGTGTTTAAAGAAAGACTGGTTGTGGCACTTGGTGCCATGGTCTAGTTGACATGGTGGTGTTTGGTCATAAATTTGACTCGATTATCTCAGAGGTGTTTTCCAACCTAAGTAATTATGTTATTCTCTGATCTTTGAGCATCATGCTAACAGCTAAATCTGAAGATTGGCAGTAGTCATAAGACAAGGAAAAACAGCTCAAATATTTTTTAAAAATCTTTTGCGATGTGACCAGTGCATACTTTCATGAAGAAACTACTAATCCACAGAAGCAATATAAATTTATATTCAAAATAAAAAGATATATTTACATTTTTCATATTGACACCTTTAAAATTTATTTGGACAGTATGCCTAATATATCTATCTATTACCTAATACATCAATAGATGTATAACCATACAACTATAGAGATAAAGAACAATTCAGCTGTGTTTGCTGCCTTTCGTTTCTGTTTAATTTATGTTTATTTGCAAATGATTCTAGAATCCCAGTTTCTAGGTGTATTGTTTATCAATTTTTACTATTATTGCATTATACATACATACAGGAATTCGTGGTCCAGAGATTTTTACTAACTGCAAAGTGGGAAATGCTCACAGGGACATTTTGTATCAAAGTCAGTGAAATGCAAGGAGGCAGGGCCAGATCCTAAGTACACCTAGCAGTTTGGGGTGGAAGGTGCTCAAGGGTCTCACTGGTGAGATTATAAAGGTGTAATTATACAGAACCAAGGCAATGAAGTCAAAATCTTGTCCAGGCTACATACCTATAATAGGACCAAAGCTCAGATTTCTGAATGCTGCAGCCAGCCCTACCAGTGTGAGCACTTAGCATTAACATGCTGCTGTATCCTCCAGCCTGCAGACCACTAGGACCAGACTAGATCCAGCTGTGCGTTTCAAGAACTGCATGTGAAGGTGTCATCACAAACAGGATCGTTTCATGTTTTTACTGAGGGAACGTTGTCAGGAAACTTTCATTCTGATAACATTATGGAAAGAAATGTCCTAAGCAGGCCCAGTATAACTGCTCCCAAGGGCATGCTTGTCAAGGTCTTTCATTAAAGCTGAATACTTCCAACGGAGCTCATGTTAATTTTCCAATAATCTGCACAAAACACATTCAGGATTTTGAGGCTGGAGGAGATTAACTTGGTGGTTTTTACAGCCCAATAGTTAAAAGAAGAGTTTCACTGGCTCATGGATGAGGAACACAAAAAAAGTTTAGGTTACTGATAATGAAGTCTTCAAGAGATGCATCACACATCTACTTAAGACATTAGTTACAGAGGAAGCTGGCCAAGTAATTCATCATTTCTGAGTTGTTTGTCAGGGAAACAACTGATGCCAGGAAGCACTGATGAATGTAGAAGAGCAGCAGCTTCAGCAGAATATATTCTTTACAAGCAACACCACATCCTTGTGGGACATAAAGGGCAGAAAACACAAAAAGTCATATCAGAAAAGGTGAAAAAGCAGCCATTACAGGATAACTACCTTTTAAATGTAATTTAAGGAAATAAGAAACCATTATATATCTATACTGAATTTTATTTCAATTCTAGAAGTCTAAAGAGCAAGGCTAAGGTTCTATAATACTTTACTTAAATAAGGGTATTGATACAATAATAGGTGTATCAAGAATTTGTTACAAGGAAAGAAACCTATTTAACACCATGGCTACTCTATCTATGTAATTACATTATCAGTAATCTAATTAGGGATAGTTCTTAGTCTAATTAGGGATAGTTCTTAGTCTAGAGCACTGCCTCACCATGGTCCATGCTGCTAGAACTCCTTATGGCAAGGAAGTGATTTGTGGCAACAAGCAGTGTCCAGACACCTTCTTTATTGGCATATACTGGTGTATACTGGTATATGTATATATATATGTATAATACCAGGGTATGAAGCATGCAGAAAAGCTACAATATGCTTAAGAAAATATGTGTATCACATATACAATTAAAAATGATATAAACAATAAAAACATTCCGCCTTTTTTTTTCAGGTCTAAGCCAAATATATTCCTCCTTCACTATTGCTAGCTGTAACTTGGGCACTTTATGTTCCCTGAGAGAAGAAGTAGGGAGGTCTCAGTCTTCTCCCACATTCCAAGAATGAGAGTGTCTGTTGGCCATGATCACAGGTGACACCAGAGGCATCATCTAATTAAGAGTAGCTTAATATAAAACAGATGGCAGAGCTAATGAAAGGAGATTCTTTGGAGATGAAAAACCAAGAATCCCTTGGGGGAGCCATCCTGTGCTGAAAAACTGGGATAAGCAGCAATAAGGCTACCTTCATTCAGCACAAGGCATATTCACATTTGTACCTGATCGTGAGCATCAACACATTACTGAGTCACAAAAAAGGCCCAGAAACATTCTTCTGTTTATATTCAACACAAAACACCAAGCTGAGACAGTTACAGAACAGGATGGACCTATAAAATCTATGGAAATCTGTCTCCAAGGTCTTAATTTCAATTAATGTTATGCTGCCCTTTCTCTTGTTAACACTGTGCCAATGTCCACTACACGCAGAGTGTATGTCTTAGTGTCAGAGGTACAGCTGACAGCACTGACTGTCACCAGGAGTCACATTCTGAAAGGAAATGGCTGTATTCAAAGCACTTGCAGGACCTCAACATCAACCATTGCCACCTCTGGAGTAGCAGATGATAAGCTCTTCCTCAGGCACTAGCTTCTGCTCCTGCTGAGCGGTGGTTGGCAGGAGCTGATGCCTTGGAGTGAGGTGCAGCAGAGCCCAGAGATTAAATTCTTGTTGTAGTAGGGAGCGGCTTGCATGGCCGTGAACTCTGTTAATCTAGCAGGAGCTAGAAATTACCATCCCAGCTGCATGTGGCGAGTAACTTTTGATCAGTGAACAGGCCAATGTGCATCTTCCTTTTCTTTTGCTCTTCATTTTGTGCGCACTTGCCTAAGAGGCAAGCTTTACAATGCCAAGTCATCCTGTAACCATGGCCCATTCCAGCCCTACAACCTCCCTCTGCCCTTTGAGAGAAAGCTTCCCTCAATCACAGGGAACTGGGCCTGTGTTGTCTACATGCTGCACAACGGAAGAATGGTGGTAAAGTTCATCTTTAGACTAATGACTGCCTTATCACTGCCCTTGTCTGTATACGGAAAGCAAATGAAAACTGATAAAATACAGCATATTGATATTATAATAAAGTAAGTCAATCTTCTTGCTTTTATTCATGTAGAAATAGTTATATCTTACAGAAATAAAGATTCCTTTATTTCCAGCTGTACTAAAGGCCATTGATGCCTAAGACCTGCCTAAAACAGCATTACAGAAACCACGTGACTAACGAAGGCCATAAAATTATTTAAGTAGTTGCTGGTTTTGTTGTATCACAGAGGATATAGAGGTAAGTCAATGGTATGTTGGTTCATGGCTTACTTATCCAAATACTAGGATTTTTTGGTATTTTGAAATACAGGATAACAAGAACAGGGATCCTTGAGGTCTCAGTGTTTAGCAACTTAGCCTGTTCCTAATCATAATAGGCAAAATTGATGCCCAGGCACACTTGCAAGGGCAATCTATTTGCATTTCAAAGGCAGTAAGGTTTTAATCATGTAGTTGTTCACTCACAGAGTGCAATTATAATTCCATGTTAAAATGATTCTCTAAGTAGAAAAACAAAACAAACCCAAGGCAGGGGGCGGGGGGGTGGCATGGCACGGAGGGGGAAGGGGATGTAGAAAAGAAACATGTTCCAGGAAGAAAAATTACAGCTGGAAGATTCTACCTTACTATGAGAACCTCTGAACCTGCAGTTTAAAATGCAGTTCTTTCTACATTCAAAATGACAGGGGTTAGTACTCCATACAGAATTTGTAGCACTTTTTTACCTTTTTCTCAAAGGTTGGGATGAAGAACTCATCCTAAAATATAAAAGATTTTATTCATTTCTCTTTGCATGTCATAAAACAATTTTTTTTTAACACTTAGCAGTGAAAACTTTTATTCCCCAGAGAGTAGCTGAGAACCCACTGAAAGTAGTGCAGGCACTCTGGTCTGGGAGAGGCTGAGAAATTCTGTGCACACAAGGAGCATGAGCTGCAAGTACAGGAGAATGTTGTGTTCCCCTGAAGATGGCACAGAAATCTTGGTTACAAATCTTTAGTGTGTACTAATTGAAGGGGGACATCTGGAAAAGCAGTGTATCAGCTAGAAAATTAAACCTGTTACAAATGAGTGAGAGATTTATTCTTTCAATTGGCTTATCAGCATCTTTAGAAAATATTCCTTTACTTTGTAGGGTTGGGGTTTTTTTCAGTGGATTTCACCTTGCATCGTTTTCATTAACTGGAGCTCCCCCTCAAGGAATACAATGGAAAACCAGTTTTGCAATACAAGATACAGATTTCTCATTTTGACTAGAAGAATTATTATATCCTACCATTCAAAATCTTAGAGATTTTATTCAGAATATTCCCTCACTTACTGCTGATATATGGTTTGCAAAGCAATTTCATGTAAAAGTGAGACTGTCCTTAAAAAAAGAAGCATAGGCAGAAAATACTAGAAAATTGATTGGAGTAATTTTGGGGATTTAAGTAGGATTTTATTCAATCTCCAATTTTTGTACCATAAAATATCTGATACCCACACTCTGTAGTAGTACAAAAAGCCTGTGTTTTGGCTCAGCCCTGTCCCTCACCCTTCTCACTTAGATGAAACCTGCTAGATGGGTCACTGCAGGAAGCACTTACCAGAGCAGCTCTGCAGCAGCCCTGCTGCCCACTGTCAGCCAAGCACCACATTCAGAAGAGATGATGGGCCAGAAAACACCCAGTGTCAAAACCAGGGGACACAGGAGGACAAGTTGCCCACACTCTGTCATGGAGGTCTAGGCCATGGTGTCCAAAAGCTGTGGAAGGAACTCTTCCAAGACATGACAACCCTTAGCCTTAAATTTTACATTTCTTCAACCTTATTTCTCTGATATAGACATTTTTCAGTATAAATAAAGAAACCCAAATCAAATCAAAATAGCAGTATATATCACACAAAACACAACACATCACTATTTTGGGGTGGAGAAGAATGAGTCATATATGACAAATGTCAGCCACCTGTCTGAATTCATTTTGCAGCATCATTAATAGTGTGACAATACCCAGACAGGGAGGGCTGAGGGAAAGGAGTGAATACCCAGTACCAACCAGTTGTCACTAAGCAGGTGAGCATGAGTGAGAACATCATCATCGGGAATGGGACTTGACTTTGTTCCCCTCTCAGTGCCTCTAGTATTCCCAGTGTCCTTTCACCTTGACATGTCATAGAACAAGTCACACAGCTATAAAATTATCCCAAACAGGAAAATATGTCTGTGCCTCTTAGGATTTGACCAAGATGCCCTCTGCAATACTTTCAGTGGCATTAGAGCTTTCTCTGCCTTTCCACATTCAGTCACACTGAGATGGTATAATTATTATTATTAAATAAAAATTTGATCTGTGTAAGAAGTTTGTCCTAAATAAAAGAACATTCCTGCTGACTAAATACTAGCAGTTTGTGACAATTTCCACCTCCTCACATTGAGTAAAGACAATAGTGGCTGTGCCACTCCTACAGGCTCCACTCTCCATATTTTCACATTATTTACTCTTTGATTTCTTCTTCAATTTGTGCCAGTTAGTAAGATACTTAATGAGTCCAACCCACTCCAGGATGGGTACCTGGTTTTGTTAATATTGAAATTATTGCTTTTCCTTTCCTTTTTCTTCTTTTTTAATTTATATTTTTTTTTATTTTTTCTTAAACAGTACATAGGCTGGATTTCTGCAATCACTTTGCAGAGAAGAGGGAAACTGAGGGGCAGATACTGGCTGATTGTTTGCTCACTATGCTCATAGTTAATAAAGCTTATCTCTGACCTGTGCATTATTATAGTACCCTAGATCTATGACAGCAACTTCAGAAATACCATTTTTAAGGTTCTACAGGGACCTCTTAGGACTCCATGGTACAGTTCAGCATGGTATGATTAGCTGTTAGAATCTGGTTTTAATTTCACTCCTTTCAGGAAGTGAATGAACTCACAAAGCCTTACCTGACACAGTATCTATCACTTGGTTTTCTTTTTGATGTTGTGCAGTAGGTAGAGAGCAAAATGACACTACTGGCCCCAGTAATGTCACTCCACCAAAGCCCTTAAAAGCTACAGTTTCATGCTATTTTTCTTGGCTCAGTACTTAGATTTTGTATTTTGTAGGCCCTCACAGTTTTGCAGCAAACAGTGCACATACAGCCTTGCCCTTCACTGGTTGCTCAATCCTGAAACTTTGGAGTGGGGTACTGCCCTTTATTCCTCCTAAGCAGCTGGACTGAATGCTCAGTCATTCAGGAGCCTGGTTGCCAGAGATCTAATAGCAAATTTTTGTAAATTATGCATATTTATTCAACAGAAACTGCAGGGCAGACACAGCCAGTGAAACTAGAGAGTTTCCTGGAATCTACTGTACCTACGTACCTGTAAGTATGGTACAGCTGTAGAATCTGCTGAGAGAGAAGAACGGTTTTTACTCAATTAAAAAAATAATATGAGTAACAACTGTTTGAAAGTGAAATAAGTTGCAGCTAAATGGACAGAAGGGATTTCATTGACTTACTTATGACAAATTTAGTTAATTATTGCTTAGCTGTTGCAAACAAAGCTACTCCTCTATGCTATACAACAAAATCTGTAGAACTGTAAGTAAATACTTATAATTTCTTACTCTCTCAAGAATTACCTTATTGTTAATATGACTCTCCATCAGAATCAAGCCTCAGTCTAGTTTTCAGCTGTAATGGCACCTCTTTTCTATAATCAACTAGCACAAAAACCTGGTTCTCCAGCAGCTCAAGTCACAAATTTATGACTTTGAGGGGAAAGCAGAAATTATGCTGCTCCACAGTTGATAGTCCTTTCCTGCCCATGCACATTTACTGAGAAAAAAAATCAATGTTGTCTGTCTTTTCTATATTCTGTGGCTTCTGGGCTATGACCTGGAACTCCAAATGTTTCAATCCACACAAGAAGAGCTGGAGGGAAATGGTCAGCAGCCAGGCATGTCTCTACTCACAGCCAAATGAAGCCATAGTTTATACTTTGAAAGCAGTTCAATCGCACTAAGATTTTTTATTCTTAAATGTAAATTAAATCCATTAAGTAAAGGGATCCATGTCTGATCTTAAAATGCTTTGACATTAAAACTGTAGAAATCCACCATACACAGCAACACTCTCTACATTTTTTTTCCTAGAAAGCACTTGTTTTGATTCTTCTTACTGTCCTGTTAGCTGACTAAACCCTTTCCTTCCTTACCTACACCTTCATTTCCATGGGCACGCAACATGCAGAGAACAAAGGGTTCAGTAAGTCTATCACAGCATTTAAACCCCATCTCCTCATTTTTGCTGGTCTCTCATTTGTCACAAACAATGTGCAACTAAGCAAATTCAAGCTTGTAACATCCAGGCTGCATCAGAAATTTCTATTCATGCAAGAAGGAATAATTCTGTGCCCTGTGTCAGCTGGCTTTGTGGTTTGCGAAGGCTGTAGTATCATGGGCTGATTAGAAAGGAAACAAAGAAGGCAGCAAATGCAATTGGTTTTGCTTCTGCTACTCCTACCAAAGGAAGCACTTTTCATTTGTCTCTGTAATGAGGGAGCCTTTCCACTCACAGGTACATTAAGAAAGAATGTGTGCATGGGGGGGTCCCCACTGTGCAGTTACCCTGATGTTTTCAGGACTTTTCAGATGGCTTGTGCTGAATTAGGTGCATAAAGGAAGAACTAATCCTGCTGAATCAGGAAATGAGACAATGGGGATACTCTGTATGATTCCCATTAACTTTATATTATAGTCTGCGAAGGCTACAGCTCTGAATGTTTGATACTTGTCTAAGTCCACTGAAATCAATGGGAATTTGGTTTATAAGTCCAAACTAATTGCACAGGGAATGTGGAGGACCCTGGCAACCAGAAAAGGAACATTTTCTATATTATTCAGGTATTTAGAATGTGTATCCCAGGGTTCTGAGTCTCATCTGTAAAACAGGACTATTGAGGCTTCTGAGTAAGACTGAGAAACAATTTACAACCTTATTCTCTAATATACCTTATGCTTTGGGTCTTGTACTATTAACATTTAGAATCACAAGGAAAAGGTTCTATTAACAGAGCAACAAAGTTCATTTTAACAGCAGTCCATATGCTTCAATATAATGTATCTTTCCACATGGTTAACCTAACTAGTGGCATCAGCTTATTTTGTTGAATAAATAGATTAATTAGTCTAAGAGAGGCATCCCCATTATCTTTCATACTCTGCACAAAAAAAGACCAATCATGATGTGCACTTATATTAAATTTTGTCGGTAAAATATGCTTGCTTGATATTGTAGGCATTTGCATTTTATATACTTCAGTTGCCATCTGCTAATGGTAATTTTATCATTCAATAAATAACACTAAAGAGATCAACATTAATGAAGATTAGGGAATTTTTTAATATAATGAATAATTTTGGTTTATTTCTGTGAACTGCTACTGCAGCCAGCAATAAAAGGATAATCCATTAAAACTAGAGCACAATAATGAAAGCTGTTGTCAAGGTTCTGGCACAGTGGATGACCAAAGGGGATTGCAGATTCCCAGAGTGTTGACTTTCTCTACCCTTTACTAAGGAGTAATGTGTGAATCATCATGCTATAGACAGATGGGAGTACTCCAGAGAGACTGAGATTGCATGCTAGCCTAGCAGAACTTTCAGGAGGCATTCATAGCTTGGATAACCACAATGTCTCCAGCAGGGCAGGAGGAACCTGGGTCTGACCAAACTCTTTTAGAGAGTGAAGGGTTTAGATCCCAGCTCAAGTAAGAATGCTTCTTAGGGAGAGCATTTCAGGCCTGCTGAATAGTTCAGTCAGCTTGACTACCACTACCAGTTTAAATGCAAGTATTTGATTACAGGCTTCTCTTAGTAAATATATACTGAGATATGCTTTTAGGTATTTCTTTGCTACCTAAGATTTTAATTTGATTTTTCCCCACCCTATCAAAGAACAAAAAAATAGTTTTTAAAGTTTAAAACATACATGGGGTTTGATCCTGTTTTCTGGGGTATAGCCCAGATGTTTTCTGAAGTGTGATCAAAAACTATTCTCTTAGCAAATTAGAAACTACCTTAATCCCAAAATACAGAGCTCAGTTGTCCCCCAGTAAATTCCAGAATGCCAAGGTCTGTATCTCCATGCTCACATCTTCTGCACTGAACATAATTTGTAATTCAAATCCTGGATCCAGGAAATGTAACAGAACAGAGACACAGAAACAGTAGTGATGTATCCAACCAATAAGTAAGAAGAATTATTGATAAAATTATAATGTCCTGTGGATCAGACCAAATGTTCATTTGCCAAGTATTTTCCTCTTGTCTATGGCAACAGGAGATGCTGCTTAGAGAGACATCATGAGCATATTGTTATCCACTGCTTGTTTTGTTCATCCTTAGCATCCATGATCATTGGGGCACATCCTCTTTCTTTGCTATATGTTTATGGACATATTGTCAATAGATTTGTCTAATCCCTGTTTGAATTTCCTGATATGGTCTGTATTCCTCAACCCCTTTCAGCAACAACATCCAGTAGTGTCATCAATTATTGCAAGTTGGTTGGATTTCTAGAGGTCACCTAGTCAAACTTCCTGTGCATTTTATGGTTAACTTCAATGTTAGACCAGGTTTCTTGGGCCCTTGTCCACCTCAGCTTTGGAAATCTCCAAGGATGGAGATTCTACAACATCTCTGGGCTATATGTTCCTGTATTTAACCATGCTCTTTGCAAAAAATATCTTCCTATTTGGAATTTCTCTTGCTTCTGTTTCCTCATTTCATTTTGTCAATCTTTCCCTTATATCTTTTTTCTAACCACTACATAAAAACTTCTTCTTTTATTTGTTTTAAAATAATCTCCTCCTAGATTTAAAAACTTTTCCCTGTAGTAGAGGCATAGGGTGAGAAGTATCATGAGTCTTTTTTTACACTATAAGCGAAATTTCCACAAAAGCAAGAGGATTTTTCTCCCTTGTGTAATGCAGTGTAGTGGTCTTTGCTTCTGTTGAGGCAGAAATGTGGCGTTATCTCAGTCTTTGGATTATCTATAATCCAAGATGAACTATGACAGGAAAATTAAATATGCAACTAGTAATTTATTCTTGATTGCATGCAATTGATTACTTCAAAATAATTTATTCAAAATCAAGTTTGCAGACTGAGCAATGTCTGCAAGCAGCACAGGAATATGCGACACTAGCAAACCCTTTGTGTGAATGCCCTTCTTTTGTACAAATCCTGAACAGCCTGTGGTTGGAGAAAGTACAGAACACTTAAAAAAGACTTTGAATTTGGTTCAGTATTTGATGGTCAGCTCTCTCTGGCAAGAGTAGCTATTCCCATGACAGGTGAGTCTACATCAGCATCCTATCTATGCTTTATTTTGCTTGAAATGCTTACAATATGAATAAGCTTCCCCATGAGAAGAAATTTCCTATTATTTTTTCTCATTCACCCTGTAACTTTTTGTCTTTTAGTAAAAGACTTGCTTGCTTAATTGCTCATCAATGGAGTGAGTTTTTCCTATTGATTGATGCCATCCTACTATAAACTGATAAAAACAATCACTCATCCATTCTGGAGCCTTCAGAGGTAAATAATTTGCCATGTCAACTACTGCTCTAAATAATCCTTGGTTTATGAGCTTCTAAACCCAGTGGACTGAGGCATCATTTCCTCACTATAATTCTAAAATAAAACATAATAAAATATTTTGTCATTGTCTTGAGTAAATTATGACCTCTCAAGCATGTGTTTCTAAGACACAGCAGAGGAAAGATTAAACACAAACAATAAATACAGACAATTGTAAGTAGAGTGCAACAATAACGCAAAATTCTGTTGAAGAGAAACTTGCCATTCTTTCCAGTGGCAAAGAACAAAAGAAAAAAACTATATATGGAATGATGTGTTGCAGGAAGTGTGCCTAGATTTTGATTCACATGTCGAACCAAGATGGAAGGAGCATAATGGCAGTAATCATCAAGCAATTCTGCCTGGATGAACATAGCATGAGCAGGTGACGAAGTCCTGTGTACACCAAGGGCTACTCAGGATTACTGTGCCTGTGGTGGGTGTTGAGGGAGAAGCAGCTCCAGCAGTTTCAGGTCTCCAGGAGCCATTGGTCTCTTGAGCCCAAGCACAGTTTCCCACTGCAGTCTGTGCCAGCAGCAAAGTCCACATCCATGACAGACAGGGCTGGGCAGATGTGTGACGGCTATGGTGACTCTCTGACTTCCCAGAGCTCACTGCTCTGCTGTTCCAGCTCCTGTCCCTATGATCCCTGCTGTAGCTGCAGTGCCTGGCTTCTCCTTGGCTTCAGGTGATGCTCAGTACCTGACACCTAAAGCCTCCTACTCAACTGTTTGGCTACGGGTCAGTTCAGAGGGTGCTGCTGGTGCTGTGGACACCCAGCCTAGTGTTGCTGTCCCTTCCCTTTGGGTGCCTCAGTCTGGCTCTCAGCTCACAGTCTGGCTGTTTTCCATGTTTCCATTGCTTGCACTAACGTATGTGGGATGAACACAGACATCTCCATCCAGTGCATTTTGTTCCCTGTGCTAACATCTGGGTGAATCCAGAGGGCTGTACTCAGGATATCCTTCATTTCCTTCTTCTGAATTGATATCAGAGTCATTTTGGGGATAAAAAGATCTCTACTGGACAATGCCAACCTCTTAGTAATTCTTAGCTATTTCCCAGTCCTTTAGTCCCCACAGAATTTTTTTTTTTTTTGGTCAGGGAATGGCCTCTGCAATTTTCACTAAACAAAAAAGATTTTTTTTTTCTCATCTCAAAAAGATGGCTGTTGCCCTCAATGAGCTAATTTGCCTGAACCCAGCTGAAGGATAAAGCCAGATATTCAGGCTCAGGTGAAAAGGAACAGAGCCACCCCCGCTATTTCTTACAGTCCATTTTAGTGTATTTAGTTCCCATTGGAGACATGAAAGCAGATGAGAGCAGCTAGCTATTATCCTGCTTTGTTCTGGTTATTTCTGGCTTGCTCTAAAAGTAATTTGCTATAGAATAACCTATGTTAGAAGCTGTGGCTCTGAATTTCACACAAAGCAAGTGTAGCTTGAGCATCCTTCCTACATTGTCCTGACAAAGAAGAGTCCTCTCCCATGTTGAGGAGAGTGGGTTTGTCCCAGTGCTCCTTCAGCACTTGGTCTGTCTGCTAAAACAGCCAACAAGGTTGCCACTGGTAACAGTGATTTGAGTACAGAATGGTATTTTTTCCTAGGTCTAAATGTCTGGCAAGCCTATTAATTGTGCCCATTCCAGCAAGAAGTTTTTTCAAGAATGATGTAACACTTAATAGCCAAATAGTCATTCATTAAAAAAAAAAAAAAAAAAGAAAAAAGAAAAAAAAAGAAACATCATCTTGAAGAATTAGTTCCATGCTTAGCACTAGAATAGTCTTTACTTTTTTCAAATCTATTAGACTGGAATACTGTTAGACTGAGAAAATGCAATTTGGAGCTACACAGGCAGTTTCAAGGTAGGATAAGTGTTGGAACACTTTTCTCTTTACAATTATTTTGCTAAAATCAAAGGGGCTGTGCCAGTTAAGGATGAGTCAAGGATTTGCCTCGTTCTATTAAAATGCCAAGCCACAAATCTAAAAGGAAAGTATTGGTGCTGCTTGAGCTAATCAAATGGCCATGTGAAGGCTGAAGTCACCCAAAATAATCCAACAGGCTCCCTTAGCCCTGTGAAGCTGAGTTCAGTCATCTCAAGCTGAAACCCAATGGTGTTGGAAGGCTATGCATAGGCTGTCCAAACCACTTACCAGGAAGAGAAAATGAGCTATTATACTACAGCTACTTCAGGAATTCATTTGTATGGTGGAGAGTCAAGAATGAACAACAAGCAAAAGTAAATACATAACCTAAGCAATCTAAGGCACTATGTATTTTGAATTCTGGGGATAAGGTGCATACTCTTGGGCAGATCATCTGACTCTTTTGAATTAAACTCTGAGACATTTAACAGATGCATTCTTTTCATTCCCAAGGGAATCAGTGAACATTCATTCCTTATGCCGTCTTCATTGAAAACTGTTCAAACAATTGCAGCAGAACTCCACCACAGAGCCAGCTGAATCAAAATATAATAAAAGACAATTTTTCTAGAGATCCACCCAGAGACACAAGAGTTCTCCTACTGGCAAAAACAGTGATGTGTGGCATTTGGACTCTGCCAAGCTCATGCCCTGTGAAAGACGACAGACAACAAACTCGGAGATTGTGAACAATGAGGACACAAGGCAAGAAAACAGCATTTGCTGCCTTCCTCAAAGACAGAAATTGCCACCTCTACCATTTTTTGCCATCTGCACTTTATGCTATTGGAGTTTTTTGTTTCTTGGTAATGTAAAGGCAGGTTTATCCTATATGTCAAAAAGTGTTAGGCTTAGGATTGCTTCCTCAGCTAGTGTAAATCAAACACTTGCATCATCTTCTGAGACTAAAGGAAAGTATGTAGTGATAGGGAACCTTTCAGGACACAAACACAAAAAAAAAAGAAGATGCATTTATTATTATTGCAAAACATAATTTAGCAGCTCACCAGCTGAGACTGAGTAATTTATGTGCACCTTAAGAAAGGGATTAAACTATGATCACATTAGGTTTATTACAAAGTAATGACATAGTTCTGGTATAGAATTGACTGATTAAGGATATTCAGTAATTTGTCTTGTGGGTTCAAGGTTTACTTTTGACAAAACTCTGTTCTCATGACGAAAAACATTCCACACATTTGGATTAATGAAACCAGTTTATTTCTATTTTTGTGGCTTTACAAATGTCCAGGTATATATCTGAGCACATTCGTGCATTAAGGAACAGAGAATTCTTAAGAAGCCTAGGGTTTTATTTCTTTGGAAGGTGGTGCTTGAAGAAGTTCACAGAAAAGCCACAGGTAAGGAGAAAAATATCTTTTGGGAAACATGCAGGTAAACTGGAATACTACCCTAACTTCTTTCACAGAAAGTCTGTTAAAACATCATTTTATGTAATTATCCTAAATACCACTCATAGGACAGTCTTTGAACATCATCTTTGAAGGGTAGTTGGTCTCCCTTCTAGGAGAACAGACATGGGACTATCTGTACACACCTGTTGTGTCAGTGAACAGCTGGATGATGGAGAATATTGCATCTTCTTTACAGCTGCAAAACATCAGCTCATGAAGCTGAAAAGTATTACTGGCACAGAACTGTGATGATGTAAGTTGCAGAAAACGTAGATCAGTGCTACATCCTCGAGTACAATTAAGGATTGTACTTGAATTGCAGACTCATAGAATCACAGAAAATTTTGGGTTGGAAGGCATGTTAAAGATCATCTAGTTCCAAGCTCTCTGCATGGGCAGTAACACCTTCCACTATACCAGGCTGCTCAAAGCCCCATTATCCAACCTGGCTCTGAACACTTCCAGGGATGGGACATCCACCACTTCTCTGGGCAATCTGTTACAGTGCCTCATCAGAATTGTAGTAAAGAATTTCTTTGCAATGTCTAATCTAAACATAATACCTTTCAGCTTGAAGTCTTTCACCCTTGTTTTATCACTACATGCCCTGGTAAAAAGTCCCTCTCCAGCTCTCTTGTAGACTTCCTTTAGGTACTGGAATGATGTTATAAGATCTCCCTGGAGTTTTCTCTTCTCCAGGCTGAACAACCCCAGCTCTCTCAGCCTGCCTTCACAGAAGAGGCTCTCCAGCCCTCTGATCTTTGTGGCCTTTTGCATCTGCTCCAGCAGTTCCATATCCTAATGCTGGGGACTCCAGACCTGGATGCATCATTCCAGGAGAGCAGAATAGAAGGGGCCCTGCTGGCCACATTTCTTTTGATGCAGCCCAGGACACAGTTGACTTTCTGGGCTGCAAGGGCACATTGCTGGGTTGTGTTGAGCTTCTCATCCACCAGTCCTTTTCTTTTCATGCATGGTGTAAGAAAAGTGTTTAGTCTGAGATGATGCTCTTTTAAAACATTTTTACGTGTTTTAAAGCACTAGTAAATATATATACTAGTATATATATCAGTATCAGAGGATGTCAAAATGTCTCAGCCCACTTCCTCAGCCCCATTCTTCTTTGTATGGTTCTCACAGGAAGAAGCCCAGACACCCAGACCAGGGAATGCTGCTGGTTCCTGCAAAGGAAAACGGGCCAACAGCCTGTGTCATGCACCCACTGTTTAGGTGAAATGCAGACATAATGCTTCTTTCCTTCACTGAAAGCTTGAGCTATCTCTATTTCTTGCTGAAATAACTCCAATGAGGCTCACCTTTTATGAAAAATTGTTTATAGGAACAAAGAATCCAGTCTTGATGTTGTCAGTGAAATTGCTGAAGACTTAGTTTGATGCAAGTGGGACCAGAAATTGCGGTATAATAATCTGAAAACATTTTGAGGGTGTTATTTTCCCCAGAACTCTTTTATCAGTGTCACTTGGTGTGTTATTTATTCACCACACATTATACTGCAGTTTCCTGACCAGACTGTGACATTTTGCAGCATCCTTTCAGCATTATTGTCAAAATTGTCTAAACTAAAAGCTAAAACTTTAAAATAATTGATTTTGCTAGTTTGCTTTAGTCCTATCTTTGACTCTGGAATATTTCCAAAATCTATAACAGACTGAAATAAGTTGAAATTGCCTTCTCTAAATTTCAAAAGAAATGGAAAAGAAAAGGGAAAAAAAAGGTTTTGGAGAAAAGCTTAGCAAGTCAAAAAAAAGTACAGTCTAAAGAAGTGGTTACATGGTCTAGGGAAAAGAAATCAGTAGCAGAATCTTATGGAAGACTTTGACTTTAAGGTCAGAATTGTCACTGATGACAACAAAGAGAATTGAAAGAAAAAATGTTCCTTCCTCCTAATGAAAAAGAAAGGAGAATTTCAGTACTTTCTGCTTTGAATTGTTTTTAAAAATACCACAGCCAAACAAAATACATCACTGTGTGCCCCACTGGCATGAAATTTTTTGCTTAATTGTGTTGCCAAGTCAATTAAAAATGTCCCTTGAAATGGATGGGGAAACAACATAATAAACTCTAAGTGTGATTTTTCTGAAGCAAAACCTGCAAAGAGAGACTTTATGCACAACAGACCTTTTTTAAAACTTGATTCTATCTAAAATAAGAACTAATACTAAACATTGTGCATTAACACAGTAAGCCCTAAATACAATTATTCTTTTTTTATATCTCTGCTAGTAATATAATCAAGCTCAGGACAGCTCTGTGGCACTGAAGTCAACTGGAAGAGTACAGCACATGTTCATAACATAAAATTACCTTAGCCTTCCAAACTGGATGGCCACATCCAAATTGCCTGTTGGAAAAAGATCCATATCATACTCAATTCTGACTCATGGATCTGCTTGCATTTTTGGAACCTCTATTACTGTCTTGCTAAGGAAAACTTGTATGTCTCAGGATTTGAGACAACCAGCCTCTTCAGTGACTTTTTGGTATATATCAGGTTGCATGATAAATGGGGGCTGTCTGCAGGAACCCAGTTTGACGAAAAGCCACCTACAGCCAGCTAATAAAAAAGCTCAGAAGGATCTCCAAGATAGGTGTTCTGTCTGGTTGGAACCTGCAGCCTGTTCCTGAATGCTAGTGATGACTGTAGCTTCTCCTGAACCTTTCCTTTGAGGCATGTCTGGAGCAGCTTTTCTCCATCTGTATGGTAGTTTAACAGGTAAATTTTTCAGTGTGTAACTATGAACTAAGTGTTCCTTTCCTCAGGCTCCTAACAGAGCTTCTTGGGGACTTTCATAACAGATTCCTTGATATTTGACCCTTAAATAACTGTCTGTAAATATTGTGCTCATTTAATTCCATTGGCTTCCACACAAAGTTAATTCCATTGGGATTTACTGTAGTATAAATGCTGCAAAAGTAAAAAAAGGTAACTTGTGCAGCCATTGAAAATTATTGCCTTGATAAACCAAAATCAGCAACAGGACTTAAATATTATTTTAAATTATGATTCACAGACCTTAGATCCTAATTCTATATGTTCTAAGCATATCATGTTGAGAACAATGCTATTAATAAATATATAGAAATATTTCAAAGCCAGGAAAACTAATTCAACATGCTAAAAAAATACGTATGTGCAAATGATTGAATTACTTTTACAAAAGGACTAACAAAACACACATGACATTTCTTTGTTATTTATGACTTATAAGTATTCCATAATTGCATGCAGTGTCAGGAAAATATGCTGCTTCCTACTCAGTCACTTACAGCCTGTTTCCTTTGCAATTCTCTTTGTGAAAATGGCCATCTAGACCACATAATGCATTTTGTCCTATATGTTTCTCACATTGGAGAAACATATTTCATTAGATTCTAGGTTCGCATTGTGTTTAGCACATACATTTTTAGCTATTTACCCAAAATTTATAAAAATAAGTTTCTTCTGCATCATATGCTTGAATATTAATAGTAAACGCACAGTTTAGATTTGGCAAGTAAGCTGTAAAATATATTGGTATCTTTTAAATGTTATTTCTTTGTTCTCCAGATCATAAAGACTTGGAAGGTAAGAGGAAATATCTATGTTTGTTGCTATTTGCCTCAGAAGGAAATTTCCACCTAATGTGGTGGGAGACATGCTCTCAAATGTGGGAAGAGGATGTAACAGATGTAGTGGCATTTGCTTGCACTTGTGGAACCTAAACTAAAAATGTTCTGAGGAACAATTTTCCTCATCCTTCTCAGTGAGCATCAACTTAACTACCCATTGATAATGTTTTAAATGTCAACATCCTTCTCTCACTGCTTGTCAGAGACAGAAGAGGAATGACTGCAATATACCATCAAATTTCTCCAAACCTCAGGCTGTAAAAAGCTTTAAAATACTTACCAATGATATTCTGCCTTTGCAAGCTGAGACTGAGCCAAGGACACATGAAGGACTGGGTTCAGGAACTTCAATGTTAATTTGGAGGGTGGGGTACATATTCATGAGATCATGCATATGTTATCATTCATCTGATCATTTGACAGCACTGGGTCTGGAGAAATATTTTTTTTATGAAAGGAGTTTTTTATTTTATAAATAGCAAGTGTTGTTCATTACTAACATAGTTACTTCTCACATAAGGACAAACTTCCTAAAGCAGATCTGTGGAAACAAATATTTTGCAACTATTGTTATGGATGGAAGAAAAAATACCAAAGTTGGTTTTTTTTGTTTAGTTTGTTTGTTTGGTTGGTTTTTTTTCTTTTAATTTTGGGGATATTTTCTGCTTACCTTCCTTTATTCCTCCTTCTTTCTCTGTCTCTCAGAAGAACTAGGAATCCAATTAATTTGCAACCCCATGATTTGTATGAAACACAAATAAAAGTCCTTTGTTTTTATTCTACATATCTGTTAACAGAAAAAGTACTGCTAGGAGTGCACTTCAAAGACTCTCTTGCAACAGCTTCTTTCACAGCTTTTCCTTCCTACTCCAAGGACATCATATAAATCAAGGAACTGTGTTAGACATAAGAGTTGTGATGAATACAGCTCTGTAGAGGTTCTCTTAAGATGGCTTCCAGACAAAACGCCTAACTTTTGGAAAACTAAGTGGGGACATCATATATCATATCAGTGTGCATGCTAGAAGATACTGATGGATGCATTCAGGTTGGGTGATGGAATGCTGCCATGTTGGGGTGGCTTTGAATAAAGGGCCACTGAACATGCATGATAAAAGAAAATAGAGCTGAGGAAAGTGTTTGCAGACACACTGATAAAGTTTCTCTCTCAGGATGCTCCGTAGGTTGTTCCCTACTCCTAAATGAAGCGTTTAGTATCATCCCTTGATGCTGCATCAAGGATACAAACAAGTTTTTATGGCCTGTAATCCTCACATTTGAACACATCGGAGGAGCAATTCAGCAAAGTAATCCAAATGTGTCAGCATTTTATCCATCAAGGTGCTGTGGTATTAACCAGAAGGAACCCACTGCAGTGATCATCCCCCTGAAAGGAAGCTGGAGCAAGGCAGGGTCGGTCTCTTCTCCCAGGTAACAAGTGACATAACTAGAGGAAATGGTTTTAAGTTGCATTAGGAGATGTTTGGATTGGATATTAGAAAAAATTTCTTCACTGAAAAGGTTGTATTAGAATGGGCTGCCCAGGGAAGTGGTAGAATCATCACCCTTGGAAGTCATAGAATCACATAATCATTAAGGTTGAAAAAGACCTCCAAGATCATTGAGTCCAACCTTTGACCAAACACCACCATGCCACCTAAACGATAGCACTAAGTGCCATGTCCAGTCATTTCTTAAACACTTCTAGAGATGGTGACTCTCCCACCTCCCTGGGAAACCCATTCCAATGTTCTTCTTTCTTGGAAGATTGTTGTCAGCTTGCTGTCTGTACTGCTTCAAGAGTTATCAAGGACAGATGTACAGTCAATTCTTCCTGTATGCACACTGAACACTGAAACAGACTTCAAAAAGGTTAAAAACACACAACACCTTAAAAGTATATTTGCCTTATCTTCAGATGCAATGGAATTCAATATTTTTCTTCTAAAAATGTACCAAGAAATGTGACTCAGTGTGTTTCTCTTCACTTGAAAAATGTCAGGCTTTGGCATAAGTCTTTATCAGTCTTTGGAAACTCCTTGAACTTAAGGCAGTATAGAGCATCTGTCAGTTGTCCAAAATGTAGGAACTTCATTAGGTGGATTCTCCTAACTGGCAAATTCATTATCTCTTCTTTTCAACTGCTACATCTGGAAACATTTGTCTCCTTAGCTTTTTGTTAGAGAAATCTTCTTTCCCACATCTGGAACAGAAGGTAGGCAGATGCAGCTTTATGTGTCCATCTTATGGTTCCAAAATGCAGTTCACAACATTGTGAATGCTTTATACTAACATCTTATTATGTTTAATCATTACCACCTAAAAATCTGAATCAAGGGACACTTCATAAACAGTCTTAAATTCTGTTTTAATTCAGGACTCCATGAAGAATAAAGTAGTGGAGAACTAGGCTATCAGGTTATGTGTTACAGAGTAGCCTCAAGTTTTCGTCTTGTCCATGACAGAGCATTAAATGCTTGAGTTGAAAAAAGAGATGACATTTAGTTCTGTTATTTGTTCTTCATGTTGGAACTAAAGTCTTTGGTTTCTACTATATTTTGCTATTAAAGTCTAGGTCTCTTGGGAAACTCAATATATATTTGGAACTGTTAAAACTTTTGACATAAATACAGTAGCAGAAATAACTACTCAGTACTCCCAAAATAGGTTTGACTATTTAAGTAAACTGCAGTGAAACGAAGTTGTTTGGGAATCATTTGGAATGTAGCTTATCCAGATCTTCAGCTGGTATAATTAGCCGAGGTGCTAAACCAGCTGTTTGTGTAGACAGTTAGGCTTAAGTTAACCACCATTTGAAGAAAAGAAAAAAAATGCTTGATAGAAGCCACCTAAAGCTTAGAATTAAAGCAGTCACTTAGGCCCTGAACCAGGTTTCTCCCTCTGCCTCTCTCATCAGCCCTATGTATTTTTTTGACTTGCCTTCTCTCAGGCAGGAAAATACAGATATGTCTGCCAACCAGGAGACTTTGGAATTTGTGATGCTGGAAAGAGTGAGAGACCACGCTTGGGGTTGGAGATGTGAAAGAATCAGGTTAGATTTAGAGTCTGGCTACATGTAAAGCACAGCTAGTCACAACCTCTCAGCTACGATCTTGCTAAAGCACATTGATTCCTTGTCACTCCTGATCATTTTAGAGGGCAATATTTCTATTAGTCTTATGCTATTTACTCTCTCTCTTTTTCTTAGCTGTAGCCTAATGGACATTGACTATTACTGTAATATCCTAAGAGTACTCAGCAGATCTGACTCACTGCATGGCTCTTCTCTTTGGAGAACACAGGTCCCAATAGTCTTCTCGCTGGTGAAGCACTGAGGCACTTCCCACACTGAGGCCTGTCTGACCTTTGTCCACAATGGCCTTCTGATGAATGTCTCTAGGGACACACGGACCTGCACAGAAACCCAGGAAGGGACTGAAGAGATGAGGATGGTGCATTAAGTGGACCCTTTTCTTGATCCAGGTGGCCTGTTTTTAGGGTGTATAGTCAAAGCTGGAAATAGAAAAGGGTTGTAAGGTCAAGTAAGATAGATTGTGGCCATGCCAGCTGTCAGAAAGCCTTCCACGATGTCTGTTATTTAACCCTGATATTGAATATATTATGGGCTAAAACTGATTTAAAAGCAAATAAAATGCCATGGGCAATTTAATGGGGAATAAATATGCAACAGCGACTTTCTCCTTTATTTTTTTTTAGCTTGCTCCTTAATCACTCCAGTGACAAGAAACATGTTTCATCCTGCCCTTCAAATGTTTTGCTCTACCAGACACCATCTGCATGAATACAATATTCCTGAAGAAATCTGCTTACTGAGTGGGGTGAGGCAAGCAAACAGGAATATTAACAGAGATGTGAGTGTTCAGCCAGCACATCAACACTGCTGGCTCCAGGAAAAATGATGGCAGAAAGGTGTAGAGAAGAATTCGTTTCCTTTACCGAAGGCAGTGTTGCATGTAAAAGAACAAAATAGGCATAGTATATATAATGCAGTATTTTCACCCAGATAAAATATGACAAATTCTCACAAACTACCAATAGAGCACAGGCCCTAAAATGGTAAATTTATGTGGTTTCTGGATTGTAATATTGAGTCAGTGCTGCAGAATGGATATTTTGGTATTTGGGAGAGATAACGACTAATTTTATTTTTTTTTTAATTTCTGGAAAAAAATCATCAATGCATAAAAACTTCTAAATTATGACCTTTTTTGACTAGATTTCAGAGAAGTAACAATAAACCTTTGCTCATCTTTGTTTCTGTTCTTTGACATCTAGGTTTGTTGTGCTGCAAAGAAATGTTGTGGTACATTGCACCTGTGATATATCCACCCTAACAACGGATGAAGAGAGAAAGAACATTCATGACTTTGCAATAATGAGATTGCTGATCCACAACCCGCTGGCAATTTCTGTACAGAGGAAATAAAGTCAAATAGAATTGCCAAGGACCTCATCTCCATGCTGATAACTGCACATCTCCTCAGACACATCCATCCTCAGATCACTCTTTCTGTTATTAAAACTTTTATCGTTATGGCTAAGGTAGTGGTGAGTGGTCTTGTCCTCTGACCAGTGAACTATCTATAGATTCCATACCTCCATTTATTTTGTTAGATTTTATGCATTGGCTTTTTTTTTTTTATTGCCAAGACTCATTCAGATAGGAAAATCAAACTGATAGATACCAATTCTAAGAGAATTTTTTCCCCTGTTTACCTTTAATTATTTTCTAATTGATACAAATAACTATGTGGATGCTGCTTTATATCAATTAGTCTCCAAAGATTAGAACTGAAGCTAACCTACCACTGTCAAATTGAAATAGTGCTTATACAATGCCTCATGACAGTATAAATTAGATTTAAATTGGATTTAAAATAAATTGGTTTATTTTCCTTTTGCAGACATATCTTTATTTAATAACACTACACATGGTACACCAGATATGCAAAAACTAACACTGATGAGATATTTGCATAGATGACCGTGTTCACTGTTTTTTCTTGCTTGAGAGATCAAGGATTAATCAAGGAAACAGGAGGAAGAGTGAATCATGCAGGGACTAGAATGTCTTATCATCTGTGACCTGCTCAGCTACTGAGACACAGGAGAAACAAGGAAGTGATTTATAGGTTATAGCAGTTCAAGACTCACTCTTCAAGATTTGCTGGAGAGCTATGATACTCTTCATTATGCTCATCCATGTCCTGTAATGGTCCTCATTTGGGGACTTCCTGCCAGCATGTTTCCTGCTCCTCATTTGGGGACTTCCTACTAGCAGACTGTTTCCTACTCCTCATTTGGGGACTTCCTATTGGCAGACTGTTTTCCATTAGTATGGCACAAGTTTCCCACTACATACTGAAAACAATCCTCTATCTGTCTACGTCCATACAGGTTTCTGTTAACTACTGTTGCTAAGAACAGAAATATTTAACCCTAGCAATTTGCAACCATACTAATACAGAGCTATTAAAGCATCATTTATAGGTTGAGAAGGTCTGTCTGCTACTTTTCACAAGTTTGCCTTCCACTCAACTTCAGTATTTAGCTTAGAAGTAGATAGGATAAAACAAAGTAAAGCAGACATGAGTAAGTTGCAAGTAATGTGATTGATATGGAGGTCTGTGTCTCTGGGAAATATATAATGATGGATGGTTACTTTTATAATCTGTCTTTTTGAATGTCATTTGAATGTCATAAATACCTGTCAGATTAAAAAAAAAAAAAGTATTTCTTCAGACATTACCAGATATAGAGAATATCATTCAGTTTTCTCATTCTGAAAGCAAGAGTAATTTAAATGGATCTGTCTTTGCAAACAATGACCACTGAAAAACTTACCAGGCACTCTAGCAGTCACGAATAAATGGTATTTAAATTAAAAAAGGTAGTGTGAGGCATCTAAGTTCTTCTAAAGGTGAATGTGTACCATTTTCTTTAGGTCTGTTAAAACCTTCAATACAAATAGAAAAGTTAATTACTTTGCTCTCATGTATATATATACTATACCTACCATTGTAGTTTTCTTCTAATCCACCTTCCTACTGCTAACAATTCTTTAAAAGGTAAGATTCTAAAAGAAAATATTTGAATATTGATGCTCCTAGCCATTTATTTAAAGACAAGCATTAGAACTATTGAATTATGCCACTTTCAATAAAACCTGCATCTGCATTTATGTGCTGTGCACTGGAGACAGAGTTTTCCTGGCTGTCAAACTGCCAGGCACACAACTGCAGAGGGAACCAGTTTCAGGCAATTGCAGGAGACATTCAGTGGGTGGGTACATCTGTCCTAGGCACAACGTGATACAGATGAATTATATTTACACACATGACATAGACATGAAGATACTGCACAGAAAAATGATAGGCATGTAAGAGAATATACTGGCCTACTACTACTTAAAATGAAGTCATTGCCATGTGTTATTATCAACACAAGCATTCAGGAGCAGGACAAGTTCCCCCAGCTCCCAAACTATTGTATAGCACTAAAACAAAACCACTATTAGTCTTAGCACTTTCCAGCAGCAATTAAGGAAGAATATTCAGCAGTCTACCCACTTGAAATTCAAAAGCAGTTAGTAGATAGCAATATTGTCAGTACTTATTGCACAAATAAGCAATCTGAATCTGAGCAAATATGAACCTCACAGTTAATTCTCGATTTAGTTATCTTTATTTATGTTTTCTTTAATGATTTTGACATTCTGCATAAAGTGATATCATTAGCAAGGTATCTGCATGATGAAAACTATATTTTCTTCTTGGGAAAGTGACTCCAAAACCTTATTTACTCTTATGCTTTCCAGAACTCATGTAAGGTCTATCAACAGCATGAACAGAACAAGTCAATAGCATGGTCTGTGATTTTTCTCCTTACATTACATGTGTGTGTGATCACAAGCTTGCAGCTGTGTATACTGCTAATAGGTATCACTTGAAAATGCTCACTTTCACAGATAAAAGAGGATGAGAGGAGAAAGGAGTATGGTTAGGGGTAAGGGAGGGCTGGGGTGTATTGGGTTGTGCTTAATGGTGTAAGCGCTAACTCTTATATGAGGAGTTGAATTTGTGAATATATTTTGTATGTTTCTCTAAGTTAAGTTAGTTTGGATTTTTTTTTTTTCTTCTTTTTAAGTGTATGGTCTGGAATGAGGTCTTATGGTCTTAAAGACCCTTTCTGGCTTTTTCTAATGCAGAGATTTATCAATTCTTAAGTGAATTATTTTCTTTGCTTTTAAAAGAGAAGATATGCTGCTTCTTAAAGGCTTTTTTGGTTGGTTGTTTGGGGTTTCTTTTTTCTTTGTTATGGATTCCGTCTTTCTGTTTTGGTGCAATTTTTTTTCCTGTTAATTTCATTTGTTATTGAGTTCTGTTAAAGAGAATTAAGGTGACTATACCTACATGTGTGCATGGGCTTGAATGGTTTGGATAAGCAACAAATTAGGTGATGGTAAGTTTTCTAGCTGTATCATTCTGCTTTTAGATTATTCAAGGAGAGGGAAGGAAGGTGAATTGTTCATAATTTCTGTGGTGAACAAGATAATGCCACTTTTCTATAGCAGCAGTTAAGAGAAAAAATAGGTGCCTAGATGCTCCATTTAAGCTCTGTTTTAAAAATATCTTTGGGGGAGTGGGGGTGGGGAGAGTGAAGGGAAGGATCTTCTGGATTTGAGAATTACAGCTTGCTTTTTGATAAGAAAAATAAAGGGACAAATTTTTACCTATAGAGAATTACTTGTTTGTTATTTGCATAATCATTTAATGAGGTTTCACAATAGATGTGATTTAAGATAAATGTGTAAGAAACGGTAATACTGTCTATTGCAATGCTGGCTGTATATGTTGAAGATGGAAGTTACTCTTCTGTTTAAAAGATCCTTATTGCTGGTTTTTTTATGCCCCCCCCCNACTATCTAAGGCACAACATAAATTCAGTGTGAAAGAACAAGCTCATGTTAATATAATGATGCAGGGAAAGGGTGAAATAAAGCTAGCATTCACCCAGTAACAGAAACAAGCAATTACAGGAAGGTATTTAAAAATATCATCATTATGTTATAAAGTGTCTGCATGCTGCAACATAGTAAAAGGAATGGCAGCCTTTCCCAGTGATACTTTGTTATATAGTCTGCTCCATTTTCCAATGGGCCTGGGCCTCAACTGGCCCCAGCTGGTGTTCATGCCTGTTTACCCTGGGAAGTGATGCTCCAGAATTTGTTCTATATCATTAGCTTTTGTGTAGCATGGCTCCTGTGCTGTTCACTAAACAAGCAGCTTTGAAGATATCTGTAAAACCTGCATTTCTAGAAGCAGGACTGGTCTAGGAAATCATCCTTGTATACACGACCCGTGAAACTTGATATTTAAGCTTTACTGACCTTTAACTGTAATAGTGGCCTTACTGTCATACTGAGTTACTGTGAATTCAGCGAATGAATTTATTTCTTTGACTAAAGGATGACTTTGTATGCTTACTGACACTTGCTCAGTTCAGGTATGAGCTGGTATTCAAGGAGCTTCTCTAAATGAGAGTGGCGCTTGCCTGAATTCACATGTTAGAAGAACATGAATAGTCATTTTTGCCCTGAAAGCAACATAGCTTCTCTTGATTTAGCCCATTCAAACCAAAATAAGTTATTCCTATGTGAGGTTGAGTACCCATTTGAAAATAATTGAAATTATGAACATTTTTTCTTCACATGAAGTACCGAATAAGAACTTTAACAATACATCACTGCTTTTATTGAATTCCCTATGTGGTGCAATAGAAGTATTCCTGATATTGAGCCTGCTGTTGTGTTGTTGCCCTGTTTTGATAGAAATATTTATCAGGCAACTACAAAATGTTGAGTAACTTCATAAACACATTGAATTTCAGTGGTCAAAGAAGCCTATAATACAGCGATTAGCTAATACAAAATAGTGTCTGGAGCTTCTAGAGTCCAATCTAAGTCTGCTCAAGTAGTGGCAGCACTAAGAAGGCTGAGGTAAAAAGGAATTTATTGGTAAGTGGATAATGCCGTGCCTCTTACAGCGTTATGCAGATATTTTGCTGTGCTTTGTAGCAAATTATTATAAGGTGTAGAAATCAATTTTGTATGTTTTTTCTAAAAGAGAAATTTCCAAATGGAATATGAAGAAAGCTGTTTAAAAATGCTATACCATCTGACTACATCATAATACAGTATAATTTTGTTAAAAGGTGAAGGGTGGGGGGGAAATCCAGGATGCCCTAAGGTTATCCTCGGGGTGTTTGTGCATACATGTGCTTAACAAACTTATTTTACAGTTGTCTGTCTCTAACAATATAATTTCTTTTAAACCAGCTACAAGGACCCAGACTCCTGTGAGGTACCTCTAGGAGTGAAAGCAAACTAATCCTGGGAACAAAGATCAAAGATTATGTTCGGGCATGTATTGGTTTTGTTGTGTGCCATAGGTTATAGAAATGCCTTGTTATCAACTAGAGAAGTACATGTGGCAATAACCAAGGGTTTTAGGTACTTTTAGAGACTTGGGCAAAACAACAAACCTTGGTCAAGACTTGGATGAGTGGAAGTCCCCAAATATAGGCCTTTTGTGTCAGCTGAAGAAACAGTAAACTTTAGTGTAACTGATGTGTATCCCCAGACTCGGCTTATCAGGCCTCGCAAGTGTGAACCCCTGTACAAATGCAAATACAAGCAAGATGGCTAAGTATGAACGCGATCATGTTTCTCCTTCCTGAGTTTCTACCTGAGTAAGGCAAGGAGAGAAAACGGCTGATGGATCTCGAAGAAAAACTATTCAGATGTTAAACGCTTCTTGTGTGGCATGCCTTGATTTTTTGGGAGAATTGCTATGTGTTACTGTGAAGCATGCTTTGAACTTCCTGTAGAGCAGGGATACTGAGGTGCAACACTTGCCACTAGGGCAGAGTACCGACAGACAGGAGTACTCAAAAA
>VXAX01001972.1:0-11547 GCA_013399835.1 Leptocoma aspasia
TCTGTGTCTCTGTGTCTCTGTCTGTGTCACAAGCAGTGCCTTGCTGTGTCTGCCCTGTGCCCACGGCGTTGCCCGTGGCAGCTGAGGGGTGGCAGGGGTCAGCAGCATCCCGAGGGGCCCTGGGGTGATGTTCATGCCCCTCTCACATCCTCAGAGCTGTGGACGGGGTCAGCAGGGGACATGGGGTGACAGGCAAGGAGCACATGGGTCAGCTGGGACCCTCGTGGGAGCTGGCCTCACGTCTGGCAGTGGGGTCAGCCCCTGAACCCACAGAAGGTTCTGTCCCCACAGAGGGTCCTGTCCCCACAGAGGGTCCTGTCCCACAGAAGGTCCTGTCCCCACAGAGGGTCCTGTCCCCACAGAAGGTCCTGTCCCCACAGAGGGTCCTGTCCCACAGAAGGTCCTGTCCCCACAGAGGGTCCTGTCCCCACAGGAGGGTCCTGCAGGAAGGCAGCAGCCTGGCACAGAGGGACTTGCTGCACCTCGGGCTGACCAAAGTGTCCTTCCTGTGGGCAATTCCCCTTTCACCATGCCTGAATGACTCCTCCACCCTTGGCTGGCTCCAGCAAGGAGCAGACGAACCCATTGTCCCACCCTCCAGGCAAAACTCTGTGGCTTTGGGAACTTAAAATAGGACCAGAGCTAATAACTCACACACTGGTGTGCAAGTACCCAGCGACCTTGATGACCCCTCTGGTCACAGATGCTCAGGTGCAGCAGGAAGTGTGGGGAGCAGAGACATTGTTCTAGCTCCTGCACCCCCTGCCACCCTCTCCCTCTTATCCTGCCAGCTCTGCCTGTAATTTTACCTGTGAATTTCATTTGTGCTTTTCTTAGTTGCTTTCAAAAAAAAAAAAAAAACCAAACAAACAACTTTTTGGAAGATTTTTGCACCACCGTGTCCTTCAGCAGAGATGGATAACTAAATTTCTCTGTTCAACATGAGGGGTAAGACATGGACAGTGTCACAAAACTCCTTTGTAAAGCACTTTGTGATGAGCTGACCAACCAACAAACCAGCTACTTATAATCAGTGTTGCAGCAGTTATGGATATTATTTAGTTTTGGTCTCACTTTAAGAGCTTATTGCCTATATATGGAATGAAAGGCATTTCCATATAAGAATTTGGTTTAGAAAAAACCATGCTTTTGTGTCCAATAGCTAACTCCGATTTTCTGCCTCACCTCTTTCGATTTAAAACTCTTTAGAGGAGGGATAAATTTGCATCTGGCCATGTGTGGCACTTTGATGGTACTCAGTTCTCCCAGCAGGGCCGTTGGTATGAAATGAGCACAGCTAAATGTGTGCAGCATGCCCAGTGCTGCGCTGGGCTCAGGAGCTGAGCTGAGCAGAGGATGTGTGTCAGTGGCATTTGGTTTGGCAGGGGCTGCAGGATGCACGAGCTGGCATGGCAAAAGGATGGTGTGAGCAGGAAAACTGGCATGGCAAACGGATGGTGTGAGCAGGAAAACTGGCATGGCAAACGGATGGTGTGAGCAGGAAAACTGGCATGGCAAACGGATGGTGTGAGCAGGAAAACTGGCATGGCAAACGGATGGTGTGAGCAGGAAAACTGGCATGGCAAACGGATGGTGTGAGCAGGAAAACTGGCATGGCAAAATGGCAGTGTGAGCAGGAGAAACTGGCATGGCAAAAGGACGGTGTGAGCAGGAGTAACAGGCATGGCAAAAGGACAGTGTGAGCAGGAAAAACTGGCATAGCAAAAGGGCAGTGTGAGCAGGAAAACTGGCATGGGAAAAGGACGGTGTGAGCAGGAAAAGCTGGCACGGCTGCAGGAAGCCAATCCCTGCTGGTGCTTTCCACCCTGCACGCTGAAATCCAAGCACTGCACCGCTAAGCAGTGGAACTCAAATTTTACTCGTGGAGCTCTCCCTAAAACTCCCTAATTCCCTCAGTAATGTTGCTGACCTACTTCCCAGCTCTTTCAGTGAGTGCAGTACCCAACTCCTCTGGATCACCGGGTTGTGCTAATGGGCATCCACTGCCCCCTGAAGAGCCAGGCACGCCCAGGGCTCCCCCAAACTCACCTGTCCCTGCAGCCTGCAGTGCGTGCTCCTGCCTCCCCGTGCCTCCTGCTGAGACCCTCGGGAAGGCTGCTTCAGCTGCGGGATTTTTGTGACATTCCAGGGCAGCTGAAGAAAACAAAGAGTTTGTCAGTGTTTGTGGTGGTGCTCCTTAGTCCATGAACCCTTTGTACCCACCCAGCCCTGATGGCACCGGGACAAAAAAGGGGAAGCAGCGCTGTCCCGTCTGAGCACAGAGCAGCTTTCATCTGTCTGCTTCTGAAGCGGCTGCTTAGGAAGAATGTGAGCCTGGGAGGCCTGGAGAAGATGTGCCCCATCCCCAGCCCGTCACACACCCCTTCCCAGGCACATTTAGCCCTTCATTTCCTACAGTCTCCAAGAGAAAGGTGGGGCTGAGCTCTGAAGGGAAGGGTGGAAGCAGGGAGCGGGAGGGACAGTGAGTGCAGCTGCTGGCAGGGGATGCTGTGCTCCAGGGCTGCTCCCCACGGCAGTGGCCGTGGCTCACAGAGCTGTCTCTGAGCCAAGCTGGCTGGAGAGGTGGCTGTGACAGGATGGAGCTCTGTGAGATCTGCTGGGCCAGCTGAGCTCTGCCTGGTGCTCCAGGCTGCTCGTGTCCTGGCACAGCAAGCTTTGTCCCCGTGTGGGCACATCCCTGCTCCAGCACTGCAGACTGCAGCCTGGGCTGTGCTGGGAGGGACAGCTGTTTGCTCAGCTATGGCCCTGCCTACCTGTCCCTCTGTAGCCCTGCCTACCTGTCCCTCTGTAGCCCTGCCTACCTGTCCCTTTGTATCCCTACCTACCTGTCCCTCTCTAGCCCTACCTACCTGTCACTCTATGGCCCTACCTACCTGTCCCTCTGTAGCCCTGCCTACCTGTCCCTCTCTGCAAGTGAGCACCTCCCACTGCAGCCATGCTTACAACCAGTGAAACTCGAAATCATGGGGATCCTCATGCCAGGAGTAGCGAGGGCTCATTCATTCCCTCACTCATTCATGCCCACCCACAGCTCTCTCTGGCAGCAGCCTGCCTCTCCCTGCAGTTGCTGGAGGAGTTTCTGGGTATTGTCTGCATGAGCACAAAGGCAATTCCTCCCGGCAGAGGATGGGCTGGGTGGGCTGTGGAGCCTTGGGCACAGCACAGGATGGTGCAGGCCAGCTCTCTGCGCAGTGCCCTGTGGAAAAAAGACATCTGAACTGCTGCACAGTCTGGAGGAGGGGGACACAAAGCCTCAGGCACGTTTTGCTTGAAAGATTTCTGTCTTATATTCCCTGTAAGAGACAAGAGGTCAGGGCAATGCTCAGCTCAGCCAAAGCACGTTCATCTCCGAGGAGCTGTCCTGCCACCCGTTCTTGTCCCTCTTTGGAGCATCTCCTCCGTGGAATGCTTTGGTCTCAGGTGATGCTGGAGGACAACCAGTGATCTGCTTTGGCTGGTTATCTCTGGTTTTCCTCGAGTCCCTCGGGAGATGCCAGAGAGGTCCTGCAGAAGCAGATGGGTTGTCACCTCTGCTTGCCATGCATCTGTCTTTGCCCCTTACTGCAGCAGGCTCGAGCATGCGTTCCCTGAATGCTCTCTGGCTATGCATGTTCTTGGCAGAGACCTGGAGATCCCTGGAGAGTGGTGTTTCTAAAAGAGATGCTTAGAAACATCGTTTCCAGCAATTTGAGCACTTCCTCTCACCGACACCTTCAAACCAGCCTTTGCTGCTAGGAGGATAAATCAGGCACTTAGAAGTGTGGCAGATGGAGTGGGACACAGCAGTGAGTAGGAAGGGCAGTTTTGGGTGCTGGACATCGATATATTTCTTTCTGAGCTCTCTAGGCAGTGCCTCCTCAACTGTTTCCAGGCACCCGGTGCAGTCTGAGTCCTGATGATCCCGTGGAGGTCTGGTGGTACCACAGCTGTCCATCAGCCAGCCAGGGGGCTTGGATGTGGAAGGTGTCTTCTCCCCTGGCAAGCTGGGAGTGCAGCCTGCACCCCAGGGAGGAGGCAGTGCTCGATGGAGTGTTTGGGCACACCTGTGGGAAAGGGGCAGCGTGGGATTTGCTGTCCCTGCCCTCTTTGAGAGCCTGCAGAGGTAAATGGAGAGGCCCAGCCTGTGCCACTTTAGAGCTTCCCCCTGGATATTTTCTCTGTGCTGTGTTTTATGTGTGTTTAAACAATAAATCCAGAACACTGATTCACCAGTGCAGCATTTAACAGCTTGGGAGAGAGCTTTCCTGGAGGAAGCATTGACTGGCCAAATTTTGCAGAGCACTGCTTATGTGTAACAGACACAAAAGTGTATTTGCACTGGAAACCACCTGCTGCATGGGGACTGAAAGAAGGAGCAGTTGGAGGGGCCAGACTTGAATTTAGGGAGCTTGGAAATGGGGAGAATTGCACATATTTTGCAAACATCTAGGCTGGAAAACAAGCCACACATTCTTCTCTTCAAATTCTGCTTCACAGCCGTACTTTTCTGTGTGGGAAAAACCTTTTTCTGGTCACCAGGCATGCACAGGAAAATTTCAATATGTGCACAGAATGGCTTCAGCAGCTGGGCTTGTTGTGAGAGATGTACAAGGTGCAAACTGCCTCCTCACTCTTCTCAAAGGGGTGGAAACAAAAAAGCCTTCTGGCAGCTGCCAATTGTCTCACCAGCAGTGCATGCTAATACCAGCATCCCACTTCCACTTCTCAGGCAAAAACCAGCTCCTGGCTGGAGTCACTGAATCACTGGAAAATGAGGGACCAGATGTCCCCTGCTGAACTGGCTGTCCCTTAGCATCTTTTCCTAGCAAAGCCATGGCACTAGTGAAGCTTTGCTTTGCTGTTACAAGACTCCAGAACGCAGGGACTCAAAAAGCAGATGCAGGGGTGGCTGAAATTTGTTTCCCAGTGAAAGCCACAGCCCAGTGACTCTGCTGCTTCCCTGCAAAGGGCCATGGCAGTGCAGTGTGCCAGCCCTGGGGCAGCACTGCCATCAGACAGGCACTGCCACGCTCCAGCTGACACTCCAGCCCTCTTCACCACCATTCCGAGGCCTGGGAAAATTTCAGCTGGAAAAAAATAAAATAATCCCCCCCAAGTACAGAATTATAAAGTAACAAATAACGTGTTCTCTGGATTTTGTCTTCTGCTTTTGAGCCCTAGAGTTTGGTGCTTTCCCATTTACTTGGCAACCAGAAGCAAGTTAAAAAAACCATAAGAGTGCTGCAATAGTAATCACATGACTCCAGGAGCTGGGACTTGCAGAAAAACAGAAGTGCAAGAGCCATGTGGCAGTGTCTGGGAGCCGTGTCCTGCAAGCTGGGGACTGTCAGGCTTCCTCAGCAGCTCTGGCCCTATTCCTCCTCTGATCCATGAGCAAGGTTCCCATAGTTACCAGTGGGAAGCACAAGCAAATCAGATGTAGTGCATGGCTCTGGCTGTGGCCCCTAGTTGTGAAAGTAATTTGGCCTCCTCTGTATCATCTGCTTGCCAGCCTTCAGCAAGGCTGGGCATCCCAGGGAAAACAGCCTTTTTTATTGGAAGTGAGGTGTGAGTGGCCCCAGCTGCACAAAGCACTGTATTTATAGTTTATTTATGCCTTCTAGATCAAGAAAGCTGGTGGAACACCTTGCAAGAGCCAGGCCCATTAGGTGGGAGGTTGTGCAATGATTTCTCCTAAAGGGGAATTTTCTTCTCTGTGGTGGGCTCTGATCTGCTGTCCCTGAGAGTGGTCAGGAACGTTCCCTGGCTCCTTCCTGCTTTGACTGTACCCCCTCTGCCTCAGCTCTGCTTTGTTCCACCTCCAAGTGGCCTTGCCTGGCAGTCTGTCCTCCCAGCACCTCTGGAAGAGCTCTGCCAGAGATGAGTCCTGGAGCCCTGGGGACAGAGGGACGTGCTGTCTGCTGTTATCTGTCCATTCCAGGCCACAAGGACCCGCGTGGCTGGAATTTCTGTGCTCCTTGCTCTTCCCAAGGCACCTTGCAGAAATCCTGGGTCCTTGCTGCTGGTTGATTTCCCCCCTGGGTTCCTTTCCGAGCTTCCTTGCCCCCAGCTTGGTCTGCTGGCCAGGGACTCACCCTGGGGCACACCAGATCCTGCTGTTGGGGCACAGCTTGCTCTAGGTCTTCTGGTTTTGTCTGAAGATGCATGAACCAAAAATGCTTATCCTCTCTGTGCTGCCTGCTCAAGCAGTACTGAGGCAGAAACCAACGCTGCATGGCCTAAACACAGGAATTGAAGCCCTGCATGTAAAGAGAATTTACACAAAAAAAAGAAAACAAAAAACAAAAAACAAAAAACAAAAAAAAAACCACAACAAAAAACCAAAACCAAACAAAAAAACCCCCGAAAAAACCAAAACCAAAACCAAACCAACCAACCAACCAACCAAACAAACAAACAAACAAAAAAGAAACAAGCAAACCCAAATGTAACTTCCTGATTCCTTAGTGGTTATGGGTTTGGGGGTTTTGCTGGACACTTTGGAGATATGAAACTGCACCATTTGTAAGACTGGATTCTCCCTTCAAATTTCCATGCTGTCACGTGCTAGTCTGTTTCCCCCCTGGAATTTCAAACATGGCCTGTTTAAAAGCTGCCCTGAGCTGAATGTTTTTATCATGTTTTTATCATTTTTATCATCTTTCTGGGTCATGATGATGCTTTAAAATGATTGAAGATGCTTCTTTGCCACCTGCCTCATGGTTAGAAATCCCCAAGTCCCTTAGGGAAATCTGCTTTTACGGGAAGCTGTACCCAGCTTCTCTGAAAGCTGTTTGGGTTCTGAGGCTGTAGGACCAGTTTGCAGCTGTGTGTTTGGTGGAGCAGTGTCTTCCAGGCCTGATGGGAATACAGGCTTTGCCTTTCCATTCAGCTCCCTTCCACATGCACCTCAAACTTTCTGCCCCCTGCACTCCAAGATGCCAGTGTGGCATTTTGGTAACCGTGCCAGGGCTAACAGCACCCGGATTTTATTTGCCAACAGCAGATTCCAGGGTGAACAGCTGTATTTATGTGACCAGTGGCACCAGGGAAGCAGGCAAGAAACAAGAGAGGTGAGAGGTCTGGAAGAGGTGATTCCAGAGGAAACATGGCAGGAATGCAAACTGGCAAGCCAAGAGGAGACACATATCCGTGCACACCTGACAGAGCAGATGCCTTCCATTCCTCCTGTTGACATGCTAAGAAGTCAGGGCATTGAACTATAGGCAGGGACACTGAAGTTTGGCACAAGGAAAAGCTTTCTACAGCCATGAGAGTGATGGTGCAGGCAGCTGGGCTGTCTGCAAAGAGGGAGAAGTGTGTATTTTATCACTGGAAGGTTTTAAGATCAGGATGACCAAACCTCAGGTCAGGTGATCTAGTTCTCAACACCATTTCACCAGAACAATCTGTCTGAGAGATGAACAATCAGGAGACATGGAGCACATCACAAGGAGAAAACTGAGGCTGTGACTAGGCTGAAAGGAAAGAAGATGTGCCTTTAGGCTTTGGACAAAAATTTGGTGTCGCAGAAGAGTCAGAACTTTGGAAATTGGGCCATACTGGGAGAGCACAGCGAGGTCTAGGTGGCAATACTATCCAATTTCACACAACCTGGGAGCAGGCCCAGCTTCATTCCAGGCTGGCAGCCAATTTCCTGGGTGGATGAGCCATTTAGCTGATGGCACACCAGGGGAGAGAGCTGATTGCTGCCCTGGAGCCCATGGTGTATCCCACTTGTGCTCTGTCCTGTCAAGCTTTGCTCCAGGCTGTTGTGGTTTAGTAATGGTGTTCCCCAATTTAATACTCCCACTAAAGCCACGTGCTGCTCCCACTCCCCCCTCTAAACTGGAGGCACAAAAGGCAAAGATCATGGGCTGACATGAAAACAATTTACTGGGAACAGCAGAGAGGTAAGAAAATGAAGGTTAGCAGCAACAATATTCATTTTAAAAGTGTACAAAAGAGAGAGAGTGATTCACATGGCATTATGCTCATGAGAGAGCCATTTTTTGGCACAGGCAGATAGTGATAGAACAATGCTAGTTGTTTTAAACTAAAAGAGAAGAGATTTAGATTAGATGTTCATAAGAAGTTCTGTACTGTGAGGGTGGTGAGGCACTGGAACAGGTTGCCCAGAAAAGCTGTGGATGGCCCAGCCTTGGAGGTGTTCCTGGCCAGGTTGGACTGAAATTTGAGCCAACTGGTCTTGTGGAAGGTGTCCCTGCCCATAGCAGCGGGGTTGGAACTGGATTATCCCTAAGCTCCCTTCGAACCCAAACCATGCTGTGATTCTGTGATTCTATGAAAAGAATATCTTTGGTTAACCCTGACTTATGGCAGTCTAACAACATGGAACAAAGGTATGAGAAGCTACCAGAGCCTGCAGATTGTAAGAAGAGGGGTGGTGTACATGCAGGAAAAATGGCAGGAAAGAGAAACATTGCTGAGAGCAAAGGCAGGGCACCAGCTTAATCACTGGCTTGTCTGGGGGAGAGGGACTGGATAAAGAAGCAGAACCCAGGAAGAAAAAAAGAGGCAAAACTAAAATAGGAGGCAAAGCAAGTGACACAGTCAGGACTGATGTGGGGCCTTTGGTCAGCTGTGTGCTAATTATGGCAAGGTGACAAATGAGCAATGCAGGTGTAAGGCTGTGCCTGGAGTCAGCCAGGCCAGCAACATCTGCCACGTCCAGCACTCCCCCAGCTCCCCAAAGAGCCTGACTCAGCACAGGGCTGTCCTGCAGGTGGCTTTGTGTGGCAAGGACCCTGCTGGAGCGACCTGTCTGCATAAGGCACTGCCACAAAAGAAGGGACATGTGTCCAACCACATCCAGGCCAGAGGCAAGAAATGAAGGTACAGCTCAGGATGCAGGCAGGGCATCTGTGCTGGTGAAACACCAACTTTATTGAGGTTAGAGCCTTCAAACTCATCTTGCTCTGTGATTTTCTGTGTACATCAAGGCATGTTTCAAGATAACCAGGCTGTGTTTGAGAGAGAAATATTAAAATTTGGATGTTCTTATCAACAGGGACAGAAAATGTCTAGCAAACATTGGTAATGGCACAGCTTGTAATGCCTACAAACTTGTCTTGTTTTGTAGCATTCTTCTAGGTCTGTGCCTCAAAGCATGCTCAGCACAATCTGCCTGGTTAGTTTTAAGGAAAGAACATTGAAATTGAGGGTAAAGGGCTGAATACTTTTTTAGTGCATTGTTGTGGAGATATATCTTCAGGCATTTTAACACCTAAGGCCCTTTCCAGGTACACATGATGAAGGTGCACATATAGACAGACTTGTCTTGGCCTCTAAAAATGCAATGAGTCTCACCAAATTATGGATCCTCAGGTGGGTCTTTGGTGATTTGTCTTGGAGGTTTTAAGAATCTAGAAAGGGTCGGAGTAATTTTTCTAAAACAGTCATGATTTATCCTGAATCTTAGCTGATGATTGATAACTTAGCAGATGAATCACTGCCCACTAAGCAGATTTTCAGTGGCAAGCAGTACACAGATTTCTTTCCTCTGACAATAAAAGTCCTGCACACGCTGTTCTCCTCCACATGATCCCCATGCACATCTCCATGGCCCTCGTGCACACTCACAGCAGAGAACCTTCAAGATTAACTCTTTTGTCAAGATTAATTTGGACACATGTCACACTTCAGGGGAAGGGTGAGGTTATCAGCAAGGCTCTGAAAACCTCTAAGTGTCAGTTACTCTTGCTCTCAAAACTTCACTTCCGATCAAATCAACTCAAGCCAAAAGGCAAATCTCTCGGTTATCAAGAAAGATGCTTTCTGGAGCATCTCTTTTCCTCAACCAGTGGCTAAAAAACAGGCTCACTGAATGTTTTAGGTTGAAAAGGCCTCTGGGATCATGAGTCCAGTTATTAACCTAACACATCAAAGTCCACCACTGAACCATGTCCCCCTGCTGCAACACATCTTTTCAACTCCTTCAGGAATGGTGATTCCACCATTTCCTAAATAAATAAACAGGACTTGTCCCAATACTGAGGCCTGGGGAACACCACTAGTGACAAGAGGAACTTTTTAATGTGTTTGTTTCCCAGGCAGTGCTGTGGGCTAGGTCCAGGACAGAACGTGGCAGGAGCACAAGGATGCTGTGGTGCTGGACCTCGCTGTGTCAAACCTTTGAGTAATGTAGCCACAGAGTGTGACGATGGCTCTCTGGTCACACAGAGAAACAGATAGCTTTCCAGGCATCCCCCTGGGAAAGCTCAGAGAAAGAATTAAAATAATCATTAGTTTTTGTGAGTGTGTAGTACGCGTTGAACGTAGTGTTCATGGTAAGATGTTTACAAGAAGGTGTTGTTCTTAATTAACTAATAGTGTGAGAGGTGTTGTTGAAGACCAATCAGGTCTTCAATTAACGATTTTGTTTATAAAAGGTGTGTAGTTTTCTAATAAAGTTAACTTTTATGCCTTCTGAAGCATGGAGTTGTGTTGTGTTTTTCATTCTTGTTCTTGACTCAGTGGTGACAAGAAAACAAAGTGAGGACACCTCTCACAGCTGCATGTCTCTCTCTCTGCAGTATTTTTCTCATGAATTAAGGCTACCAAGGAGACTTGGAAAACACACTAGGATTCCACAGAGAATTGGTTCATCAGCAACTTGGGAAAACATGCATAAGTGGTAAATGCAAGAAGTTAAACTTTTCTCCTTGGTCAGGATATGGCTTCTGCCCTGTGCATGTGGGTTACATCTGAAAGGTGTCCAGAGCAGCAGTAAACATCACTATTGTGGACACGCAATAAAAATGGGAACCTGCTTCTCCAGATAAAGACAGGGCAATCCACAACATCTGTCTTGCTCCCAAACTGGGCATTTTTCCTGGACAGAGAATGCTTTCAGAGCCTTGCTTCAAGTAGCTGTGTTCTAGATCTGTGAGTTCATCTTGAAATAATAGTTGGCAGCCCAAAGCAATGTAACATTTAGCATGCTTTAAAGGACCATATGGAATAAGTTACACTGGAGTAAAACAAACACCAGTCTCTCACATCCAGTGTTATTGTTAACAACTTACTGGGCTCTGTGTATTTTTCAGCAGCAGGGATGACTCACTAAATAACAGGATAATGCCATGGATCACTAGCATGTTGTGGTCTGTGGCCACAGGAAGGGTTTACTTTTGTTGTGTACATGTTGGCAGTCTCAGCACACCAGCAGCAAATCCAGAAGTTTGTTGCTGCCTCTGGGGCAGAAGCATAAGATCTCTGCTTGGAACCTTTCTGTTAGCCAAAAAAATAACATGGGATAGTTCTCCTGTCAGTCTTGCCAGGCTGCAGCAAAAGCAACGAGCTGGGAGTTAGAGGCTGGGGAAGTGGTGTCACCTTGGATGTGCTTCCTTGCTCCAGTGTGTGGGTGTGGCAAATGCTGGTGAAGGAGGGGGCTCTTTCCAAGAGGTGGGATCCCTGCTACCACACTGACTGGGAATGGGATCCCTGCTCCCACACTGACTGGGAATGGGATCCCTGCTCCCACACTGACTGGGAATGGGATCCCTGCTCCCACACTGACTGGGA
>VXAX01001972.1:20077-38451 GCA_013399835.1 Leptocoma aspasia
TTTTAAATTTTTGTTTGTTTGTTTGCCTAGAACATCCTGGCATGAGCAGCTCCAGCCATTGACACCTGATGAGGATCAGGCCGGTGCTGACAGCACGGTCATTTGCCTGCTGAAAGCCCTGTGAGCTGCCTGTGGCAGGGCATCATCTCTGTCCCGTGTCGCATCGCTGCCGTGGCCCGGAGCACGGGCAGCGAGGCGGTGGCACAATTCATACACCATTAAAACTGCTTTATGTAACACAATCTGCCTCAAAAGAACCCAACGCAGCACGGAAAGTATGCGAGGCAAGGCAGGAAGGGCTGGTACAATAGCACAAACAGAGACAGAGCGTCTGTAAAGGACAGCACACGTGGTTACCAGCGGGAACATTCTGCACCCAACGGCCCCTTTGTTCCTCATTTTCTCATGGCCATCATCAAGGGAGAGCTGCAAACACGTCATCAAAAGCTGAGCCTAGCAGCAAAACTTCGTACCTGCAGTGGGTCTTGGCAAATGGGAACTGCTGGTTCTACTGCAGGTCCAGCTGGCCCTGAGGGACCTGGGGAGAATCACCACAATTTATTTTCTTCCCTAACCACCACTGTGGTCTAAGCCACTTCTTCACCTTCCTCCTCCTGTGTGTTGCCCAAACACCAGCCCGTTCTCTTAAATTCATAGAGCTGCAGAGTCACAGAAGAGGCTGAGTTGGGAGGGACCCAGCAGGGTCACTGAGCCCAGCTCCTGGCCCTGTGCAGGGCACCCCAAGGGTCACACGGTGTGCCTGAGAGCACTGTCCAAATGCCTCCTGAGCTCTGGCAGGCTGGAGCTGTGACCACTGCCCTGGGGAGCCTGGTCAGTGCTCAGCCACCCCCGGGTGAAGAAACTTCTCCTGATATCCAACCTAAACCTCATGACACAGCTTCAGGCCATTCCCTCAGGTGCTGTCACCACAGAGATCAGTGCTGCCCCTCCTCTTCCCCTGGTGAGGATGTTGCAGACCCCACTGAGGTCTCCCCTCAGTCTCCTCCAGGCTGAGCACACCAGGTGACCTCAGCCACTCCTCACACGGCTTCTCCTCCAGACCCTTCCCCTTCCTCGTGGCCTCCTTTGGACACTCTCTGACATGTTCATGCTTTTTTGTGGTTCTGGTGCCCAAAACTGCCCCCAGCACTCCAGGTGAGGCTGCCCCATGCAGAGCAGAGCAGGACAATCCCCTCCCTTGCCCAGCTGGGGATGCTGTCCCTGATGCCCCCCAGGACACGGGTGGCCCTCCTGGCTGCCAGGGCACTGCTGGCTCAGGTTCAACTTGCCATGGACCAGGAGCCCCAGGTCCCTTTCCATGGCACTGCTCTCCAGCCTCTCATTCCCCAGTCTGTACATCCAGGGCTGCCCCACCCCAGGTGCAGAATCTGGAAATTTGCCCTTGCTAAACTTCATGAGGTTGGTGATTGCCCAGCTCTCTAATATGCCTAATTTGTATGAGCCTGGGTAATTTTAAAAAATCATTCTCAGCCTGCAAAATGTAGAAAGATGAAGGTTCTGCTCTGCAGGGCTTTCCTGCTGCCTTGGTCCAGCTCACTGCCCCTGCCTGCAAACCCTGCCTAGCTCATAGCCTCAGGCCCTGGCCAACCCTGCAGTCCAGTTGTTTATACACAAGGACAGTGCAGGGAAAGGGTCTCCTATGGAAATCAACCCATACCTTCCCAGCTGCCTGCTGCATTAGCATCTGGAACCTTACTCTGCAAGCAGGAACTGGGTTTGATCTTTTTCTGTTCTTGTTCATTCCTGCACAAAGCAGAAATGGTGTGAGTTTGCTTTCTGCTGTTGTGTCTCTTTGGATGGATGGAGCAACTTCTGTCACTGGAAGTATGGAGGCACTTTTGACAGAAGTGTCTGATTCTGCTGGGCTCTGGGTACAGCTATAATGCACTGAGGGAAAGCAGTCATTTCTCTCACTAGTGATCCACGTGGCAAAACTGCTATGGCAAAAAAGGAACGGCACCTGTCCCAGAAAACAGCAGCAAACATGACAGAAGTGTAGTAACACAACAGTTGAAGGTTTCAAACTGTTCACAGCCTTATGATGGATGAAGGCAAGAGAAAGGCAGAAAGAATGGAGTTTCACACTTCCAATCTCAGCAAAGCACCCAGGGGAAGGTCTGGTTCAGCCACGACTGAATGTCACTAGCATAGCTCTGCCAATCATCCTGCAGCCAGAGGGGATTTTGGAGCCCTGAATGGCTGAATATTGTGAATTTCAGACATTTCTCATCTCTACAGTTTGCTTATGGCCTGATACTCCTTTGTCCTGAATAGAAAGATCCTATATTTTGATTTCTTCCCCTGCTGGGAGGCCATGACCAGATTCACCCAGGCCAATGGAGCTGCCAGGATGAAAGCAGTGCTTGTCTGAAGAAAGCTTGGTCACAGAATTTTGCCTGAAGGTATCTGTCATCCAGGGAATCACAGAGATTATTTTTAGCCCTCTGGGATTAGGAAGGAGTTCCCATCCTGTAGCTCAGGGGCTCCCTAGCATCTGCAATCATGTTGAGGTGATGGGATTTTGACAACTTTCCTCCAGAGTGTTTTCATTTCTGAAACCTTGTTGGTGTGATAACATTAATCAGCACTTCTGTGGAAATAGTGCTTTTGGAGATGAACATTGTAATCAGGGTGAAGAGCCTCTGATGAGCATTGCTGAAATTAAAGAGTGTAAATTCAGCAAAATGGCTTTCACTGGGGAAATGCATTTTGATCCAAAGCCACGGTTATCCACTAGCTCCATGCAAGCTTCACAAATGCTGATGTCCTTCACTGTTCTCCCAGGGGCAGGGGGTGTCCCAGACTGCCCTGGATTTGTGTAAGCCTTGCTGAAGGCAGCAAGGGGCTGGGGAAAGGCAGCTCTTTGCACCCCCCTGTTGCAACTGCATAAACTGGAGTAGACAAATATTCAAACCCAGAGAGCAAAGCAAGGCTGCAATGTCAGTGTTGGTGTGACTGGAGCTAGGTAATTTGTGCATGAGCATGACTAAATGTGAAAGAAAGATATCAGTTTGTCTGTAAACTCGTCAAGGGTGAAACATTTCAGAACGTTTGGCCTATAAAACAGAAATACAAAGACCAGAAGTATCACTTCCCTCCAAAAAGCATGAAGTGACTCACACTGCCAATGCTGGGGCCATAAAGCTGCAAGGGCACAGCTCTGGGGCAACCCAAGATTCTCTCTTCCTCCCTTCAGCCTCTGTGAGGGACTTCCTTCTTTACCACCTCCCTGGAAAGAGAGAGGAAAGCAGAGGAGAAAAGAGAATTTCTTACTGCTGGCTACTGCTGCTTATACTTCACACGCTGCTACTTAATGCTGTTAATGCAGCTCATACAACACAGGACAGATTTAATATGCAATTAAAATAATTACTAGGTAATCATTAATAATTTCCTGCGTGTTCTCAGGGGTCTGAAAGCAAGCTCCAGGCTGGCAGAGCAGCAGTCCTGCACGGCATCAATCCCATCATTGATTAAGTGTCCTCATTTTTTTTCCCCCTTCCTCAAGATTATCTGCCCAAAATAATGGAATCACAGGAGCACAGAGTGGTTTGGGTTAGAAGGGACCTTAAAGATGATCCAGTTCCAACCCCTCTGCCATGGGCACCTTGCCCTGGAGCAGTTTGCTCAAAGCTCCATCCAGCCTGTCCTTGAACACTTCCAGGGATGGTGTATCCACAACTTCCCTCTAAAATTTCTCCCTTATACGGGATCTAACCCTGTTTGGGGGTAGCTGGGGGGCAGCAAGAAGAAGAAGAAGGGAGCTGATTTTGCGTGCTGCTTCCTTTTGTACTGTCAGAAACATCCCCATTCTTCTTGGGGCATGGGAAAGGGGGCAGTGTCAGCAGCCAGAGGAAGACAGGAAGAATTGCTAGGAAATCTTCTTTCTCTGTGGTGTTCAAACATGGGCATGGGAGCCCAGAGAGGCTGTAGGATGTCCCTGCTTGGAACCCTCAAACCCCAGCCAGACGTGGTCCTGAGCAACCTCGTCTGAGCCTGGCCACAGTCCCTTCCCACCTGGGTTATCCTGTGATTCCCTGTGGTTCCAAGACCCAGAAGTTTGACAGAGGAACTTCTCCAGCACTGATGGCTGCTGTTTGCCCAGCAGGAGGCCCAGAGCAGAGAGCCAAGTGCTTCTTTCATGGGCATGGGCTGATTTACCAGATTTACCTCCACATCAGATACCCTAACCTTCCCACCGTGTCTCATCTTCTGCTAATTAAATATTCAGGGCTGGAAGGCAGTGGAGACAGAGATTGATCACTTGATATTTCAGCTGTGATTACTATGAATTCATTCATTTAAACCAATTCGGAATTTATTTTTCTTGCTTTTGAAGCCTGCCTTTGGACAGTTTAATAACATTACTTCTATTGACTGCAAAAATAAATATCTGACAGCTCTAGTTTAGCAACGTCTCATTTGTAGGGGTGCTTTCTGATGTATAATAATAAATACACCCTTGTTAGGAATATATGATCTATAAATCAAACTTCCCAAGGTCTTTGATTAATCTGTGTGAGTGGTGTGAGGAAGATTGCTTTCAGCCTGTCACAAGCAATCCCTGCTCTGGGCTCCAGTAGCAACCACTGGCACCGAGGTCACAAGTCAGCTCCTATTCAATCCCATTTGTTTTCATCTCCCCATAACCTTCCCAGACATTCACCTCTGGGGCTAAAAATTTTCTGTGTTGTGCCTCTGCACGAGGAGGCTCTTGGACAGCTTTATTTTGGGAGGAAGGGCAGCAAGAGGCATGATTTCCCCCTCCCTCCTGTGGCAAGGGCAGTGGGATAACATTTGCAAAGTAGCACCAAAGTTCTTCTCTCCAAAGAGATGGATACAGCCCACAGCTGGAAGTGGCTGGCTGAGGCACCTTCACAGGCACACAAAAAATATGGTTTCAAGCATGAACTCCAAGGAGTCACATGGGAAATAGTTTGGTATAGCCCCAGACCACCCCAACCCTGCACAGGCAATGCCTATTCTCATTTTTGGGGTGCTGCACTGCCCAGGCGTCATCCCCATGGCTGGGAGAGGGCAGGTAACTGGGATATCTCCAAGACAGTGTAAAATTTTCAGAAAAATGCCTGGGCCTTGCTGATACCAGCAGGTTTTCTCTTTTAGTGGAGGCCATGGGTGTCCATGCCCTGCTCACAGCACTTGAAAAACCTTTTGACTGAGGCTTTTGCATCAGTGAGTTCTTGTTTTATTGTCCTGGCCTCCCTTTCCCTGGGTATGTTGTTTCCACTAATGAAAGTGATGTTAGTTAGCAAAACCCCTTTGCAGAACTTAGCCCAAGGTTTAGGAATGGCTCACCAAGGTTTAGGAATGGCTTACCAAGGTTTAGGAATGGCTCACCACAGTTTAGGAATGGCTCACCACAGTTTAGGAATGGCTCACCAAGGCTTAGGAATGGCTCACCAAGGTTAAGGAATGCCCCACCAAGGTTTAGGAATGGCTCACCAAGGTTTAGGAATGGCTTACCAAGGTTTAGGAATGCCTGTCCTCTCCCCAGAGCCAGCCCTGCATGGCCATGGGACAGTCCTCCTGCAGACCTGAGTGACCACAAAATGTGTTTTCTTCCACAGCAGCAGGTTTGACACTTCAGAGCAGGAGATGTGCTGTCTTGTGACGTGGATTTAATAAGACAATTTAAAAATCCGCATAAACCCCGACACGATTTTTTTGCAACAAGATTATGGTTTTACTTATCTCCAGCCTTAACTTAAACTCTAGCTACATCTTCTAGATTGAACTTGTTCTTTTCAAGCCCATACAGTTCATTCTTAATGGTCTAAGCTCTTGAGGTTGCCAGAAGTGTAAGGATTCTGCTTTTAAAATATCCAAGCATTTTTAAGCCTGGATATCTGGGAGCAGTGAGAGATTGTGAATAATTTCCAGCCCACTGCAGGGTGATGCTGCTGAGGGTCCCTCTCTGCCTGGAGCTGAGTCAGTGGGAGCTAAGATAAGCCTGGGAGCAGCCTGTGCTCTGCAGAATGAACATATGTTCTCCAGAGCAGCCCCTGCATTCGCTCTTCCCTCAGCAACTTTCATGGTATGATTTCCTTTCCCCCTCTTCCCCGCCTAAATTAAGAACTTCATCTTTTTTTCTGAGGGGTTTTTAAGTTTTCCCCTCGCTGTGGGGGGCAGGGAAGGGCAGAGGCTGGGTGACAGAAGCTCTCATTGATTGAACTGATGACATCTCTCACGTCCTACCTAAGAAGAAAACTTGAATAACTGGTAACTTGGGCAGTGTTCTGAAAGATCTTGGTGATTGTCAGGTTGTTAAATTGGCATCCCTGCTGCATGGTAAAGAGGGGGAAAAATTAGATGGAGTTACATTAGGCTGGTGAATAAACCTCTAAAGGTTGCAGAGTCCTCAGAAATGTTCTGCAAACTTGGTGGTGGTGCAGGGGATGGATCTGCCAAGCAGATCATAAGAAATCATGAGAAAGAAAAGAATTAGAGGGGACATAGAAATAAGAAATGGAGCTGTGTTTACCTTTTCAAACAAATGTTTTAAAAGGTAAAGGAGCAATAAATGCTTGTTTTCTCCATGGAGAGAACTTGCCTGTGGAATCTCTTGCAGGGATCCAGGAGGATATGGCCAAGCTTGCTGCTGGTACAGACCTGTACTGGCTGGTCTAAACTAACTTAGGAGCTTCAGAATAACATGAACTTGCCAATAAAATTCATTTTGTTAAACTGCAAAATTGTATCTGTGCGTGCGGGGGAGCCTTCAATATGCAGATATGCTGTTTGTCTCTAAATGATCATGTGCCAGTTGCAAAGGGGAGCTGGGCATTTGTGGGACTCTAAATCATCATGAAAACATCGATTTGCAGCTCAGCATGGTCGAAATTGAAAATGGGGTGTGAGCAACTATTAGGAAAGATAAAACCAGATGGTTTTATCCTGGGTATCCTGGTTATGGATAATGGTTATCCTGCTGCATAAACCCCACATGTGCCTCAGACTTGCACGTGGCATGAAGCTCTGTGCACTCTGTCTCAGAGAATTCCATGGAAGCAGTGGAGGGACAGGAAGAAGGGATCTGGGGACCAAGGTGTGGGTGAAGAGTTTGAATATAATATAAATATAACATATATTATATATATTAAAANAAAGGGCTGTGATCCTCCATGAATAAGGCTGAGACCAGAGAAACAGCAGCTGCTGCTTCTCATCACTGAAAAACCTGCAAAGATTTTTTAGAGAGATATTAAAAGAGACTGAAAAGAAGACCCTCTTCCATGGATCCTGTGTTGCACAGGGAAGCTGTGGTGCTCCCTGCCAGAAAATGCTGCACAAGCTAAAGACCTAAATGAGAGAAAGCTTAAGAAAGTAATTAGAGAACTCTTCCAGAGATGATGTGTCAAAGGTTGTATACCAGGATAATAACTCCTATGGCCTGCACTCTGACCAGTATGCTGGCAAATGTGGCAAGGAAGAGGTGCTTGTGTGCCTCCCCCAGAATTTGTGGTCACACAAGGGGCTGACAGAGATATAACAACTGTGTCTGGTCGATGACCCTGCTGGAAAAATCACTTTTTGCCCTGTGTGTTTTCCTCCCTGCCACTGAGTTTCCAGGCTGTGGCAGTGTATGAATTTGCAGAAATAAGCGTGGGGAGCTGTGTTTGGGCTGATCCCTCCAAAGGCTGACAGCAGTGCAGCGTACAAGGACAGGTGACAGTCAGATCCTGCACTGCATTTGAGACAATAAATCCGTTCTGTTCTGCATAATCTCCAGAGCCCAAGTACAAGGTGCCTTGCAGTCAGCGTTTTCCACGTGCCCCTGAATGACTTGGAACAGGAATGTGAAACGTGTTTTAACAGTTTCAGTGCTTGTTCTCAGAAGTGGCAGCATTTTGGTGGCACGGGATCCCATCCCTTCTATTTTTTTCCTCAGCCTGGGTATCTTTTACAGTGAAAGCACTTTGCACATTTTAAGTTACTCTAGCAGTGACTGCTTTCACTGCTAGAGTGAAAGTGTGAAAATTTCTTTTTATTTCTACCACTTGCTAATCCTGTTTTGGCTGGTGCAGCCCCTGCAAGGAGCTCTCTCCATGGGATGTGTTACTCAGAAATGATCCGTGCTATTGCTGAGGTTTGGGGAGTGCTTTGATCTGTTTTGTGATTCTGCTTCACTTGCAAAGCAAACGTGTTTGCTGTTTGCCCGTTTGGTGGAAAGGGGAAAAAAAACTTGCATTGTTTATTTTATTGCTCGACAGGGGCAGTTTTGCCTTTCCATATTCACCAGATTTTTAAAAGGTGGTGTTTCTGTGTACAAGCCAGGTTAGGGGGGCAGGTAGCACCTCCTTTTGCTGATCGTGGGAGAGAGGGAGGGTAGGATGGCTTGAGAAAAGAGAATGAATCAAAGTGTCACAGACAGAGATCAGATAGGAGGAGACAAGGCATGTGAGCCCGTGCCACTTCAAATGTGCTTTTCCTCTGTTAGCCTGAAAGGAAATCCCTAATCCCTGTTTCATTCTCTGGAGCCAAATGCCTATTACAGCTTTCATTTGATAATTTGGGAATAGTATCACCTTGGTGGTGCGGTGAAAACAGGTGTATTCATATGACAAAAAAAATGTTTTATTAAAAAAAATTAATACACACAGGAGGTGGTGACTTAGTGATGGACAGACTTGCAGATCCATTTCTGGGGCCTTTTTAATTCATACTTTGAACTGGGACAGACACCAAGGGCCATAGCCCCTATTTCCATAATATGTGTTAGAAATTCAGCTTAAAAGATGCTATAGATGTAAGAAAGATTAAACACTTTTGGAATATCTAAATAGCTCTTATCTTCATTGTACAGTAATTTACTATCAAGTCCCGTGCCTGAAGACAGAGGAACAAATTGTGTTGTTTCTGCTTTTCTTTTGATGGACTGATTTCTGCCTGGTAACCCTTCCATATGGCTCCTTACTTTCACTGCTTTTTCCATACTAACAGCATCCTTGCCTTTCTGACATGTATTTCTTATGAGAGCTATCAATTCCTCTCACCCTCATCAGTGAAGAAGTCTGGCAAACATATTTATGCTCTGGATCAGATGCCAGTTCTCCAGAGCAAAATGAAACTGAGGTTACCACAGCTGGTGTCTGAATCTGCTGACGCTGCATTCCCTTGGGAACAAACTGATTTACTCAGTCTCTGCCGAGCAAGTGGAGCAGAGAGGTGAGCCCAGGTCAGGAAATGGGCAGGGCAGGACCAAAGCATGCTGCTGTGTGCTAGGTAGAAAAAAAAAAAAGGCTTTAAATAAGAGCAGGATCTCACTGGCAGGAGGGAAAGGATTCCTCACTTCCCCTTTGGAGGCAGCAGGTGAAATGTGCCCAAGGGCAAAGACAATCACTCCAAGGCACATTTGGATTTTAGACTACTCCTACACTTTGTTAATAGCCCAGGCTCTTCCTAGCACTGAATTGTGAAATCTTTGCAGGCATAATTCTAATAGACTTCCTTTACAGTACAGCAATTATGGTGATTGATATGGACAAATGTGATCTTGAAACAGCAATAACGAGACAATAGAGCTCGATACTGAAGCAAATGCATTTTGAAAATCAATTTTTGAGATGAAAATTGCAAGAAAAATCATGCAAGTGTGCACTTGACTCCCTCACTCCTGTCTGGCTTTTGTCCTGCAAAACTTTTAGCAGTGACCTCAACCACATTGATGTGGATTATTACTCCCTCAGAAGGCTATGCCGTGACAAATGAGCTTACCTGCTCCTACCAAAAGGCTGGAAGTTAAGGTATATTGGTATATATCTGCTGCATAGTATCTTTTTAGAGGAAGAGAAAATGTTCTGGAACATGCTTAGCAGTATCGAGGAGGAAAATGTGAATCCATTACAGCTCACACATAAACACTCACTAAAAATTTGTCCAGGTGGAAGAGTAGAGAGCAGATACTTTACAGAAAGGTAAAATGGGCAGAGCCAGCTTGGACTGTGGGTCTGACCTGGCAAACAAGTTTACAAATGCACTTCAGTGTCCACTTGGCACTGTAAACAAAATTTGTGCCCAGCTGTTTGCAAAGCCCCGTGCTCGGGGAACTGACCTGCAGCAATATTCCAATTTATCACCAGCTTCCTTCCAAACCTGACTCCCTCTGAGAGCCGGCTACCCTCAGCCTGCTTTCCCTGCACGAGAAGGAATACTCTGCTTTTTACTGGTATTTGTGCAGGATGAAGTCATCCTTAGGGTGGAAATGCCAAGCTCCTCTCCCCTTTCCCTGAGTTTCTGACAGCTCAGCCTGCACTCCCCTCTGCTGGAGGGTGAGGATTGCTCGGGTTGCCCTGCTCCTGCTCCGGCAGGGAGGTTTTCCCTGCTCTGAGGGGTGGAAGGGTCACTGGGAGGTGGAAGGTGCTGTGCCCTGTCCCTGCAGTGCAGGGCCATGGTTTAATGGCTCTGTCTCCTCTGCCTTGTCAGGTTTTTCTCTCTCAAACACCACATTTAACCTGGTGCTTTGTCATGCTGCTGTCTCTGAGCACAAGCACACATCTTTTGTGAGCTAGCTGGAGTATTTCCCAGATCCACGCCTTTTGGTGAACTTGCTAGATTTCTCTTGCTGGTATGGATGATTATAACGACTTTATCCAAACGATGGAATGAAGATTGTATGTGATTTCCATCTCCTCATGTGTTTGGAGCTGCAGTGCTTCAGGATCTGAACTAGCACGGGTCAGTGACAGAGAAGATGGAGGTGTACACAGGAAATGGGAGCACTTTTAAAATTCTAAATTCTCAAGAAACTTGTGTGTACATCAGAAAAAAAAGCAATGCAACGTAGGCCACCAAAATTTACCCTTCCACCAAACACTGGCCTTGCAACAGCTCTGTGTGCCTCCAGCAAGACATGCCAGGTGGTTTTGAAGGTGCCAGGCACTGTAGATTTATCTGTTACCCTGACACTACCAGCTGCTGGGGTGGGGGAAGCAAAGAAACCCCAAAGCCCACCAAGACAGCAGCAGCTGCTGTTTCCATTCAGCCCAGGGCAAGAAGGAGCACGTTGGGACCCACTGTGCTCTGTGAGAGTCACCCCAGGGAGGCTGGGGACCCTGGCACAGCCTGTCCTCCCTGCAGCATCCAGCTTTGCAGGAGCACCTGCTGCAGCTGCTGGCTCACCACCCACTGTGTCCTTTTGTCACTCTAGTGCGCGACACGGAACGCAGAGACAGAGCGCAGTCACACCCGAGAGAGGGCAAGGAGGAAGAAAACTTTATTCTGGTTTTCGCATTATATAGGGTTTTGGAAATGACCATCGATTGGAAGGTGAAGTTACATCCTCTCCAACCACACTGGTCAATCACAAAGTCTATCAAACCTTTCTCCTCCCAGGAGAAAGAATGAAAAACAAGAAGACAGTCAGAAAAACATGTGCATGTTTACAAAAGCAGTGTGAGAAACTCTATTGTTGTGGTCCACACACAGAGGAAAGGACTCTTGACAATAATTTCAGNTCCTGTGATTTCAGCTGACCCTCTGGGCACGGCCAAAATTCCTGAGCAGGGACTGTGCTCAAAGGGAAGGGCTTGAGCTGTAGCAAAGCCTCTGTAGGACAAGGGGGAATGGCTTCAGCTGGGAGAGGACAGGTTCAGATTAAATGATGGGAGGAAAATTCTTCCCTGTGGGGCTGGTGAGGCACTGGCACAGGCTGCCCAGAGCAGCTGTGGGTGCCCCATCCCTGGAGGTGCTCCTGGAGAGCTCTGAGCAAGCAGCTCTGGTCAAGATGCCCTGCCCATGGCAGAGGGGCTGGAACCTGATGATCTTTAAGGTAATTTTCAACTCAAACCATTGTATGGTTCTGTGGTTCTATAAAGCTGCACTTTCTTTTGATTCAGACCACACAGCTCTGCCTCTTCCCTCTGGGATAAAAAGGGAAAGTCACTGTAGGACCAGTGTATTTGGGATCTGTCACTGGAAACTGAGTCAGGTGAATGTGGCCTTAATGCTCAGATTTCTCACTGCTGTGTGAACAGCTCTGATCACTGATTTTATTTGAATGCTGATGTTTCTCATTAATGCTGTGCCAAACCCGGCAAAGCAAACCCTGCTGGAATCTGTTGTCCTTGGATCACCCCTCTGAGTTCAGGTGTTGGAAAGGACAGACACAACAAAAAGGAAAATGGTGTTTTTTCAGTAAAGTGGTGAGTTGTAGCCTGGCACTGAGAGCTTCTGGAACTTTCCTTAGTGCACAGTAAAAGCTGTGTGGCATTGCAATAATTACTGTGGAATTTCTTTAACCTGTGTTCTTGTTCTAGTGTTGGAAACTCACCTGACACATATAGAATCATCTTGGAATATTGCCATTACTTACTGAAAACTGAACTGGACACTTTTCCCTTAATATCCATTTTGATAATCGTAAATAATCCTAGAAACTGAGAGATGGGAGCATTATATGACTAATTACAAATGAATCAGCACATTTTACAGGGTCAGTGATTTACAGGCTGGGATTTAACTGCCTATTCTGCTTAGTTACACTGCATTAGTGAGGAATCACCTGAGAAATTCCTGCATTCCGACTAAACAAGGGGGAAAAGCAGGAAGAGAAGAAAACAGTGACCACTGGATGTTGTCAAAACTTGACTGGACAAAGGCACGAGCAATCGATCTGGTCTGAAGTTTCCCTGCTTTGAGCAGAGAGTTGGACTTGGTGCTCTTGAGGCTGAGTTACTCAGTGATTCTGCAAATTTTCACAAATTGCTTCCCATTTGTCAGGTTGGGGTGGAAGCTGTGCAGGATCCCTGGCTGGTGTCAGGACAGCAGAACTCCTGCTGCCAAGTGATGCACAGACCCTGCAAACCAAGAGCCCCCCAGCCTGAACAGCAAACCTCACTCAGCTGGTAGCACCAGAACCGCGCTGATCACGGAGCTGTCAAAGCCAAGCTAAAACAGCTCCCAATGAAAAAGTAATCTTTGGGATTTCTGATGTCAGAAACGTGCCCATGAACATCCACACAAAGTTTGACTTGGACATCAAAAGAGTTCCTTTGTAAACAGCCCACAGTCCATGTTAACAGCTCTTAATTTCTGTTGGAGGTTGCACAGGGATTCTGTAAAGTGCCTGGGAGCAGATCTCAGGGGGTGTGTGCCACACAACATGTGGCTTTACTATTATTTTAGTCTTTTTCCTTCTAAACCCTCCCAAAGCCCACACAGTTCTGAGGACTGTCTACAGGAAGGAGAGGCTGAGCTCAATTGCAGTTTTTTGGTGGCACTGAGGTCTTCAGGCACTTTGAGGGACTTACCCGAGCAGGTGTGATAGCTCCTCAGCACACTGGAGCACTTTGCTTGTCTAATTCTCTTCTTAGGATTTTTTATCTTATTTCTACAGGGAAAATATGAGATTATAACCCCCAAATAAAATGCAATGTTCAAAAGGTCACATGGCACCAAAATACAGAAGATGTGCTCCAAGGATTTGAAGCAGTGAGTACTCACAGTCCACAGTGCAGAAAGTGGTCAGAGGCCACTTGCTCCTCAGAAGAGCGTTTGGAGGTACAGGGCAAAGGCATGAGAACACAGCCTGGCTGAACAGATTTCCAGGCCTAAGAATATATTTATATTTATATTTATATTTATATTTATAAATATAAAACTATATAAATGTATATCTTTATATCTATATATTTATATATTTAACAATCAAGATGTGCAAATTCATTTTAAGGCAGAGCATACCCAGAAACACCAGCAGTTCTTTCTGAATGTGCCTTTGGGCTGGGTCATGTTTTTCAAACAGCTTCAGCCCAGTCAAGATGTGACATCTGGGTGACAGAAGGAGGTCAGCTGTGCTGGGCTGGAGCTGCTCGGTGTGGGGTGTGGAGGTGGAAGAAGATGCCCATAAGTGCATCACTTATGGCAAGGCCACCACCCTGTGCAGAGAGTGAGGAAGCAGCAGCCTCCCGGCATCAGGGAACAATTCCTCCTGCCACCTCCTCAGGCCCTTCACACTTTGTTTCCTCCTCTGAAAACCAGCCACTCCTGTTTTCCTGTGCTGCTGCTCTGCTCGTTTCAGGGAGTTGAAGAGAAGTCCAACTAAATGAACAAAAGCACAACTTGTTCGAAACAGTTAATCCCAAATAAAGTCAGATTTTAAGACTTGCTGTATGAAATGGAGCACTCCCTTAATTTTCTTCAAAATTGGAGCTTGTTCCCCATAAAGAAAAAGAGACTTTCAAGTTACTGAATAATCAGAATTGGTTTATTTAATTCCTCCTATCATTTCAAAGGCTCAAAGTAGGCTTGGGTTGTGGATATTTTTTTTTTTTGGCACACTTGAGAAGTATTCTGGAAATACTTTACCTACTAAGTATCAGTCTTGCCTTTTAAATGGTTTTTTTCCAGAGCATTTTCACGTAGCCTTTTCCATCTCTGATGTACACATCACACCTTTTCCCAGAGCAGGAATATGGGATGCTTTCCTGCCCTTCCTCTGCTCTCTTCTTCAAGGGCTTCTGGGACTTGCAAACTTAACCCAGTGGTGTGCCTTGTCCTCAAATTCTCCTGCAGCCAGTATAATTCCCTTGGATTTTGCCTAGGATCACTCAAGCTGTTCCTAAAATAAGAAATCCTGGAGGATTTTGGAAAGCCTTGCCTGCCATGCAGGAAGCTGCCTGCACCAAGGCAGCAGGTGTGGAAGAGAGGCTCAGCTGCTGTGCCAAGGGGTGGGAACGTGTCACCATCTGCAATATCTGCACCTCAAACCCAGATCTGTGCCCCACTGTTGGGAAGTATGAAACAGGAAAGCCTTACAAATATGACTGTTTAGACTTTGAGAATATGAAATATATAAGTGAAATAGAATTGAAAGCAAGTTTCAGTGTCTAAGATGCCGAGCCTCTGTTACTGAACAACAGAGGAACAATAGTGTGGCCAGCTGAAGGCAATCCCCTTTTGATTAAACAATGCCCTTCTCCTCACCAAGAGTCCAAGGGTCAGAGCAGACCCTCCCAGCTTGGCAAGAGGGGTCCAAAGAGTAGTTTTTAGGGTTTAAAATATAACATAGTATGGTAATGTAGTGATTCTTATAGGCTATATGTAAATGCTATAGGATTTGTGTCTTGTGCTAGATTGGTTAGTGTAAATTAGAACATTCAGTGTAGAAGAAGATTAAATGCATTGTAACGGGAACTTAGGTCTCTTACTCTTACTCTTACTTTAACTCTCTTACTCCTGCCTTTTACTCTTGTACTTACTCTCCTACTTCTACTCTTACTCCATCTCTCAGCCGTGCTCTGAGCTGTGACTGGCAGCTCCAAGCAGGGGCTCTAAACCCACACCTTATGTAATAAACCTCATGCTCCAAGCCCAGCCTTGACTCCAGAGATCTCTCCTCTCCATCTGTCCCATCACCGACCATCCACATTGCCACACCTCAGGAAGAGCTGCTGCTGCCGTGGCAATAAGGGATCTTGCTCCTGACACTGCCCTGCAAAGGGTTACTGTGGGCAAGGGGGTAAAATGGAATTAATCCTGTGAGGAAACCACATTTTGAGTGATCATTCACTTATTAAAGCAGAGCCAGTGTTTAACACTTCTTCAATGCAGTATTAGAGGGAAGTGAATGAATTATTGAATGAACTATCTTCAAAAGTTCCCTAAGGCTTATATCATCTTGCACTTACCAAAAGCATGATGCCTGCTGCGCTCAGATAATCCATTTACAAAGCTTTTAAATATATTTAAGGGTGAGCTTTGTAGGTTTCCTATTTCCAATTAAACAAAGAGTCAGCTTCTTTTAGAGAAGCCTTTAAGAAGCACAAAATCTCATTGTTTAAAATAATTTTGCAAGCTCGTTCCCAATTCCCAACAGGCCTCTCTAGTCTTTGAACTGAATTTTTTCCCTGTAGTGTCATTTTGAATGGAGTAGGTTTGTCCTGAGTTTGCCATCTCTGATTTCCTCATGGTGTTCAGGGTGTAGAAGTCTCCTCTGCCCTGACTGAAATGCAGCTTGCAATGTTTTTCTGTGTCCCCCACCACGATGGATGGGGCTGTGAGTGTTGCCTTCTCCAGGAGGTTTTATTCTTTTTCTGCAGCTGTCCAATTTCAGACTGGTTTTGAGAAAGGCCAGCCCCAAAAACTGACAATAAGGTTTAGCTCAAAGTCCCCAGCTATGTAACCAAACACTCTGCATGTGCAGTTTTAGGGATGTTTGAGACAAGGTGTTGCTCCGTGGTGAAATTTGGAGTTCCCTGTGACAGTGAATGGAAAATGTTAGTGGTTTCATTAACGTTGATGTAATGTCCCAGGGCTTTTTCCCAGGAGGAGCAGCAGGACAACAGAAATGTCCTCTTCCAGCACAGTGATCAGCACTGATGTTGGAGCACCTAAAATTACACTTACAAAGGGAAATTGTGAGTTTTAAGAGGCTCAAAATTATCTCAGTTCCTAAGGGCTATGACTAAACGGCTGCATAACTAACTAATAATTTTTCAACCTAAATTAAATAATAAATCCCACCATGTGAAAGCTTATTTTTTGTTCTGGATGTATTTTGCAGTCACTCCAGTTCTTGCTATGGTCCATCAAGTTGCAAAGACATCCAACACAAAGAGCTAAGAGTAATTTGCCTTGATTTAGGGTTTTCATCTGCTGCACAAGCTGGGAAATTAATTGGAATGGGTGTTCATACTTCAGGGAAAGCAGATCTGAGCTGACTGAGACACATAATGACAACTTCTAATTTGTACAGGGCAGCCTTCACATGACTATGGCTTTTGGTTCCTCGAGTGAGCAGCCCAATCTCATTTTCATAGCCTCTGTTTAATATCTTGCTTCTGGGATCAGTGGAGAAATAGGAAAAAAAAAAAAAAAAGATTCTTTATGCACATGCATTTTTCAGTGCTTTTGGGTACTGTTGTAATTTCATTCCTAAAGGAGTAGAATTAATGAGTCCTGAAGGTGAACAGGATCAGAAGCATCTATGGGAAAGGCTCCAACAGCCAGGATGTTGATTCTGGAAACATCCACAGTGGTGTGATGGACCCTCAGCTCTCCCAGACTCTGGTTCTGCTTGGGGACACACAGCTCTGCCAGTCTTGCAGGTGGTGGCAGTGAGCACTTCTTGAAACTTTGGGAGAGCTGGCATCACAGTCACCAAAGATCCTGAGGTAAAAGTGCAAGGAGAAGGGGTCTCCACAAGGCTGGTGGTAAAGCTGACTTTCTCATGAGGAAAAGATGAGTCTTCACGGTGGCTCCGTGCCTGTGCCTTCAGAGGAAGGAGGTGCAAAGCAGCTGTCCTGGTTTTGCATAAAAAGCATTTAACCAGCCATACAAAAAAAAAAAAAATTCAAAATTAAAAAAATTTCAAAATTAGAAAATTCTCAAATTAACAAACCCAAACCACTGCAGCAGTGCCTGGTAGATCATGTGGATGCCTTTGAATATGTGAAAAACCCCATTATTGCTTTCTCACATACGGTTCCTGAGTGGGTACAGCTGGAACTGGAAGCCCTGTTCAAGCACAAAAACCTGCTGAGGGAGGTATAAAACATCCCAATTTGTTAGACTCTGAGTGGATAAGCCACTCAAATTGCTTTCCTCTTGGGATTCAGGAGGTCTTGGTTTAAAATGAAGTCATAGTACAATCTGTCCAAAACAAGTCTCAATGTTTTATTACCAACTTTTGGCTCTCATTTAACTCTCAGATATTAGACTTTGGCTTTGGTGGAAAACTCGAGCTGAAAACCAGGCTTTTTTCTTGCAAAACACCACTTAACTGAAACCCCAGTTTTTCAGCTGAATTAATGCTTGACTGTGCCGAGGCAGGCACTTGTGGTGCCCCAGTGTGGCCATTCCATCTGTGACCCACAGGGCTCCTGCCAGCTTTGGGGTGCTGAGCAATGTCAGCTGAAAGCTGAACCACCACTCTTGCTCAAGACCTGTCTATACCATCTCTTGTGGAAGATTTTTTGAGCTGTTGTTTTGTTTTTTTTTTTTTTTTTTTTTTTGGTTTTGCGTTTTTTTCCTCTTTTCTTTTTTTTTTTTTTTTTTTTTTTTTTTGGACTTGCAGTTTATTCCAGCTGTCACTACTTTTTAATATACAATGTTGGCATTTTGCTCATATGCTGAATCCCAGTTATATGAGATCCAGCATATTTCTTCAGCAAAACTCTCGTGGCAAACAGCTCCAAAAGTGCCAATTAATGTGAGCAGTGAGGGGAGCAAGGTAGAAATCTGGAGTGTTCACAAATCACTGGTAACTCACCACCTTCATGGTGAGTGGAACGTGCACACCCCAGCAGCAGCAGTGGGTGCAGGGGGGTCCCTTGATCCACAGCCATCTCTCAGGATGATCATCATGTGCATTGATGCCTCAGGTTTTGGTTTTT
>VXAX01001974.1:0-26665 GCA_013399835.1 Leptocoma aspasia
AATCCAAGGATTGGTGGGACAGGCAGCTCCCAGCTGGAGTTCAGCTCCACTGCAGCTGCATTGATGTCACCAGGCAGCCTCACCTTAACGCTGAGCTTGCAAATTGCTGTTTTCCAAGGAAAGGCACCACTGGGACCTTTGGAAGCACAGGACAGACACGGGAGGGCTGAGGGAGGAGCCACAGGCAGCATCAAAAGCAAGCCCCGGTCCAGGGTGCCTCAAATGCTTTTGATAACGAGCCGGGCTTTGTTAATTTGAGCCCTGGCGGGTTCCAGCCAAGGACCTGCAGGGGAAGCAGCTCTGGTGGTGGCAGTGGAGCCCCTGCAGAGCTCCCTGGCAGCACTTACCCACTCCCTCTGCACCTCCAGGGGAAGCAGGGATGCAAAGCAAGGCAGGGTTAGAGCCCAGCTCAGCACTGAGCACAGCAGCTGCCAGAGCAGCCTGCAAACCCTCCCTGCAGGGCAGCACAGCCCCTGCTGCTATCAACATAGTCTAAGTTTCTCTGTGTGTAAGCTTTCTGATTATTTTCTCATGAGAGAACATCTTTTTACTGTTCTTTTTACTCTGTGTAAGCTTTCTGTAAACAAATATACCTGGTGTTCTTCAAGGACATTTTAGAATTCCTCAGCTCTCCTCCTTGAGAGTGGGGGAAGGAGCTGAAGTACTTTATCTTTCTGATATTGTGAGCATTCAGACATTCCCTGGACGAAGCAGCAGCAGGAGCATGGAGAATGCTCTCTGCTGAGCAGATATAGAAAAACACTAGAATTATGGAGTCATTTTAATAAATCATATTAACCTTCTGATATTGTCATCAAGAGTCCTTTCTTCTATGCATGGACCACAATGATAAGCCCCCAGGAACCTGCTGCAATCATGGCCAAAATAACTCCAATAGTGGGTTAAAATCCAGCCCAGAAGCAACAGATAACAAGACTCAGATGGTCTCAAAGTCTCTATTTCAAATATGTGTAGCACTCCTTAGAATCACATTATTTTGGGGGAAAATTTTATTTCCCTGCAAATCTCTCTTTAAAAATTATTTCAGTGCTCTTTAGAATTGCATATTTTGGGAAAAAATGTTACTTTCACTGCAAATCTCTATTTAAAAATTATTTCAGTGCTCCTTAGAATCACATATTTGAGGAAAAATGTTATTTTCCCTGCAATAACAGGGATAAATATTGCAGAACTGCCTAGAACCACATATTTTGAGGAAAAATGTTACCTTCACTGCAAATCTCTATTTCAAAATGTGTGAAATGCTACTTAAAATCACAACTTTTGGGAAAATTCTTATTTTCCCAGCAAGTCTGCCTAACAGTGATCACTCTTGCCCACAGAATGACCTGTAAAGCCAGGCCACCCCCTGCTTCCCAGGAAAACAAGGCATCCCAGCATTTCCCAGCAGCTTCCAGAGTCTCCTCTCCAACACCATTTCCTGCTGCAGCTTTACAACCTGTTGTATCCTCACTCAGAGTCCTCAGCAGTGACACCCAGCCAGGATTCACTTTGGATTTTCCAGAAGCCCATCCCAAGCTCACAAACACCCAATAGGTAAAAAGCCAAACCAACCCCAAAAGGTTCAATTTCCCAGAACAGGTTTTTTAAAAACAATAATAACAACAATTTAGAGGACTCTAAAAAGAGTATTTTTCAAAAATTCACGATTGCTAAACTGAGCTAAAATGTAAAAGCTTTTAAAATCATTTTTGTTGGGTAGAACATGCTGGGAATACACTTCCCCCAGTGTATCCCCAGAACAGTATTTATGAATTCCCCCAGGAATTTTCATTCTGCATGTTAAGAACATACTAATGATTAATTAGTATTAATATCCACTTAATCTCTGCAGCCATTAACCAGGGGATTAAAACTTAGAGAGACAAAAGCAAACCTTGCTTCAGAGTTTGACACAACACACTGACCACATCCCTGAAAAATTGGAAATTATTCTCTATCAACACACCTGCAACCAAATTTTTGGGATTTGAAGTTTCATTTCTTGCCATATGAAATTTAAACCAGCCATGGCAGAAGCTGAAGGATTTTCCCAATCCCTGCTTACCATGACAATGTCTCCAGGCTGGATGGTGATTTCATCGTGGCTTCTGGATTCAAAAGGATACAGAGCTCTATAATACACTATTTTTACATCCTCCTGAGCAGAAATGGTTAGAGGAGCTTTCTCTGAGCAAAGGAAACAAACACACAGATAAAGAGAGAAGAAATCAAACCACCTGGTTTTTAAACACTTGGAAAATGGGGTGGAAGTGGAAACAAGAATCACCAAGCCTGGCAGGGTCTGCAGGAGTGCCTTATCCCCTTTTTACATAAGGGAAATATAAAAATTGATTATTTAAATACAATTTTCTTATTGTTTTCTCCTCTAAACAGCAGGGAAAATCACAGAAACACAGAATAGCCTGGGTTGGGAGGGACCTTACAGCCCCCCCAGTGCCACCCCTGCCATGGCAGGGACACCTCCCACTGTCCCAGGCTGCTCCCAGCCCCAGTGTCCAGCCTGGCCTTGGGCACTGCCAGGGACTGGGAGTCCACAGCCTCTCTGGGCAGGATTTAGTTATAAAAGTGATGCAAACCTTTGGACAAATATTTAAACCAGTTTTACATTCCCAAACAGTTCTCATGTGCATCCAAGCCACTTAAGAGGGAAGCAGGACTCCCAAGGCAGGCAAAAATCAGGATACAATGCACAGAAAAAGCTCTCAGCTGAAACTGACTGTGTGAAGAGCAGAAAAAGAGGGATTAAATCTTAGATTTCAGGTCAAACTGACTGTGTGAAGAGCAGAAAAAGAGGGATTAAATCTTAGATTTCAGGTCACTGGCCCAGTGAACAAAGGCAGGAAAGGAAAAGGGTGACTAAATGACATATTGTTCCTACTCTGAAAAATCCCAAGGCATGTATCCCACACCAAAATGAAAACTCCAGAAATAGTTTTGGACATCTTGCATGCAGCCCCTTCCAGCTGAGATCCCCCTTCCCTTGCCCTGCAGCCTCAGAGCTGTGCTTTCCCCTGTGCTGAACACCAGCCTTTGGGCAAGAACACTGCTGCCTAACAGGACCATTTCTGGAGTCTGGAGCTCAATCCATGCATTATTTACTTTACCAAGACTCACAGTGCAGCCCTGAACTCCACCTTGTTCTGTGTTAAATGGGAAAAGAAAAGAGAACTGAGCTGTCCCAGAGCATTCCCTGCTTTTGGACCCTACCTGCGTTGGACCACGGAGCCTGGCCAGGCTTGTTGGGCTCCTGGTGGGGCTGGAAGAGTTTACTCAGCTTCTCCTGCACCTCCTGTTTCCCCTTGTCCTCACTTTCCTTCTTCTTGGGTAGCTCTTCCCTTTTTTGCTTGTCATCCTCCTGGATTTTTTTTTGCCACTGGGGTTCTTCCTCCGGCTGTCCCCGCTCCAGCCGCGGTTTGTCCCGGTCCTGGACCCGCCTGGGGGACAGTGGGGACAACAGAGCCACTCAAACCAAAGCCACCAAAGCTTTTGGGTCATCTCCAGTACCAAGAGTTGTCTTTAGGGCTTTTGCATGCCCTAACTTTGTGTTGGTGAGTTATCAACCACTCCCCAGCATCTCCTTACACTGGGAATGATTCCCAGAAATCACAAACTCATGGAATGGTTTGGGCTGGAAGGGACCTTAAAGATCCAACCCAAGGTAAGAACCCAAACAGGCAAATCAGAAAGAGAAAAGCAGGAATAGAACATGTGGCCATCCTTTTCCTCATGTTGAGGGGCAAGGAGGAGAAGTATTTGCAAGATTTACACAGCACCCTAGAGAATTATTGGGAATATTTCCCATTCCCAACTGCCAGAGTTAACAAGTGCTTCCCCTCCACCACAGGACAAGACATCAAGAAATGAATAAATATTCTCTGCTGGAAACAATTTGCCCCAGTAAAGACAACTCTGAAGATTTGTGTGCTCCAGTCTGTTCCCTGGCCTATTCCACCCCTGGAATTTCTTCAGAATTAGACAAATGCCTGAGAAGCAGCTGCTCCTCACACTTGGTGTGCTGCAAAGAACAGACTTTGTCCAAGGACAATGTGAATTCCTGATCAAAAACAGTGGGAGGAAAAAAACTAATGCATGGAATCCCAGAGTCCCTGGGGCTGGAAAAGCCCTCCCAGCCCAGGCAGTCCCAGCTGTGCCCCATGCCCACCTTGTCCCCAGCCCAGAGCTCTGAGTGCCACCTCCAGGTGACACCTCCAGGGCTGGGCACTCCAAAGCTCCCTGGGCAGCCCCTGCCAAGGCCTGAGCACCCTTTCCATGGGGAAATTCCTCCTGGTGTCCAACCAATCCCCTTCCCAAGCATTAGAGGGTGGCACTGGAGGACACAAACCTCATCTGCATCCCTGGAAGTTTTGGGCAGACAGGAATATTTCCAGGAGATGCCAGGGGAGGTGTTACATGTAGGGCTCCATTAAAGCAGTTTGTTACCTCTGAGCTTCTTTTTGCTTTTCCAGCTCCACCGTTTTCCTTTCCTGTTCCTTCTGTTTCAACCTCTCAGCTTCCAAGCTCTTCTGCTTCTGGAGCTGCTGTTTGTTATGGATTTCTCTCAGCTCCTGGATTAAGAAAAGGCAAACAGGTGTAAACATCCACTCTGTGAATCAGAACTGATGGCCCCAAGAGCTCCCGGGAGGGGACAACACCTGGCAGTGGCTGGGGACCTCTCAAACTCACACTCCTGCCAAATGCAGATGTTCCAGGTTCATTCCCAGGGTCTAGGAACCACCTACTGCTTCCCTACTTTTATCCATCCAAGGGTTAGGAAACCAGAAAACCTTTAAACGGGACTCTGAAAAATGGACAAAGCTTAATCTGAACAGTCACATCTGTTTTATTTTGTCTGTTGGTTTATGGAATCCATTTATTAAATTCCATACACAAATCTGAGCTCTCACAACAGCAGCTCTTAATCAGTTTCATTTGCCAATTAATGCTGATTTACTAAAGAACCTTCAGTGGTGGTTTATACACAGGTGACTGAAATTCTTAAGGAATGTCTTTGGGATGAATCATGGTACAGAGGGTATTCATTCATTAATGTCTTCAATTGCCTGGAATAATTAGAATATTATTCTAATATACATATTAGAAGAATAATACCATAATATTTTCCTCAAGATCTGTTCTCTGCATTAACAGCTATTAACACAAATCCAACTTTTATCTAGAATTTCTTTGCATAACCTGGAATTTTGCATCTGAACTCCTCAGCATTACAGTAGAAAAAGGGAAAATTTACCTATGACCAGTGAGGATTTTCACTGAAAATAGTTCACTTCAAAAACTGGTATCTTTTAATGAAAATATGGTATAGGTGAAATTGAAACAGTTCATCTTGGAAGTATTTGGATGGTTTTTCAGAAATTCACAATCTACAAACCACAGGAAGTTTTCATGTAGAACTCCTCATGCACTGACCCAAATGAGAAAATTGAATAAGAGACAAAAAAAGAAATTGAAATTAAAAAAATAATTTAGAAAAAGACCAAAAAAAACTGAAAAAAGACAAAAAAAGAATTGAAACCCAGTGCATACAGGGATTAAAATTTCCAAAGGGAAGCTGATCCTTGTGGCCCAGGTCTCAGTTTTATTTCACTAATGCTCCTCAATTTTAAATTCTGTGAAAACTGAGCTCAGCATCATTAAAGAGAGAATCAGCTCTCAGGGAAGTTGGAATTAAAGAGACATTTTAATAATCATTGCAGTTTTCCACAGACATTTTAACACACTATTCCCTCCCAGCCAAGCTGATGTGCTGGGTCAGTGCTCTGGGAAAGGATTTTTCTGGGACAGAACCGTGTGTTAAGAAAATCAAAGTTTATAGTGCTGGCACTGGATGGAGCATTTTTGGAGGTGAAAAAAATGCCATATACATCCCTTTTGGGTCAGCCAGGAGGAAAGAAAGATGTGCTGGGCATCTCATGCTTTGCCAAGTGGGAGGATGGGGGAGGAAGAGCCAGCATCTCCCACAGTTCCACTGGAAACCAGCTGAACAAAATTCTGCTAACACTTCAACAGCCAGGACATTTGCAGCTGGATGTTCAGCAGGGCCCTACACTCATCCTGCACACACACAGCTCCCAGCTGGACATTCCCACTCCTGGCCTGGAATTCCAAAGGCACCCCAAGGCTTTGCTGGCTCCTGGACAAGGAATGCCTTACCTTAAAAGCAGAGAAATTGTTACCCTGGCATTTAAATCCAAACAGACCAACAAGGAGGATTTGGGATGTTACAACAACCACATTCATATTATTGAATAGGAATTACAGCATTTCATAGAGCAGAGCAATATTCACTAGATACAGCCAAGTCACTAGCTACAAAAGCCTTCATGGGAGAAATGGAGTTGTTTTGGCCCAGATTGTGCCTTTTTGACAGAAAGACAACAGGACTTGGGATATTCAGGGATTACAATCCAAGGTTTCCATCAGATCTTCTCCCCTTGAGACGAGCAGAGCATTTGACCCCAGAGGAAAGGACCCTGCAGTTCTGTGCTCCCTGAAGCTTTTCCAGACCAACCCTTTCCTGCCCCATTCCCCAGCTCCCAAAGCCTCTGCTTTGGCCTTGGCAGACAATTCCTCCCTCCAGCCCATCCTGGGGGGATTGGGCAAAGGAAGGAAGCTGCCACCCCTCTCCTACCTGGAATCACAGATTACAGTGATGTGTAGGGATACTTCCCATTCAAGTGTTTGCTTTTTAAAAATTCTGAAAATCATGACCAGAACAGGCAATTTACTGAAACTCTTGAAGTTCCAGACAAGCAAAAGACAAAAATAACTCACTAGAACCTGCCTGAGGCACACTCCTCAGGCAGGCATAAGGATTAGATAAAAATCTAATGCTAAACTCTTCTCTCTGGTTTTGTTTCGGTGCTGGCACCCCTTAGCAAACACTGACTCAATGAAACACTGCACACTCATCTGCTTAGGGAAAGTGAAGCACATAACTGGAGGAGGCTCCTCACTCAGAGAGAGCTGGGTCCTGCCTGAGCAGGGCATGGAGACCTTTGGGAAGGAGTGTAAGTGCTGGATGCAGCCCAGGAGGAGAGCCAGGCACTGCAGCATTGCCTCTTCCACTGCCACTGACTGGAAAAAGAAATGCTGAGATGTAAAGAGGTGTTGGTGCCCTGCTCACACTGACACACAGGCACTGACAGCCACGGGACACACGGACAGCACTGGGACACCTCCAGCCCACTGGGCTTCACTGCTTTTGCCAGGCACTGGGAAAAAATTCTCAGCAAAACTATTTCAGAAACATAAACTCATTCTCTGTGTGCTCTTGGGCAGGAACAGCAGCAGGAAATTCTGGATTCTTCCATGTTATAGGAAATGGGTGTTTGGTCCTTGGAGTCACATGGAGCCTTAAGCTTGGAGGGCCAGTTTAGATCCAGGATCTTGGGAATTAGGAATTCTTTATCCTGAGGCTGGGCAGGCCCTGGCACAGGGTGCCCCTGGATCCCTGGCAGTGCCCAAGGCCAGGTTGGACACTGGGGCTGGGAGCAGCCTGGGACAGTGGGAGGTGTCCCTGCCATGGCAGGGGTGGCACTGGGTGGGCTCTGAGGTTCCTCCCAACCCAAACATTCCATGATCCTAAAATAAACAAATGACCAGTTCCATTTTATTGACACCTGCATCAATATTAATTATTAGATCTCTAGGCTGAGATTTTTGAAGAATACAGAAGTTTCACTTCTTCAACCATAAGACACAAAGAAGTGGCCAAATTTTCAACCTTGTAACAAGCTCAGTCACTTTATAGCCAAATACAGCCCAATCCACAAGATTGTTATTTTATATCATGAAATGCCCCAAATCTCATTTGAAAGGACACCTGAGCAGCCAAACAAGCACCAGCAATCTCCTGAAACCAAGTAGTTCTACTTGAAGATATCCAATCAAATAACCTGATTTGAAATATTAATAACATTTTGCAAGCCTGAAAGCTGTTGGTGGAAATGCACCAAATTCTATGAATATTTCCAACTCCAAAGGACTCATCAGAAGGAAGTGAAATCAGTTGTTTTGGAGAGATGATAAAAAGATCCAGCAGAAAAAAAAATCGTATTTATTTCCCTAATGACTCCTATGATATTAAGACACAGCAAAGATGATGTAATTTAACACTTATATAAAGTATTCATTTATTACAGAACATAAAAACATGGAGACAAATCCAGAGTATCCTGTAAACTGCTGTGGCTTGCAAAAGTTGCCCAGTAAACTAAATTACCTTGATTAAATCCAGAGCTTGTAATTTATTTGTTTGATAAAAATGTATTTTAAAAAAAGAAAGATTTCCATCTTGACCTATTATCCCTTAATTTACAAGAAATCTTTATCATATTTAGAGCTCAGATGTGGTGGAATCGTTGAGACACAATTGGAAAAATTTCCCATTTCACTGTGAGCATTATCCAGCTGCCTGGATAATGGATAATCACACAGATGGCACCACAGGACACACCCAGGAACTGAGAACTCAAGGAGTTCTTCTGCTATTCAGGGAAATTAATAATTTAGCATTATTTGCAAGCCAATTTCTACCTATTGTCAATGTCAGTCACTTCTCCAGTGGTGGTTCCTAAAACAGATTTGTGTGGCAGATTTTTGATCTTTTTAGGTAATTGTATGTGAGAATTATGGGAGTTCATAATGACCTGGTTTGGAGTGATATGATCACCTAAGAGAAGGGTGTGTTCTCTGTGGGTGGAGAACTCCCACTTCACACAAACCCCAGGAAATCCAGGATTCCAGGAAAGCCTTCACTGGCCTTGTGCATCAAACGCCAGGGTGCTGGCACTGCCCAGGCTCCCCAGGGAATGGGCACGGCCCCGAGGCTGCCAGAGCTCCAGGAGCTGCCAGGGATGGACAGGGTGGGGTTGCTGGGGGCTGGGCAGGGCAGGGTGGCACTGGGTGATCCCTGGGGGTCCCTCCCAGCTCAGGACATTCCATGATTCCATGAGAAACAACAGCCATGAAATCACTGCTGCACTCAGCAGCTTCTGAGGGGTTTCTCTACCCCTTCCATGCCGAGTCCACAAAAAGGTCCATGTGCCTTTTTAGGGATTTAAATCCAGTTGTAAAATCCTCCAGGCCCCCCAAAATACACCTTGCACATCTTGAGAAACTACAAAAGGGAGAAGTCTCTGAATTGAGCTCCCACTGCTCAGCTGCCATAGCACAGCTGGGGCTGGAGCGTGTCCAGGGCAGGGAACGGAGCTGGGAAGGGGCTGGAGCCCCAGGAGGGGCTGAGGGAGCTGGAAAGGGGCTCAGCCTGGAGAAAAGGAGGCTCAGGGGGGACCTTGTGGCTCTGCACAAGTCCCTGCCAGGAGGGGACAGCCGGGGGGGTCGGGCTCTGCTCCCAGGGAACAGGGACAGGAGGAGAGGGAACGGCCTCAGGCTGGGCCAGGGCAGGCTCAGGGTGGGCACCAGGAGGAATTTCCCCATGGAAAGGGTGCTCAGGCCTTGGCAGGGGCTGCCCAGGGAGCTTTGGAGTGCCCAGCCCTGGAGGTGTCCCAGAGGTGTCTGGATGTGGCCCTTGGGGACAGGGTTTGGGGTCATGCTGGGGTGGCCCTGGGTGATCCTGAAGGTCCCTTCCCAGCCTGACAATTCTGGGATTCTGTGACTGCCCCTCCTAAACTCAGCCCTCCCGTGAAAGCCAGGGAGGCTCAGGAAGGCAGAAATGCCCACAGACAGCAGCTGAGTCCCACAATCTCCCCAGGCCAGAGGAGACTTTCTGCTCTTCCCAAAGGGTCTCCACAGCTCCTCATCAATTGATTGAAACCAATTTTCCTGTGAAACTGCAAAATCATTTACCTTTAGTCAAGGCATTCCTGGATTCCTGGCACATGCTGAGAAATCTCTGCTTAATGGGCAACTTCAATTTTTAATTATTGTCAGCTTGTTATCTGGGAAGTGCAATCCTTCAATATTTAAAAGATTGAATTTTGGGTGATTGGTTTGTTGGTTTGGGCTTTTGGTTTTTTTGCTGCTGTCACAATACCAAGACTGTTCACCCCCTTTCCCATTTATGTTTAGGTAATTTATGATCAAACCAAATACAGGCACTAATTTTAGAATTAAATTTAGAATTAATGTCCTTTGATCCAATTTATCACTTTTAAAGGACTCCATTAAAAAAAAATAACACACAAGAAGCAAAACATGTTAAGATGTATCCAGAAACCACATATGAAGAAAAACAAACCTCAAGGATTAATTAAGCAAGGATTAGACCATTCTATTTTCTTTTAAATATAAATTGTGCCCATTTTGTTTGTTCTGTGTCTGACTCTGCAGAGATTCTCCCCTTCCATCCTCCCTGTCTCACACTGGGAGAGTCATCTTCAAATGAACCTTAAAACAGGGCCTCACTTTTAATTTTTCCTATAATTATTAATAACTCCAATTTAAACAAGTTATTTGTTGCTTAAATTCAACCCCACTTTCCATCCTAAATTGTATGATTTAATCCAGATTGATCAACTTTCATAACAACTCCATTAAGGTCTCTATCAGTGATTTTCCTGCTGAATACTTGTAGCACAATTTGTGACACCTTGCATCAAATTGAGCATTTTTGGTCAGCTTTCAGGACCACCAGTGGAATTAGCAGATAAAGTACTTGAACATTGGAATATTTTATGAAAAAATGAATGCTATTAAAAGTTTGTAACTACAGACTGATTTCCAACTTCTCTCTGCAGAACCCTGGCATTGCCAGTGCAGAAATACACAAAAAAATCAGTTTTAACAAAGACTGAGCAGTAAAGCATGAAAGCACAAACCACAGGCAGCTACACTCAGGGACAAGCAGGAGCACACGGACAGCAGATAACAATTCTGGGTGACAGCAGGAAATCAAGTCTCTTTTAGTCAAGATTTCAATTTGAACTCCTGATTTCCAGCAGATTTGCTGACCTTGTCCTGCACTTCTTGGATGCAAAAGCACAGAAATTGGTAATTTCATTTTTGCAATCAGAGATTTGGAATCAGGGCTCAAATCTCCTCCTGAAGAGACTCTGCAGATTAAATTGATTCAAACCTTGAGTTTGAAAGCTGAGCAGCATTTTCTTAAAAATAAAATAAAAATTAAATAAAATCTTCAACAGCCAGATTTGAGAATGCTCCCCAAACTGACATTCTTAATCATTTCAGTTCATTTTTCTTCCCCACAATCAGGTTAGAAAGTAATTAACTGAACATTCAGAAAGGCTTAACAAGGCTCCTGGGTTACCTTCAGCTGATTATTGAAAATATCAATTTCCTGCAGTTTAGATCTGGTTTCTTTCTCCACCTCATCCAGCTGGTCCCGGAGCTGCTGCCGTGCCAGTTCCTTGGCTTCCAAGGCTCTTTTGATGGTGAGAAGGGAATCCCCTGGTTTTGAACACATTGTCAAGTCAGTATTTTCTTCTCTGGAACAGTTTAGGTCATGCAAAGCAACATTTTCCCATGTGCATCTTGCAATGCACAAAGGGCAATTCCAGGGGACACCAGAGAGAGGGAAGGGGTCCTGCCCCAAAATCTACTCACTGTGCAAACTGTTCTGCTGCACTTGCTTGAGCTGATCATTCAGCAGCTGCTTCTCTGGAATCAGCCTGCCCAGCATCTGCTGGGACTCCTGGAGCCCAGGGAAAACAAGAACAGAACCAGGCACAGAGGTGAGTGAGGGACAGCTGCAGCCACCACACCTCTCCTTTTCATTTCTGCTTTACTTGTTCCCTCACTGAATGATGGATTATTGCTTGTTTCCCTGCTCTGCATTATTGATCTTATCCAAGCACTGTCTGTGTGATGTCCCCACAGATCCCAGACGTTCTCTGCCAGTCCAGAAGAGTGGCTGCATCAGACTGATCTGACTCTCATTAAATATCGAGCCTGGCTTGGAATTACCCGAAACTGAGGGCACAGAGACAAGGCTGAATTTGAGGAAATGTTCAACAAGCACTTATCAAATGTTTAATTCTGATTTTAATAAATGAAACACAGAATCCCAGGATCCCTGGGGCTGGAAAAGCCCTCCCAGCCCAGGGAGTCCCAGCTGTGCCCCATGCCCACCTTGTCCCCAGCCCAGAGCTCTGAGTGCCACCTCCAGGTGACACCTCCAGGGCTGGGCACTCCAAAGCTCCCTGGGCAGCCCCTGCCAAGGCCTGAGCACCCTTTCCATGGGGAAATTCCTCCTGGTGCCCACCCTGAGCCTCCCCTGGCCCAGCCTGAGGCCGTTCCCTCTCCTCCTGTCCCTGTTCCCTGGGAGCAGAGCCCAACCCCCCCCCGTGCACCCTCCACTAACAGTTAATTCACAATATCAATAACAGTGTTAATGATTAGTAACTTAGGTCAGGAATAGAAAGACAAATATTTACAGGCAGACAAAATAAAGACTTTCCTTTTAAAGGAATACATTCTGGCCAAAAGCCATGAAACACAAGCCCTGTGGGATGAGAATCCCTGAGTCCTCCATCTCTCCACTCAGAGCTCTCAGCAGAGGATTCTGATCTCTCTCAAACTCAGCATGTGGTTGGAAGGTTGTGAACTGCTGTGTTACAGATGTCCCTGCAGAAGATCCTCTCCCTTTGGAGGATCCTATAAATGTATTTCCTGTACAACCCTGGCCCTTTCCAGAGCATGAAGTGCCACCTCACACACTTTTCTGAAGCCTAGACTTCCCAGCTCAAAACGCCTTCAGCAGCACGAGGTGAAACAGCACCTGAGTATCAACATCCCCTCTTCCCTACAAACCCTGGAACTTCTCTGAGCAGTTCTCTGGAACTGCAGGCTTTTCAGGAATCAAGCAGCTGACAGCTTCAATTTGTCATGGAGGATTGCAAATGACATCACTCAATGCTAAGAATAAATGTCCCTTGATCCCTGAACACCAGAGTGAGCCCCAGGGGTGTCGTGGACTCCTCATCCCTGGCAGTGCCCAAGGCCAGGCTGGATGGGGCTGGGAGCAGCCTGGGACAGTGGAAGGTGTCCCTGCCACAGCTAGGGTGGCACTGGATGGGCTTTAGTCCATCCCAACACAAGTCATTCTGTGATCCCACAATTCCATAAAAAGTTTTCATTTTGGTTCCAAGAAGCCAGGACTGACTGCACTGCCATGGCTTTGGCTGTCCCACTTTCCTCCTGCCAGACCCTGATGGGGCTTTGCAGTGCCCAGCTCAGCTCTGAGCATTATGCAACAACTGCAACCTCCTGTGAGCTCCTTATGCTCCAGAAAATACCCTGAGACAGCACACAGCACAGTCAAGGACTTTAGGAATTCACAAGTAGCAAAGCAGCAAAAATCAGATAAACTACAGATTGGATTATGAGGAGCTGCACATGTCCCTCACAGCTGCAGGGCCTGACACAGCCACAGAGCTTTCCCAGCCCCTCAGGGGGATCCCAAAAGGTGGGGACTCTAATCCTCCCCTGCCCCGGGGCAGCCTCACCTCCAGTGCTGGGGACAGTTCTGGCTGTCTCAGTAAAAGACCAGAAGCTGTTGGAAAGTGTCCAGAGGAGGGACAGGAGGATGGGGAAGGGTCTGGAGGGGCCCCACGAGGTCCCTTGGTCAGTTCAGGCTGGAGCAGGCTGAGCTCAGAGCTCCTCCCGAGGGGCAGCGCAGGGACAGCTCCCATCTCTGCTCTGGGACAGGGACAGCACCCAGGGAGCGCCTGGGGCTGGCCCAGGAGGGATTTAGGCTGGGTTTTAGGGCAAGGTTCTTCCCCCAGAGGTGCTGGCACTGCCCAGGCTCCCCAGGGAATGGGCACGGCCCCGAGGCTGCCAGAGCTCCAGGAGCTGCCAGGGATGGACAGGGTGGGGCTGTTGGGGGCTGGGCAGGGCAGGGTGGCACTGGGTCATCCCTGGGGGTCCCTTCCCTCAGGACATTCCATGACTGCCATCATTCCAGGACTCTTATATGCCTGGAACAAATGGGAATCAGCAATATACACAATATATGACCTTGCCCTCGTGGGAGGTTCCCTGCCCATGGCAGGGGTGGATGAGCTTTAAGGTTCCTTCCAAACCCAACCCCTCTGTGTTTCTGTGCTTCTGAGAATGCTGCAGATCAACCAAGCAGCAGAATGGATGTCAACATGAAACAGAAATTCTCCTCCAAGTAGAAAAAGCACCACAGGACACATTTGAGGGTGGAATGTGATCTCAACATCAGCTGCTTTGTTTGTGAAGGCCAGAACACTTCCAAACATCTCAGATTACTCAATGCACTGGATAGTTTGGGGAGTGTGTAAGGACAGAGAATGCCAAGGGATCCTGGGTCAAGTCCTGCTTCCTGAAAGCACAGACAACCATGGAATGAGCATCTAGCCAAGAACACCCACCACATGGATTCCACATCCCTTCCTCATACTGAAGAAACAGATGACAGAAATTAATGGCACCAGAAACTCTGGAAAGTTGTGCACCAAGAAATGGCCAAGAGTTGAGCAATGTCCCACATGGCAGGGGGAATCACACCCCAGCTCCTGCTCCTTGGACAAGGTAAAATTCTCTTCAAATCACCTGGGAGCCCAAGTGCTCAGCAAGGAGGTAAATAATCCCTGCAGGTAGTGAGCAAGCCCCACACAGCACAGAGCCCAGGGGTCTGCAGAGCAGGATCCTTCTGAACACCCCTGCAAGAGCACTGGAGCAGAGAGCCAGAGAACTGGCACACATCTTCATCACCAGCATTAACTGGGACACCACTTCTTCCACAAGTTTAATGAAACTGCATCTTGGAAGTAATTAATAGGCTGAAGAATAATTACTCCTCTGAATTAACTCATCTTCCCACAGGAAGTGTCAGATGTATTAAACTGAACTACTTCTAGTGATGATACATCACCCTACAAAGATAATGACAATATTGCTCTCAGCAATATTGTCATTATCTTTGAGAACTCTAGAGGATGGGTGTGTGTGCAGAGCACAGAGCAGCCCCCAGTTTGTACCAGTGTTCTAACTGAATATTTTTAACCTATTTGAGAGTCTAGAGGATGAAAATCTCCTTTTTTAAAACTCATTTACATCTTTAGTCTGTCCTCTACAGATGAGATAGGAAAATTTAAAGGATATTTGAAAAAATATTTTTTTTTTTTCAGGAAAAAGCTTTAAGGCTCTCCCCTGACAAAATGTGGCCTTTTCTCCTAAGGTGTGACATTTTCTGGGATCACAATTGGGATAAAAACACCTCAAGTGACACTAAGAGAAATACCAGGGGTGGAAGATCAGTGAGAGCAGGCATCACCACACAGGCACAGCTATTGCTGCCAAACCACCTCAAAGCACAAAACCCAACAACTGCCAGGGAAAGCAGGAGTCAAGCTGAGGAACAGCAGGATTAAGTTTTAAGCCAGGTTTTACACCTCAGCTCCATAAGTATGAGATTCTCTGTAGTGGTATAAACACACTGAGAGCTCCCATGACCAGCCAAGAATTAATTTCAAACCCTATGAAGTATTTAATAAAGAGAAAAATTCCTGAATCAAATACTACAGGCCATTAAAAAATCCTTTACAAACGACAAAGAATATTCTTTCACTAAAGGCAGACACACACTCAGCTCCAGCTCTAATGTGACAGAGAATTTTACACCAGTAAGAAAGGCAAATGCCAAGCTTAGATCAACAACTCCCTGGTTTCACTGGGAACTTCCATTTTGAAAGTTCATTATTTTTTATAATTAAAAAAACCACCAACAAGCCACTTCACTGCAGTCAGTTCTCTCCCCCAGCACACAAACAGCAAAATTTACACAGGACAATTTCCTTGTCCTCAGCCCCAAAACCAGCTGCAGCCAAAGCATTTCCTGCTCCCCACAGCAGGAGCCAGGAGGATGGAGGGATAATCCCAGGCACACCTTCAAGTGCAGGAAGCAGTTCCTGCACACCTCTGAAGGACATTCATTTACAGGAATGACAAATTATCTCCAGTGATCCTTCAGGTGTGAGGAACAGCTCATTCCAAGTTTGCTAAGGATATTGATGTTTTTGAGGACATCAAAATTCAAGGCTAAGAATAAAATTAGGGAATGTTTTCTCACCTGTAGCTGCTGCTGCAAATGGGTGATTTCTGCAATTCTGAGTTCTCTGGATTTATTTGTACTTTCAATTTCTTGTCTTTGGGTCGACAGCCGACACCTGATATCCTGAAGCTTCCCCTCCAATTGGTTTCTTTTATCATTCTTTAAAAGAAAAGAAAAATATCTATTTAATGAATTTTTTTTACCAAAATGTTCGGTCGTGCAAGTCCGGATCTAAAAACTAGTTTTACTTCATATTTAAAATAGAAATTAAAGAAAACTCTTGGATTTAGCCCTTTTTTGACCCAGAGATGGGGCAACTGAAAGGTGTTTTAAAAACCGTTTATTCTGTTTTCAGTCTCATGTGAAGGGTGAGACAATACAGATGTTATAATTCACACCATCACAATCAGAAGCCAATTATTTCTTAATTACAAAGCACTATAAGTGTTTCTTGGCCTTTCAGCTTTTGCCACACCATGCTGTAAATGCCTTAAAGCCAATCATCTAAAATTGCCCCTCGTGGGTTCTATTACAATGCATCTCTCATGGTTCTATTTCTCCAAAGTATCCAGTCTGATTTACAAAGCCATCCTTTGAAACTTGTTTCCAGCTCCATTTCTCTCTCAGCAATGTCTGTCCTATTCCATGGCATTTCTAAGTCAGCATTTCTTATCCCAGAGTTTGCACACAGATCCGTTCTGTGTGAGCATTCTGTCAGGCTCTGAGAGCTCTCTAAAAACCCATTTCCCACAGAAAACAAGCAAGGCCAGGGCACAGCCACCAGCACTCTGTGCTTGTGTGTTTGAGCTGCACCACTGTGGTTATTCTCAGTTCTTCTGAGGAGAGAACAGAGATAACTCAGTCTGGGAAACTTGGAGAAAATAATTCAAACAATTATTATCTTATCCCTTGCACCTGGTGTTGTGCAGGGTGTTTACAAGAAGGAGCTGTTCTCTGTTTAACCAAGGAGTCTCCTAAAGACCAATCAGTTCTTGGGTGCACCAACTTCTCCATAAGAGTGTGATATTCCATTAATAAATGCCTTTATGCCTCCTGAATCATGGAGTGCGTGTCACCTCTCTTGCTGTTCCTGAACTCAACTACAACACACCACCACCACTCACAAGAGCTTCCAGTTCAAATTCCAGGGTTTTCTTCTTTGCCTTCAGCACCACGATGTCCTCCTGCTCCTTGTTCCTCTGGTTCAGCAGCTCCTGCCGCCGGTTGCGCTCCCACTCCAGCTGCCTCTGCCTCTCCAGCTCCCGTTTGGCAGCCTGCACGTGCAAACACAGACATCTGGAGTTCTGGATATTCTGAATTCAGTTACAACACTGCTGCAAACGGGGGGCTGCTCTGCACACACCCATTGCTCAGTGGCTGCAGTGCTTCCCTGCACAGCAGAGGTGACTGCACAGAAAACCCCTCTGTTTGTCTGTTTCCCAAGATCCAGTTTGCTGATTTAACAGGTTCTTTAATTCTAGGACTGGGAGAACTCTCCAGGACATATTCAAATCTCTTTCCAACCTCCTACCTCTTAGACCTTCTGTAGCTTTGCAAAGAACAGCCAAGTGTTTCTGTGCTGAACCTATCATGGTTTGGCAATGGGAGAAAAAAGGAGATCTTTGGGTTAACCAGGGTGTGTTTCCTTTAACAAATTAAAAACCAGGTTGGATGGTGCTACCTGGTCTGGTGAATGTTATCCCTGCCCATGGCAGAGGGTTGGAACTCCAGGATCTTTAAGGTCCCTTCCAACCCAAACCATTCTGGGACTCTATGAACTGAACTCATCCCTGGAAAATCATGAATGCCAGAAGTTTTTCTTCATTCATTCATGAATGAATCTTAACATCAAATATAATAATAGTAATAATAAATGTTATTTTTAAAGAGGTGAGAGGTCAGGAGCATGTTGTTTTAGATGTGTCTCATCCATTCATTTCACAGGACAAATGAGGCAAAAACTGCCCCTCCCTGCTGGAACCCTGGCTGCTGAGAATGTGAGACTTTCTGTGCTGCCAGGCACTGACCCCCAAGAGAACACTGCATTTCACCTGAGGCCCTGGAGAAGGCTTCCAAAATGGAATGACAGCACTGGGATTGTGGGTGTGGAGTTTGGATAGAAGTGTGGGATATCACAGGGTGCAAAACTCAGAGTTTCAGGTTTTAGAACACAGGAATGGATATAAAGCAAGCTGGAGGTTTTAGGGTGGAGGCTGCTCCTTCTTCTTCACCTTCTTCTCCATGGGTTTGGGTGGAATTGTGTGATTGGACAGAAAAGTCCCCATTGCAGGGCAGGGGTGGTTGTTATTGGGTTAAAAGTAAAAATAATTTAGGTGTCATTTCTGAATTGGACAGTTTATCCTTAAAAGGCCTTGGAGAGAGAAGAGAGAGACAGGGCTCCACTTTTAGTTTGTCAGAGTGAAGTGCTGTAGAACTCAGGGTTTGTGAGACTGTTAATATAGATAAGAACTAATAAACATCTGAGTCCAAACAAGAAGTACTGTCTCGTGCATTTAATCCCATCCCTGGCAAAAAGAAGATAAAACTCAACACCTTCCTTGCCTTTAACACCCCAGAAATTGTAATTCCTGCTTTACAAGTTTGCTCCCCACCCTAGCAGCAACACACTGAGTGTTGCGTTGTAAGTTGATTTGTACTGAACATTAATTTAGTTATAAATAAGAAATCTAGTTTAGGTTTACAAACCAGCCTCTGGGCTGACTGACAGAGGTTTCAACTAATAACAACTCTCTTAAAATTCAAGCATTTGACTGGTTTCAGAGTCTGTAGGGTGTTCATTCAGACAAATGACTGTGGAATACTGGGAGTTTTGGATTGCTTATAAAAGCTGTCCCTAAAGCATAAAGCAGGTTGTTTGCTGATGACTAGAGGAGTTTTGTGGTGTGTGTAAGTCTCAGCCACAGGAACATCACTTGATGTAACCCCTGAGTGCCCAGCACACCTGGATGCCCCCAAGCTGGGGCACAGCCTCTCCCTGTGTATCACTGTAGCAGTGATTACAAAGACTCCATCTCAGAAGGTTTAGATTCTTTATTGTCAGAAGGCTTAATGTTATTTCAGAAGGCATAAGGTTAGGTGATACAAATGGAGCACCCTTTTTATATTGTACTTCGTTAATACTAAATATTGATTGGTTGGTAACAAGATACTTCCCTGAAGGATTTCACTTTGAGCCAGGTCCTATGAGCTCTCAGTGATCCCTTCACACCTGAGATAGCCCAGCTACCCGGATGGCATAAAAGTAGCAGGATGGCTCTTGTGGCAGTGCTTCAAACAGAAAAAGGTTTAATAAGAAACAAAATAACAAAGCTCTTTACAGAGAAAAACCGTGCCAGGTGCAAGAGGTCCTTGCCCTGCTAAGACACGCCACAAAAGTGATTATCTCCTTTGTTCTCTTCTTTTTCTACTGAATCACCCAGGTGGGACCTCTTGGCCTCGGTCCAATTGGACAGCCCCAGGTTTGAGGTGAAGTCCAAAAGGTCCTGTGAGGTGTCCCTGCACCAAATTCAGAGAGAACTTTCTGGGGTCTTTGCCTTTTTTAGCAGACAAAGGGTATTTAGAAATTCTCTTGTCATTTGGTCACCCCGTCAAGAGGGGGCACACTCCCACACTTCCCCATTACCATGGGTTAAGGGAGAGAAAACTTTATTTCTGTGTTTGTGGGAGCAGGACAGAAAAACACCACCTGTGGCCTTGAGCAGGACACAGCTCAGAGATACGTTTATAGAATCTCTGCTGGGAAAGTCTGTGACTGTACTCAGACTGCCAGAGAGAGGTTAGACATAACAATCGGTCTCGAGAGTAGAAGAATTGTAGACATTAGTTATGTTATGGAATAATGTCCTTGAGTTATGTTCATGTTAAAACTACCAATGGATGAATTACCATAAAACCAATCAGCTTAAACCTTAGTGACCCGTGCTATAAAAACCCTGTGTATCAAATAAAGTTCTTTTTTGCTGCTCACCGACTTGGAGGAATCTCTGCATCTTTTCTCTAGCTCTGTAGCAACAAAAGTCAGCTTTTGTCTGAGGGAAAAACCCTTAGCAGGCATTTGCCAATACCACACCTGTGCTCACCTGTTGCTAGAACATATTATAAGTTTCTCTGCATTCTCTGCATGCAGGCCTGCAGAAAAAAATCTTTTCATGGGAAAGTATCTTTGTGCTGTCTTTTTACTCTGTATAAGTTTTCTGTAAACAAGATGTCTGTGTTGTGCTTCAAGGACATTTGAATTGTTCTGCCTGTCTCCTGAGAGTGGGAGAAGGAGGTGAAGGACTGTTATCTTTCTGATGTTGTAAGCATTCTGAGATTTTTGTACAGAGCAGTGAAGGAGAAGCATCTGAGCTCTGCACCTGGGCACATTGTAGCCCAAATCCTCTGATTATGGAGTCATTTTAATAAATCACATTTAGCCTTCTGAAATTATTGCCAAGAGTCCTTTGTCAATGCATGGAGCACGGCAATACTCACCTCTCTCCTCTCGATCTCCTTCCTCCTCTCCTCCTCGCGCTGCCGCTCCAGCTCCCGCTGCTTCTCCAGCTGTTTCTCCAGCTCCAGCTGCCGCTTGCGCTCCTGCTCCTGCCGCTCGCGCTCCTTCCTCTCCTGCTCGGCCCTCTCCAGCTGGGCCAGCCGCTCCTGCTCCTTGCGCTGCTGCTCCAGCAGTGCCTGCCTGCGCTTCTCCAGCTCCAGGTTACCCCGCTCAAAGTTCTCCCTCTTCTTGTCCTCAAATGTCACTGTGCGCACGGAAACACGGAGCGAAGGGACAGTTAGACTCTGCCACTGGCTTCAAAAGAAACCACAGTGTTGCAAGAACATATTGTAAGCTTCTCTGCATGCAGGCCTGCAGAAAAATTTTCCCATGGGAAAGCATTTTTTACTGTCTTTTTACCCTGTAGAAGTTTCTATAAACAAAATCTCTGATGTGTGTTCAAGGACATTTGGATTCCTCTGCCTGTCTCCTGATAACAGGAGATGGGGTTTTTCTTCCTTTCAGCCTATGAGGTGAAAAGTTGTTATCTCTGACTGTGTAAGCTATTCTGGCATTCCTTGGGCAGAGCTGGAGGCAAGAGCTCTGGATGCTCTGGGCTGGGTATTATGGAGTCATGTTAATAAATCAGATTTAACCTTCTGATATTATTGCTAAGAGTCCTTTGTCAATGCACGAACTACAGCAATACCATAGAAATGCAAAGGTATCCCCAGGAAAGTGAATGGACCTGCCAGCAGGAGAGGATGTCTTGGAACCCTAAATGCTGAGAATTTTGAACTTTCTGTGCTCAAAGGCACAGACCCACAAGCAAATACTACATTTGACCTAAAGCCATAAAGAAAGCTTCCAAAATTAATTAATAGTACTAAGATCACGAGCGTGCAGTTTAAATCAAAGTGTCTAATATCACAAAGTAGAAAACTTAGGGTTTAAAGTTTTAAAATATAATGTAAGATAGAAGTTTTAAGGCAGTAGGTAGTTGTTCTTCTTCACCTTCTTCTTCACAAGTTTAGGTAGTGTTATGTAATTTGGTTAGAGAAGTCCATATTGCAGACTTCGGGTGATTAGTTATTTAGTTAAAAGTAAAAATAATTTAAGTGTCAATCCTTAATTGAGTAGTTTAGCCTTAAAAGGCCTTAAAAAGAAAGATAGTTAGCCATTTTGTGACTTGTTAGTTAAACACTGTAGAGCTCACACTCTCTAAGACTGTTATATAAATAAGAACTAATAAACATCTAAACCCAAACACAAAACACCGTCTCCTACGTTTTCATCCCAATCCTAACAAAGCAAAACAATAAATAAAAAAGTGATAAGGATGCACCTCCCCACTAGGGATGACAGCTCTGCAGGCCAGCCTGGGGTTTAGCTTTAGCACTGCCATTGCTGATCCCCTCAAAGCCACATCCTCAGCAAAGCAAGGAGGGAATCCCCATTCCCATTCCTCAGGCCTCCAGCTTTCTCCATAAAGCTCAGCAAGTGGGGATAATTTAGACAAACCATTCTCCAGCTGATCCTCCATGAGGACACGGATCTGGAATTCCTCTGTACATTGGATAATAGCAGTAATCCAAGAGCCAACACTTCCATTAGTGCAGAGCAAAGAATTCAGCTGCTGACATCATCAAAAGGCCATTATGCAAACGACCAGAACTTATTTAAAGTTGCTATTCTCATTAGATTACTCATTACTGTCAGGAAAATAAATGGTTTAGGTTCTTGAGCAGCTGAGCCCAGGAAGCCTGGATTCCTGCAGATCCACATCCTCACCACCTCCTGTCCCAAAAGAACAGCCTCACTTCCAACACAGCTTCCCTGACATCTCTCTGCAGTCCCAGGGACTGTCCTTCCTTCCTCTCACGCAGCACCTCCATCCAAATGATTCTTTCACTTCACCTTCTGTTCCTTTTCATACCCTCTGTGTCCCATTCCCACAGCCCAAGTGCAGACTGCTCTCCCTTGTGGGGCCAGCAAGGACATTTTTGGGATGCAAGGCCAGGGAGAGCCCACATTGCCTTCCAAGTGTGCACAGCTGGACACATCAGCCCACACCTGCTGAACCAGCTGAATTCTTATCTTTTCCAGTTTGTGCCCCTTCCCAGCTGCCAATCCCCTCTTCCTTTAGTTCTTTTCCTGGAGCTGCTGAAATCTGTCTTAAGGCCCACACTGTTACACAGACTCCAAGGAAACAGCTGTCTGTGGGAATACTGGGACCTTTCACAGAGCACCTCAGCCAAGCTTTCCTCAACTTAAGCCAGAGGATGAAGGCAGCAGGAATTTTTCCTGTGCCAGGGCTGCAAAGGGCTGGGTGGGGAGTGCAGGAGATGAGGAGCCTGAAGGCTCTTCCCATCTCCAGTGCCACCAACCCCAAGGATCAGGCACAGGAATGAGCTGGACCCAGCAGTGTCTTGGTTGTGTCTCTGACCTGTCCCAAACTGCTCTGGAAAGACAACACTTCTCAGCCAGCCCATGTAACCTCCTGTGACCTGATGGGAAAACCCCTCTGGGAACAGCACACTAAATATCCCTGTTTTCCCTTGCTCACCTGGTAATTTCTTTTCCAGTTGCTGCTGTTCTTCTTCCAATGCTGGTTCTTCTGGTAACCTTTGGTCTACAGACACTGAACTGGCAGCAGAAATCCCACTGCCAGAGCGGACTCTTCTGCCAAGGAAACAGGAATTGCAGGGGCTTAACAGAACCCAGGCCTACCCAAACTATTTATGATTTAATGATCAGATCAAATTAAATGCAATGATGTAATGTTTCATGGCACTCAGTGTTCATTCAGTGTCGCCCAGAGGGTCTCACTCAGGCATGGCCTCAGGAGAACAGGATTTTTCCAGGATCCCAGCAGTTCACTGGTGAGCTGAGCACCCCAGTCCCAAATTCTGCTTCCAGATTGGTTCAACCTTGTCCCCAAGATCTCTCATTTGGGGGGAGATTTTTCTCCAACCAGGCTGGGTTTGAGGAAGTGCTGACTTAAACTACAGCAAAAATAGCAGAGCTAGAGGAAGAGCTCACAATAGTCAAGCTAAAAGCAAGATGCCAGGTGGAACACACAAAAATTGGGAATCTTTAGGAGGATACCTGAAGAACACAGTATAAAACCACTTATTTCCATTGCTATTCTTCCCATCTACTGTCTTCCACCTATTTCTCCACGAAGAAGTGAAACGGAGCAAGAGAAGTGATGAGTGACCCCACTGTTCCCAAAGCCAGCTGTACCAAAAGAGGTCTGGATGTGGTGCAGTGCAAACCCATAAATTCCAATACATTCCAACTGCTCTACAGGAGTACAAGCCTGAACTTAAATTTACATTTCTATGGCCAGACTGAGCAAGTTTGGAAGGTGTGCCAGCATGAACACCCACCCAAACCCTGTTCTTACAGGGCAAAAGGTGAGGGGGTCACTGCTCAGTGTCCTGTACTTGGCACACACAGAACCATCCCAAATGAAATGTGAAAACTCAGGAGTGAGATTCCCAAGCGATGAGCAGTTACCTGAATGAAGGTGGGATGTACTCTGGGGGCAATGCAGGTGGCAGTGGCTGACCAGACATGGCCACATCAATGAGGTGCATAGCCAGGATAAACTCCTCAGCTGTCAGCTTCCCATCTTGGTCAATGTCAGACAGATTCCTTGTTAAAGGGAAGGGACAAAGCAAGGAAATTATTAAATATTAAAAATCACTGTTCAAAGGCATTGTTTCAACATATGTAGTTCCAAATTCATTCACTTTCCCACTATTTTTTCCACACTACTCTGCTTTTTCAAAACAAATGAAAAGCAAACCCCAAATGCTTCCCCATTTCTCGTGGCTGTCTGCCTGAAATCCAGCCTTGCAGCCATGGCTTCTCCTTCACCTGCTCTGGGTGCTGCCTGGAGCTCGTGCCAGAGAAGGAACTTTAACCAGTGCAGTTCTCTTGAACACCTTGTGAACAGCCAAAAGAACCAGCTCAGGTGTTTGGCAGAACTTTTAGGTTTGGTCTCCTTCCTCCCTGGAGGCTCCTATCTCACATTCCAGGGCACCCACTGGCAGTGAAATCAAAGCCATTGATGTTCTAGTCCTGACAAGCACCAACCCACCCTGGCATTATGCACATATTAAAAATTACAGAGTAATGTCTCTGGATTGCCCCCAAAGCAGAGCTCCAACAGAGGCACAAAATGCTTTTACTCCTGTTAAGGTGGTGTTGGACAAAATTAACAGGCAAGGACAGCACCCAGGGAGCACCTGGAGCTGGCCCAGGAGGGATTTAGGCTGGGTTTTAGGGCAAGGTTCTTCCCCCAGAGGTGCTGGCACTGCCCAGGCTCCCCAGGGAATGGGCACGGCCCCGAGGCTGCCAGAGCTCCAGGAGCTGCCAGGGATGGACAGGGTGGGGCTGTTGGGGGCTGGGCAGGGCAGGGGGGCACTGGGTCATCCCTGGGGGTCCCTCCCAGCTCAGGATTTGTTTCTCCAGCATGCTGCACTCTCATCATGCAGGAAAATCTCCCATGGTACTGTGAAAATCAAAGGGAAGTAAGTGATAAATTATCTTCAAGTCCCAAGGTACAGGACTTTGCCGATGGGATTTAAATTTGGGAGACAATCACAGCCACACTGGATCCACACCTGTGACACTGAACTCCTCAAGCTGGAGCACAGGAACAAGCCAGGAGACTGGGAATGTACCATGCACAGAAATGACTGATCAGCTGGGTCCATAGCTGGGCTAGAACTCCCAGGACAGCCCGGAGGCTGAGCATCAACTCCTCCCTTTGGGTGCCTGAGTCAGGGATTCCAGCCCCAGCACAGGCTGACAAACCTCGCCCCAGACAGGGCTCAGGAAAGGACCAACAAGAGCTGGAATATCCCTTCCTTATCTCAGTGCCTTGGCAGCTGTGAATGTCCCCAGCTGAGTGAGTCCTGCTTGCAGCTCCTGCAGGGAGCTGGTGGCAGCTGCCTGCCCACACAAGCACCCCAAGGCTGGCAAAAGCAGAGCATTTCTTGGTTAATCATCTGCTGGGGAACTGGGCTGATTTGTTTCTATCCCTTTGTTAGGAATTAGAGAAGGAAAGAGTGGTTTTTAATTTATGACACAATGCCCAGTGCTTTGCAAGGAGAACAAGTGCAGCTGAATGGCCTTGTCAGAGTGACTGCACCACTGCCATCCTCACACTGAGCCTGGGCCAGCTCCAATGCTTCTCAAGCAAACACTCCTAAAGGACAGAAGTTAATTAGGAACAACTTTCCATGGGGCAATAAAAACATAATAAAGTTAAGCAAACAACAAGTTGGAAGGCAAAAGGGAAGCTGAGACAAATCCTTTTAAAATACATTATTGTACAGGTCTGTAAGTCCAGTCCCTGGGAAATCAGCCCTCCCATACCAATGGAAAAGGCAGAGAAACCCCACAGGAAGTGTGGTTTGGGTTAAGCTTCCTGTTCTACCACCTGTGCAAAGGTAAATGTTTCCCTGGTGCTCTGTCAGGGGATGTGGAAGGCACAGGATCCTAAACATCTGCTCTGCCTAAAAACCCAGCATCGAACCCCAACTTCCAAAACATCACACAAAAGATGCTCCTGGTGCTCTTGTGGAATAATATTAATAAAGGCATAGAAGTGCAGGTTTTGTTTATAAAGTTACACGTGACAAAGAGCAACGTGTGATTTATCAGTGAGACTGAAAGTGGAGAAAACCCCACAGACTCCAGTGCAGAGGTCTCAGAAGTTTGTGTTTTGATGGAAATGGAAACATTTATTTTACCATATTGTAGCCAGCTGAGCCTGGGGTAAACTTGACTGCATGAGAATTGTTCTTGCTTGGGGACCTAAAAGGGAAACAAATATTAACAAAATAAGCAAGAGATGTGACCAGCAGGAATTTGCATCCCCCAAATAACCAAGAAATAATACTTCACTTCTACACAACAACCACAGAATCCCAGACTGGTTTGGGTTGAGAGGGACCTCACAGCCCACCCAGTGCCACCCCTGCCATGGCAGGGACACCTGCCACTGTCCCAGGCTGCTCCCAGCCCCAGTGTCCAGCCTGGCCCTGGGCACTGCCAGGGATCCAAGGTGCTCTGCCAACAAAATCACTNAGGTGCTCTGCCAACAAAATCACTCA
>VXAX01001978.1:0-61186 GCA_013399835.1 Leptocoma aspasia
TACCCCTCCTTTTCCTGAAAACCCCAAGGTTTACAGGACAAGTTCCCCAGGGCCAGCTGGCAGCTCCCCTCTGCCCCTCTCGTGTCCCCTGCCTGCCCACATCTGTAGCTGCTGCTCACCCCACCTGCCCCCGGGGCCTCACACGAAGCCACTGAATTGAGAGTTAATTTGAATTTGAGTTGACAAACTCCAGGCATATCCCATCTGCGCCGGCAGGAAATGGCCAATGTGTTAACCTTCCAGCAGGGAGGGCAGGGCAGAGGGGAAATGCTTTTACCTTTCCCTCCATTTAGTGTAGCTCTTAAAAAAAAATTAGGGTCAAATAAAATAACGCCTTGGGCTGACCTAAAGCCAATGTGGAAATTCCCTGTGAGCATCCAGAGGTGTCTGGGAGAGGTAGGAAAACCCTGTCTTGCTGCTTGGGACCGAAGGCAAAGCCTTGGAGAGGAGGGGAGGGGAGCCGAGGCTCAGCCTTTCTCCACGTCTTGTCCCAGACAACCCCGTGGACATCTGCTCTCCCCCACTTTGCTGCAGCAGGAGAAGCTGCCACCGTGTCCCCTCAGGCTGGGGACTCCCCCTGCCTTCCCTCCTGCAAAGTCAGTGTGCTTTAGCCAGTCAGACCTCCAAGGCTGCTCTCACCACCACAGCAATGTAGAAAAAGCATCCCTCCACAGGCAGCAACAAATATCCTTGGATATTTATTCTGATGGAGGTAGTGGTGTATTTAACCAGTTGTAAAACCGGAGAGTGGCGGGGGTTGATGTTCTGCCCTTTGCAAGGAGCTGGAGGTGCAAAGGGAATGCATGGAAGTACTTCCCATCCCAGAACAAAGAGGTGCAGCTTATACCCGGGCACCTGCCCACACCACGTGGCAGCTCGAGGTGCCCTAAGGCTGTATTTCATATTTTGTCGGCTGATAAACCACAACCATCAACTGCAGGGAAATTTACCAGGACTGGGAGGAAAGAGATTTTCTGCTTCAGCAGGGGATGCTGAGGCCTGGGTGCTGCGGAGGGTTTGAGCCCCCAGACACCTTCATTGTCTCCTTCTCAGCCTCCAACCCCCCACAGATTTTCAATCCTGCCTCCCACTGCTTCTCTAGCTTTTCTCTCTCAAAGACGGCACTTCCAGCTGATGTTGATTTTTCTATCTCTCCAACAGTGTTTTAAGCACAAGCAAGGCAGCTGGAATAAAATTAGCATTATTTAGCATTACCTAGCACCAAAGGCACTTGACAGATTTGAACAAAGATTTGGGCTGGATGTTGGGAGAAAGCTTTCTAGTGTGCTTAACACAGAAAGAGGGGATGAGGCTGAGCTCTCCTTCCCTGGGGAGCTGCACAGCCACAGGCAGGCTGTCCACACCTGCAGTCCCATATTCATGCTGGCAATTTCCCTGTGGGGGATTGACCAGCCTCATCAGAAAAATAAATAGGCAGTTCTTGGGGTGTCAGGAGCTGTGGGTGAACCATGGCTTGTGCCGACAGCATTATCCCCACGGCTATTTCCTCCTCCCTCGCTGCACAAACATCAGCATCAGCATGTAGATGCCACCATCTCTCTGCCAAAACAGACTCCCACCCCCAGTACTCCCGAGGCTACTGACTTCTGTGGGTCGTGAAGAGAAGGGTGAGGATGCAAAATATGTTGGGAAGAGAATTGAGGAAAGCAGGGAGCAGCACGCAGAGGACTTAGGACCGGGTCTGAGGCCCATCCCAGAATCTGCCCTACCATTAGTAACGACACCTGGCTGTTTCCCTTCCCGGCTGCATCTCCTGCTGGCTGAGTACAGAAACAAACCAAGCCCTTGATGGTCCCTCCCTCTGCCACTAATGCCTGTAACGAGGCTTCAGCCAGCCACAAGATTGCAGGACCTGCAGCTCCTCACCTTCCCTGTGGCCGCAGGCAACTTCAGGATTTTCAGATTTTCCATTACAGTAATGGAAAACTGTCAAACAAACCCATCCCCTCCGGAGATGCTCCACTCACCCCTGTGCTTGCACAACCCCTTCCCAGTGAACACAAGGCACCGCTGCACGTTTAGGAGTCGGATAAACAACCCTCTCTCCGATCCTCCCTCATTTGTGTGCTTGCTCTCCCGAGAACTTTCATAATTGCTTCTTTGCCTTTAAATACCATGCTGCTCCTTTGGCATTTCACTGTTTAAATGTCTCCCACTTCGAAGATGACATTGTCTGGAGGTGGATGGATTGGGGTGGTGTCTGCAAGGTGCAGTGCATGAGAGCAATGGGCTGCTCTGCCTGTCTGACTTCTCCAGTGGTGAAGGCAGGGTCAGGCAGGATGACTTTTTGCAGCACAGCTATAAAAAGCTGGGTTTGGGCTGGAAGTTAGTACATGCCCCTTCCCCTGCCCTTGGAGGAGTTCCTCCTCCCCATTCCTGGTGGTTGCAGTTGCCTTGGCTGCATGTGCCTTCCCTGGAGGGGAAACAATGATGGGGAAAGGTAGGTCATGCTCTGAATGGTTGGAGTCATCCTGCCCCAGCAGAGGCTGGAGCATCCCATTAGCACTGGACTGAAAGTTCAGCCTCCAGCATCCCCAGGTCTTAGAGGTGTTATGGAAAGCCAACATTTCCACCCTCCTGTGCTCACACAGGGTGCTGGATCCATCCCACAGCTCCTTGCCGTGCTTCACAAACATGCAGCCTCCCAGTTGGGAATGAATCTGTGGTGTCCCATACTGCAGCATACACTTGTGGCTCCAAGTGCACAGGGAAGTGTGCCAGCTCTCAGCTCAGAGAGCCCTGGCTTTGAGTGCCCCCATTCCTTACAGCCCCAATCTTACAGCCCCCATTCCTTACAGCCCCCAGTCTTACAGCCCCAAGAAGGATATTCTCAGGATTTTACACTTCCACATTTTGTTTCCCATTTTGCAGGCAATGGGTGAGCTGAAGTGTTTTTGCAGCTAGTGTAGTATTAAGCACTGTGATCAGGAAATGTTCTTTCAGAAAAAGGGCAGGGGGGCAACATGAGGAACATCCTTCCTTATTATTTTTGGGAAAAGTGTAATTATTGCCCCTTTGGCTTGTCTGCAAAAGGGATTAATAATGTCCAGCCTCACAGCTGTCAAAGCCCTGATTAATTGAGCTTACTGTACTGAAATTTCATCTGTTTGTCTTGTGTCAATGTGCAAATTGAAAACACAACACAATATATCTTACCAGGCATCCTGTACCTCTCAGCTTATCAAGCACCCTCCTCCCACCTCACTGCTTCCAAACAGCCTGGAGAGCTCAAGCCACTGCTCTGCAGCCATGTTCAACTTGGAGCTAGCCAATATCACCTCTGCTGTGGGCATGGTGGGGTTAAAAGACTCAGAGCACCACCTGCTCTGCACCTGGTGGTTGCTCTTGCAGGATGGTTCTTCTTCTCCCAAAGAAGAGTTACATGAGGGTATAGGTTTCAGAACTGGTTTGTCACAAAAGTTTGCTTTTTGGCAGGACGCTTGCCATCCTCAGGGTGTAGGAGTGCCCACCACTCCTCCCAGGCACAGCTGCTTGTTTCTGTACGTGGCAAGGGGAGGAATGTTGCAGGATGTGAGTTCAAAAATGATGCCTTGCACAAGCCTGTGGTAGGATTAACCTAAAATAATTTTTAGGCCACAACTCATCCATCCAAAAGTCGGAGTGTACCTGAGCGTGACTGGCTGCACACCTGGGACAGAAGCTGGGTCACACAACCCTGGTCCCATCAGCCTGCAGGCTTCAGGAAAGACTTTGAGGATATCCTTGGTGGGATTATCCTTGCCATAATTCACAGAATCACAGAATTGTTAGAGTTGGAAGGGACCTCTGGAGATCATCCAGTTCAGACCTCCTGCCAAGACAGGGTCATTTGGAGCAGGTGACATGGGAACACATCCAGTGGGGTTTGGATGTCTCCAGAGAGGAGACTCCAGGACCTCCCTGCACAGCTGTTGCAGTGCTCTGCCACCCTCAGCGTAAAGAAGTTCTTCCTCAAGTTGAGGTTCTTGTGTTTTGGTTTATGGACACTGCTCCTTGTCCTGGGTACCACTGAAAACTCTGGCACCATCCCCTTGGCACCCACCTTTGATATATTTATATGCATTAATGAAATCCCCTCTCTGTCTTTTCTTCAGACTTAACAGGCCCAGCCCCCACAGTCTCTCCTCAGAAGAGAGATGCTCCAGACCCCAAATCATCTTTGTGGCTTTCACTGGACCCTCTACAGTAGCTCCTTGTTTTTCTTGAGCTGAGGAGCCCAGAAGGTGACAGAGCACTCCAGATGTGCCCTCACCAGGGCTGAGTAGAGAGGGGGATTTCCTTCCTCAGCCTGTTGGCCATACTCTTCCTGATGCACACCAGGATATCATTGGTCTTCCTGGCCACAAGGACACACTGTAAACTTAGAGTTTATCACCCACCAAGGCTCCCAGGTGCTTCTCCACAGAGCTACTCTTTGGTAGCTCAGACCCCAGTCTGTGCTGGTGTTTGGGGTTATTCCTCCCCAGGTGCAGGACCCAGCACTTGCCCTTGCTGAACCTCATTAGGTTTCCCTCAGCTCCGGTCTCCAGACTTATCATCAGCAAGCCTGCTGAGGGTACATTCTATCCCTTCATCCAGGTTGCTGGAAAATTAGTAGTTGACCCAAGCTGATGCAAAGCAGGGCCAGAGAAGCTGCTTGCAGAAGTGTTTAGGAGTTACTCTGCTCTGCCCTGTGCAGTCCAGTTGCAGGACGAGATCTTTGGCTGCAGCCTCAGCGCCAGCTGGTGTCTTTGCTCAAACTTTGGGCCATGAGTTTGGTTTCAAAGCAAGACTTCCATCTTCCATTGTGCTTCCACCAGTACCACTGAAAGGATGTGGGGTATTTTTGTCTGTGAGGCAGCGTGCCTGCCCCTTGGTGCTGAATAAATAAATTACTGTGATGGTAAAGGAGATCATTGTTAATCAGACTGCATAAAGAGCCTGAGAACCCTCCAGGGGAATATGCTGTGATGCACTGTGTGCAAATCATAGCCATTTTTTTGCAGGGACATAATATTAAAGAGGAATAGAGTTCTGTGGCAGTATGGTCTCTGAGAGAGAATCCACTGGGATCTGAACCCACAGGACCCCACAGGATCTATCCCAGGATCTAATTCCTGCCCAGAAAGAGGCCTGGAATCTATTTGGGACTTCCCTGTCCTCTGCCTGGCATCCCACACCCAGACAAATGAGAATTCCAAGGCACAAGCTCTGCTAGGCAAAGTTAAAACACTGTAGGGATGTGCCCCTGTCACTTCCCCAGTAAAGTAATTTCTGAACCACACTGGAATGGGATCCCCCTGAAAAGACCCTGCAGAGACTAAAGGCAGGTGAAAGACAATACTCTAATTAAATACCCTATTCCTGTGGCTTTAGCTGATGCTCACAGAATAAAAACAAGTGGAAAACTAGCAAGAACACTGTTTACTGTTTCTCATTGTATAATATGCAATGTTTTCTCAGCACATCTTCGGGAGACAAGTAGCTGGGAGCCCAGACTGGATGAAAAGAGACGAAGAACAAGGTGTTAGGCAAGAAATGCTGGGGAGGTGGGGGGAGTAAGGTGTCTCTTTGTAGCCACCACATAGCACCCTGTGATGTTCGCCCTAACAGGAGGAGAAGCTGTTCCCATATCCACCCTTACAGTGGCTGCTGCCAAAGGCACTGGGGCGCTTGGTGCTGGTGGTGCCTGCTGGTGAACACAAACCATCTTCCCACTTCCCCCTTTTAGCAGAGATGTCAGGAGGGGTGGAGCTGGGATGGCCAGGCCGTTTGCTCTCCCTCTGACACTGTCTCTCATGCCTTTACAATTCGCTGGACATGGTTTAGTCTTCCCTTACCTTGCAGCTGGGCTGGGCTCTCCAGCCCAGCTGGAGGATCCTCCTGGGTCCTTTTCAGAGTGGGTCTCCTTATCAAGAGGCTGACCCAGCTCCTCCAGGTCAAGTGTGCACCTTTGCATTCCCCCTCTGCACAAGCTTTTACCCTTCCAGCAACCTGCACAGCCTCGCTCAGCCCCAGCAAAGCTGGGACCCAGATCTCAGCAGTCTCACAATCCCTGCCCTCCTGGTATCCACAGCCTCAGCTCCCATCGCCTCTCACTTTTAGCAGGCACACACAATGCTCTTTTCCATCAGTCTCCTGCAGAGCCTGGTGGACAGGGTGGGCATGGGCTGCCCCAGTTCAGCTGATGCAGTAAATGATGGCTCAGGTGATGGAAAGCAGAGGGTACATCTTCCTTCCACAAGCATCAGCAAGCTGTGAGGGATTTCAAGGACTGGGGAAGGCAGGATTTTAGAATTTAAAACAATTTCAACAAGCTGGAGGAATCATCCAAAAAAACATCCAGGTTGAAGGGTGGAGTAATTAATGACCCAAGCCACAGGGGAGGCATTTTTCCCTGCAGGCAAAGGACCCATGTGGCCTCCTGCACCTGCACAACCTTGCCATCATGTGCTGAAGCCACCAGCTGTGACACGGGGACAAATGTGCCTGATCCACCCTGAGGAGATTAGTTTGGCGGCCAGGGACTGCATCTGCAACACGAAACCAAGGCATAGACAGGAGCCTGAAAGGAGCCTGGAAGTGGCTTGCTCCTGTGAGCGGGAAAGAAAGTGGTTTCTAGAGACCTCAGAGAACCTGAGGCTCCTCTTGGTCCCCAGCCCCTTTAAGGAAACTCCCCCTCACGTGTTGTTTGTGCGATCTGCTGGAGTCTGCATCACACTGAAGCCCATTAGACCTATTTTCTGTAGCTGAATAATTTTAATTTTCTAGTCAGTTACCTTTTAGGTCTCACTTCCCACTTTTTTGTGTCTTAATTGTCTTTTCCATATATTGGTGCTCCCCTGACATTCTCTCCCCTCTCCATCATACCTGCCCTCCTCTTCTACCCTCTTCCTCCCTCCTGCCTGTCTCCACTTGCCTAAACCCTGCAAGGCTGCTGCATCTGCTGCCCTCCAACCACTCTGTATCCTCCCAGCAGTGGCTGCAGCCAAGTGAGTTATGCTAAGGAGCTTTGTCCTTCCTGGCAGGAGATGGACCCTGGAATCAAGGGTCAGGCCAGTTAAACTGCAACTATGTGTATTCAGGCTGAAGGCCACTCACGTCAGGTCTCAGCAGCTTCCCTCCTGGTGCTGATGGACTTTGGAGACATCTTTTTCCAATTCTCCAGGCCCAGCCCCCTCTCTCATCAGTGCTGCCATTTCCCAGATGGGAGCACAGGCATCCTGACTCCAATTTCTCTGACGATGGTGGGAGAAACAATGCCCAAACCAAATCAGAGCTGTCTCACCCATCTAGAAGCAGAGATAAGCTGTTGTAAATCTCTCCCAGTGGCTAGAGAACACCTGTCTCGTAGGCACATGAAACCATGGAAAATGGCATTTTGTGCCTGGAAGCAAGCAGCACAGAGCACACCATGATGCCAGGCTGTGCTCAGGGAACTGTCTGCAGCTGCACCAGACATCTGAGCTAAAGAAGAGTTGGGGGCTGAGTAGCTGAAGTACAGCGCCAAGTTCCCCCCAGGACAGAGCAGATGGAGGGGCATTACCTGTCCCTGCCAGGCTGGGGGACTCAGTGCTGCAGTGTTCCCTTCTCCTGACTCAACTTGATACATTTTCCCATCCCAAGGCCAGCTGTGGGCTGCTGACACATGTCCTGGAACTCAGGGCTTGTACATAGCTTCCACAGCAGATCTGCATCCTCTCCACCCCCAAGGAGATAATTTTGGCCTCACATCACACCTGTGCCTCTGCTGTCTGCAGGCAGGTTACACCACACACCTCCTGCTCAGTCACCCTAGGGGAAAGAGGAGCATCCCCAGGTTTGGGCAGGAGCTCCAGTTTCAGTGCTCTGTCCTAACCTCAATGTCCAGTCTTCTGCTAATTTCCATTCCTTTAGACCCATCTATGGGAAAGACAAGAGGTCCCTGTCTTTGCTCGAGGCCCCTGGGCATGGTGCAGTGACAGGGGGCAGCTGGTTCCTGAGCTGTGTGACTTGCCCTGCTGGGTTATGCTTCCCCTCCTTTCCTTTGAGGAATTTCTCACAGCATGGCTCAGTTTTTCTTTTTGCAGAGGCACAAAGCAAAGGAGATCAAACCTCAGGCACACACGCTCCCAGAAATCCGTCTGCCAGCAAACCTGGGTGTGGAGCCGGCTGCATCCCTGGTACAGGAAATCAAAGGCGGCGGCTGAAACATAGCACAGTGCCGAGGTCAGGGGTCCCTTTGCTGTCGGAAAAATGGGACAAGAGGAAACAGCAATTATCAGATCACTCAAAAGCCTCGTTTACGCTTCACCTGGTTGCAGGGATTCTTTCCCTGCAGCACATAGTGTCTCACGCTTGGCTGTCCCTGCTGCAGTGCCTGTAGCTGGGAGCACAAGGGATGGGGAGCTACAGGGAGACAGAGGTGCCAAAAGGTGCAGGAGACAGAGACATCAGCAGCCCTAGGGGGCTGCTGGGGCGGGCAACTGGCAGCAGGAACCTGTTGTACCTCCAGAGAGCCTGTTGGAAGAGAGAGGATGGGAAAATATGCTTCGGGTGTCTTTTGGAGGAAATTCTAGCCCAGAGATGCCAAGCTAGCCATGGATCCTCAGGATCAGAGCCTGCCCCTTGGAGCCTGCCCTCTCTGAGCAGTCTGAGCTGTATGCAATCACCAGGTCTGTTTTTCAGAGGAGAAAAGCAAGGTCTGACATCTCTCCACTGGTAATAAACAGGGGCTTATCTCTGCCTTGCACTTTGCTCTCAGGCAGGCCTTTGACACCCTTGTGCATGCAGCCTTATGACTCAAAATGTCACATGGATCCGTGGCAATTCTTATTTCAGCTGTGGAAGTGACACCTCCAGGGCCATAAGACCTGTCTGCACGCAGCACCCAGGGCTTGCTCAGCCCTTCTGTTTGCCCAGGAGAGACCTGCAGCCGCTGCTGCTCCTGATTAGATTTGTTTTTCTTGCTAATAAGGGACCAAGCAGGGATCTCTGACAGCAGCCGTGTGGTCAACAGGGATGCTGGAGAGCAAATGAGTCCATGGGTCAGGGGTGTGTAGGTGGGAGATGTGGGGTGGGATGACACTGGCTGCACAGGCTGTGCTCAGCTGGGAGGTTGTGGTGGGTGCAGAGCAGCACTGGGGAGGATCACTGTGCTGAGGTGACAGCATATGGGAGGCAGTGGCTCTGTGTGCTCCTCTGAACGTTTCAAGAAATGCATGAGAGAGGTGATGTGTGTCTGTGTATGATAAGTGGATCAAAACATTCAAGCAACAGGCTCTGTAGGCTGGAGATGTGTGTTTGGGTGCAAAGAGATGCTCTGGCAACGCATTTAGGCAGTAAGGCTGTATGACAGGGAATGTGGGTGACAGCTTTGCATGCACAGTTGGTGTGGGACGTGGTGTGAAAGGCTTTTGTCAGGTGTCTGTTCATGCTTTGGTGTGTGTGTGTCTGTGTCTGTATGTGTGTGTGTGTGTGCAGCAGTTGTGCCTTTGCACTCCTACAGCAACACATGGGGCAGACTTTACCCCCCAAAGCCTTCCCTTGGCAGACAGGATAGGGTAAACCAGAGGCATCACTGCTCAAATACTGAACGAGGTGACCTGTCTGCCATTCCTTAAAAATATGTGGTGTTTTATATTCAAGCACTGGCCTCATTTCTAAAACCCTATTAAAAAAAAAAAAAAAGACAGACAGAAAAAAGGCCAGGAGGAATCAAAAGGCGAAGCTGACAGGGAAGTGCAGCCCTCTGAAGAGGACACATCTCATCTGAGCACAGTACTTCAGACGCAGCTCACGAGCCCTGTTAAGGAGCGGACATCTGAGTGCTCTGATTTGTATCAGCTCCCACCACGTTCCTGAGAGTGAGCCCCTGGCCCTGAGAACCTGCTCATCTGGGTCTGGTGGGATGGGACAGGGGACTGCTGGCAAGTCAGGGCTCTGCACCTCACCTCAGGCTCCTCTCCCCAGCCCAGCCAGATGACTTATCCTGGTAGAATCCAGCTAAACGCAAAACACTTTAGGAGAGGCAGATAAATAACACAACCACAGCCTGGCATCCTGCACAGCTGGAGACCAAGGGGGTGTTCCTGAGCTGGTGGAGAACACAGTGGATCACTCAGTATCCTACACCAAGCTGACTGGTGTCACACAGGCTGACCACACATAGCGGGACAGTACCCTGGATGTCAGGCAGTGTTAGGAGAGACCTCCCAGGGCATGGACTCACCTGATGGTGTGCCCTGACAGGCCCTCAAATTGTCTGAAAGGGACCCTGCAGCTGCCACAGGTGACACATGCATGCGGAGGACAGCAGGCTTGTCTGCCAGCCAGAGGTATACCCAGCAGGGCTGTGTTAGGCATGCATGGACAAGGGCAAGGAGGGGGAGGAGGAGTAAGAAGGATCCATCCTTCTCAAGGCCAATATGGGGCACGGGTCGGTATCTGGGATAATGGGACCCTGGAGAAGAGCAGCATGCATGGGTGCTCTTCAGGCAGGAGCAGGGAGATGGGCAAGATTAAGGGAAGGAGAAATTAAGTCCTTTGGGGTAATGGTTCATCCGAATCCTTTCAGCCACTGCTGGTAGGGATTAATCACTCTCTAGGCTGTTGTTTTCTCAGTGTAGGCATTCAGTCTCACATCGTCCTGCTGCCCCGTTCCCCTGCCCATCCCACACAGTGGTAGTGTGGGGTCAGAGTGGTGGAAGGCACAGGGCATCCTTCTCATCCTCCCTCTGCCCTGCCAGGCACTGCCACAAACCCCGTGAAAAACACTGCCCGCACCAGTGCCAGGCACATCCCTGACATTCCTGCAGTTGGCAGTGTCATTTAAATATCCTGGGCAGGGCAGATTCTGATTGCTTTTATTATCAAGATAATCTATCCTCCTGATTTCGAGAGACCTCCTGCAGGTTTGCCCTAATATCGCTGAAAGAGGAGCTTAATCCACAGGCCGCGTTGCCGCTCTGGAATGCGCTCGGCATTCCTGTATTCCTCCGGTGTACGCACGCCCGCCTGAGCGCTAATGTCACCCAGAAGCCGCTATGCACAGCGCATTGCAAAGAGGAAGGAGCCGGTGTGGAAAACTCTGCCTCCTGCTTTCATCGAGCGCTGGATAATGAACTGTTTTTGCAGCCTCCCTGCAACTTCACAGGCTGTCTTGGAGCCAAGGAGCCAGTTATTTTCCAGTCAGGACAGGCCGGCCCCAAAGCAGTTCCACTTCCATGTGTAAATAGCTGTTTTCTGTTTTTCTGCTGTTTGTTCTTGGGATTCTGAGCCCAGGTATCATGAGCAGTAGGTGAGAGGGGGTGTTGGCTTTCTGGGTTACCTTTTCCCCAAACATTGCCCAGACTTACAGTTCATGTCACAATGATGAGACATGTTTTTGGCCCAGAAGCCCCTTTTTAGCTTTTAAGGAAATAACACAAAGGGAAAGCCTGGAGCATGAATGCTGAAGCCAAACTTCCTGTCCAGAAGTCAGTCAAGGAGCGCCTTTCTCATCAGCCCCAAGGAATGTGAGTTGGAATGGAGATAACCTGCAAAACAGGAAGTAAGAATGGTTTGCTCTGCACCATAATGCATACCAAAAGAAAGCTGCTGTGTCAAAAGATGGCATCCCATTGGGGCAGGGCCAAATTACCTGGAAGAAGGGTCTGAGGCACAGAAATAGTAAAAAGCGAGCACTGTTGTCCCATGGGGTCAGACTCAGAGGAGTCTGAGGTTCATTTTCAGAAATGAACTGAGCCAATGCCCTTCCTTTTCTGCCCCTGAAAAACAGATATTTTCACAGGAAGGAAGCATTAATTTCTGGCCCACTCTAACATCTCTCCATTCAAACATGCTGCTGTTTTTCTCCAGTTCATCTGCAAGTGCCCTCAGCTGCAGTGTCCAGACCTGGACAGACAAAGCAGAATTGCAGATTTCAATGGCTTACATCCAACATCCAGCATTAATGCATCCCAGGAGGTGAGCTGCCCTTTTTGCTAAACCATCACACTATTGACTCATGCTAAGTTAGTCATCCATCTGAACCCCCGATCCTTGCCTGTCATCCTGCTGCCTCTCCAGGCTCTCCTGTCTATGCATTCATGCATTCATTTATCCCTCCCAAATGTGGTACCCTGTGCTCTCTGTACTAAATTTCATCTGGCTGATTCCAGACACTCTCTCCCATCCATCCCAATTGTTTTGAATTCTGAGCCTGTACTCCAAAGTTCTTGCAGCACCCTCATTAATACACAACCCTGGACTTATTTAGCAGATGCTGATATCAAAATGCATATGATTACTCCCAGTTAGCAAAGAAGTGTATCTATTTAGCCAGCAGGAACGTTTTTATTTATAAATGCCTTGAAAAAAACCTTTAATTGCTATCACTCACACTGATAAAAATCCAGTGTAATAACTATTGACTCTAGCACAGATACTTCAAATTTATTCTGGTAAGTATTTGAGAGCAGAGTTGGGCCCATTTTTGTCATGTACCCAGCAGCTGGTCATACCATCAGTCTGTGAAATACCCGCAATAGGTGGAGCTATTTATCCTCACTCCCCAATGAGGGATAAATGTTGTCTTTTCTTCTTTTTTTTGTTCCTGTCTAAGCTGTTCGCAGAAGAGCTCTCTAAAATGAAAAACAACAATTAAAACAAAAAGAAACCCCGCCAACAAATCGAACAACTTAATAACTTAATTAAAAAAAAAAGAAAAACCAAACAAAAGAACCCATAGCTCTAGAGGTGTTACTTGGTAAATCGCTATGAGCTGCTGCTCAGAAAAATGAGGCAGGTGAAAGAGCTGAGCTCACTCTGGGTGCGCTTGATGAGATAACACGCTCTCTAAGACAGCTCTTGCTATGTTGTAGCAGCTTTAAAATGTATTTCTTTTGATACAGAGCTATACATGGCAAACATGCCAGCGGTGCCTGAGCAATGTTTCTCAGTGCTCGATGCCCTGCCTCGAGTCTGCAGTCGAGAAGAGAGGATTTTGATGAAATGGTGGTAGTGGAAAGCAGAGAGGAAGAGGTTCCACTGGCTGAGGAGGGTTTGTGTGCCAGAGGAGCCCTCCTCAGCACCGAGGTTTGCTGACATGGGCCCTCTTTTGCCAGTGTCTGAGTGTTTGCTAAAGACTCAGCAGCCGCATAGCTCAGGGACTTCCTGAGCAAGACAGAATTCCCATGTAACTACGAACTTCTCTTTTCTATAAAATTGCCCAGCCTTTCCTGCCATCCAGGTAAGCATTTAGCATCTGTGACCAGGTTGCTGAACATCCACTACTTATTGCTGGAAGTATTTCTTATTTATTCTGGAACCTGGCTCCACCTTGCTTTATCCAATGGATCCTACTCCTCACACCAGAAGAGACACCTTGCCCACCTGGTTTACATCTTGAATTTAGGAGGAATTCCCTTACCCCTCTCACATCCTGTGAGTTTGACCAAACTCATTGCAAATCACAGGTTTCCAGCCGATCACACTTATCTCACAGGCTGATGTTCCTGTAATTAGCAGCAGTAAAAAGGCCATCAGTTGGAACAGGATTAATTAGCCCAGTGGAGAGGATTCAAGAGGGAGCAGGCAGGAGCCAGGAAAATCAAGGCGAGTGCATGCCCAGGCTGTGTGTGAGGGGGTCAGAGCCTGGCTTAGCTGCCTGGGATGCCCAGGTGCATGGTCAACACCAGCCAGGAAACAGGAGCAGGGACCTCCCTGTGCTCCATGGTGGGCACACAGCATCAGATAATCCACCCAGGGAGATGGATTGAAGCTGAATGAGAGCTTCAGCTCAGCTGAGCATCTCATGGGGCACCAAGGGCACAGGGGATGTGGAAAAGGAAAATCCAGGCTGTAGTGGTAAAGTCACACTATGAGTAGCCCATGTCAGGCAAAGACCAGAGAAACTGGGTGAGGTTCCAAGCAGTGATCCTGAATACATCCCAGCACTCCCATCTTCAGCTCCATGAGACCCAGCTGAACACTGGTCTGTGTGTCAGGCCAGCCAAGGAGCATTTCTAGTCACCCATGCTCAAGTAAGGGATAGGGAGGCAGGAAGAGCAGAGCTGTGTCTTAGCAAGGCACCAATGGCAAACAACCTCCTCCCACCACAAGTCCTTCCCAGCACAGACAAACCCACTCCAGATCCCATTGCTCAGTCCCACACACCACCCAATTCCCCTCACCCCATGCTGTGGCAGGAGACCCACATCATGCACCAGCCACTGGGAAATGAAGGTCTCAGGGTAGCAAAAGGGAACCCTCCCTAATTCTGCAGGCTGGGATGAGGGGGACACTGACAGAATTGTCACTGCTTGCAAGGACAGGAATTGCACCCCTAAACTCCTACTCCACTGGCTTCACAGCCTCTCCTATCTCACTCACCTTTTTCTCCCTTTCTGACAGCGCCCAAGCACAGAAGGGAGGGGGTCTCCCCCCAGCATCCACTCCAGAGAGCTCTTTTCATTCTGCATTTAGAAGGGAAAGAAGAAAAGGCAGAGCAAACCTGTCTTGCACGTAATCTGCTGCACAAATGCCAGCTCTCAGCAATCGATTGCAAACGCTCCCGGAGGGCTGTTTTCATTTCATAATATTTATTGGGTTGCTTTATTGTCAGAATCATTACAGTTCAATGTACTGCATGGATTTTATGCCAGCTGCGCTTAGTTTGTCTTGTTTTTAGCACTCCACATGCCTTATGTGGGGCCGTGGTTGCACCTGGGCTGGGACTGCTCCTCCTGTAGAGTCCTCTGTGCAGCATGGGGCAAGTTACCTCCTCTCTCTGTGTCTCTATTCCCTGCCATCCCTGGATAAACTGTGGCTATCCACAAGCTCCCAGGGCAGGGATGGCCTCTGCATATACAGCATCTCTCATAAATGAGTCCTGATCTTGGTTGACCCATTGAATGTGAAGCAATCGAAGCGACAGAGCCCAAGCCATGACATGATAACAAAGGAACTGTGAGGGAGGAAGCAGATGGGAGGAGGAGGGAATGAGGTTAGAGAAGGGATTACCAGCAGCAGCAGATGTTATATATAACATTTACTGAGGGCAAGAGTCCTGGTGAGAGGGGCTAGGATGGCAATTGGGCCGGGGTAGCCATTAACTGGAGGAGCTGCTGCACTCCTTGAGATGCAGATGCAAACCTAGGGCCTGACTGTGTGCCAATTGTCAGTGTGTAGACAGGACCCAAACAAAGCAGTAGGATGGAAAGCACTCCTAGTCTCCTTTCCATTGCCACCACTTCCTTGTTTCTCAAGACTCCTGGCAATTAGGTGGTGAAGAGGAAGAGACCAAAAGGCTGCCCTGTATCCCCAGTTCTCCCCCAGGAACAGCTGGGCATGGGAGCCAGCAGAGTGTGAGTGAGAGGGGCTCTCTGCAGCAGGCAAGATGGTCTGCTCCCCTTGAAGAGAGGGACCCTCATCACACTTCATGAGTCCACAAAGCAAGGAAATACCCCAGAGGAGGAGTGCCTCCCAGACACACAGCCCAAAAGAAAACCCAAAAAAGGCCTGCTTGCATGCATCCAGTTCAGCTGCTAGCCAGGGTTGGCAGCCTCAGAAGAGCCTTGGCCAGAGCTGCTTACAGGTGTCCAGGGGGGGATCAATGGCTTCCTGGGGACAAAGGCTGGACTCAGCAGGGATGTCAGGAGAAGTGGAGGATGGGATGCCAAGGCTTTCCCCAGGGAAGGAGCTAGAAAGAGAAGCAGACAATTGACAAGGGGCAACAGCATCCCTCCTGCAGCAGGTATTTAATGCTCCTGCTCTTCAATAACCTGTAATTTGAGCTGTAAAGGGAGCCCTGGCACTAACTCAGATTTAATAAACGCCTGGGGGTGATCTGAGGTTCATCAGGCCCAAGAGAGGAGCACGGTGAGGAAACACGTTGAGGAATCACTGCTGAGATCCCTGCCCTGCTCCCAGGCACAGAGACCCCAACCCAGTGACAGGGGGAGCCAGAGGTCCCCAGAACATAGCATAGGGCAGCTCCCACCCCAAACAGTGCCTGTTGCTAACTTTGTGATTGTGAGTGTGCTGGGAGTTATTATGCCAGAGCTTTGGCTGTTCACTTGCATCTCACTTTTTTCAATTACCGCCTGCACGCTGCCTTCCCAATTGCCTGGCGGGCCTTGACTCACCTGTCTGCTGAACATAATTTGTTTTTAATATATGGCTCTGGCAAATTTTCTCAATTTTCTCTTCCTCCCCCCCTTCTTTTATTATTATTATTATTAAACAAAATTATATTTTTTTTTGCAACCCATGTTTGTAATTAATTCCTAAACACACAATGTCTCACCAGAGCAAGGAGGGCTGAACTAGGTATCCTCAGGGAAGGAGATACTCAGCACCTACAATTAACCTTGTGTGCACACCCATCCCCAGAGACCAGCGTAACATATAAGGATGAACCTCTCCAAGGATGCATTCAGCCCAACCATGGCAGAAATACCTGCTGTGACTGTATAAAGCAGTTCACCCTGGCTCCAGTCCAGGGCTGCCAAATCTCTACAGGCAGAGAAACTGTCATGCCATCTCTGATGGGTTCCTCTAAATACTGCCTCACTCTTCCTTGCCTGGCTTCTGCCTGGGACTTGCAGCCCCACAAGGATCTGGGGGCCACTTTGCACAACCCTTTCTGAAGTTCAGCTACTGCAGCAGGTCTCTGTCTCCATCTGTACGGTGGGAATGTGCTCTGGAGAGGCCACTGAGGGTTGGCTTGAGGTCCCAAGAAGGACAGGGAAAGGAAGCATCAGGTGGGCTGGAACACAACCTGGAGTTTGTAACCAACTCCCTAATTTCTGGCAGCAGCTTAGTTCCTCCAGGACATGAGGGTATTTGTGGCCACCATATTTACACTCTTGCATTGTTGGGTGGTAGTTACAGTGGCTTCTCTGTCCTTGGGGGCTGAACCCTCACCTGGAAAATCACAGCTCTTCACTGAGGGAGGAACCTGACCTGGCACGGTGTCCCACCAAGGTTTCACCAAGCAGGGTGGGAGCTGCCTCACTGCCTCCCAAGCAGCACCTCACCCCCAAATCCCCAGGTGATGCTCACATCTGGGCCACCACAGAGGAGCCCTTCAAGCTCCTTCAGCCCACCCAGCCAAGCAGGCAGAGCTCAGGAACATGAGCACTGCACTGGAAACTGCCTGTAAATCCCTCTGCGCCACGCCTATGCCTCTCTCCTCACCAGGGGGTCTGTGATGATAAAGATGCTCCACTTGCAGCCAGGAGAACTATTTGAGCACCAGCAGGATCAGCAGCTGATGTATGCAGAAATTACTGTTCAAACCCACTGCTGTGCATGCCAACCAGGACACAGCAGGACTATGCTGACCTCCCCCCTTACACGCACCAAAACCTTTTTGTTTTTAAGAAGGTGCAATAGCCAGAGACCTCCAAAACACCTTCACTCAGTTTCCCAGAGGGGCAAGAGAAAAAACGACAACACAAATTCCCTTCAAAAAGCAAGTCAAGAAGGGAAACAGCTGCTCCTAATGACCTGATCCATCAAGCGAGCACTGGCCCCGTCATTTGCTTCCTAAAAGCTCCTGATCATCAGTGATTATCAACACTGGCCATGTGCATTTTGATCAGGCACAATCAAAGCTGAGTGCAGCTGAAAGAGCCATAAAAGCTTGTGCAGAGCAATTGGTATGGAGCCCTGGCTGGAGGTCAGGCTGGGAGCTGGCTGCCCACGGGCTGAGTTCCTGCACTTACCAGCCAGCTTGCTTTGGAGCTGAATGTAAAAGAAGAGAAATCATGTGGATATCCATGGTGTTTCATTGAAAAGAGACTTAGAAGGGTCTTGGGAAATGGCCTCGGGCACCAGGCTTCCCTAGAGCACTGGGATATGGGACCTGCAGGAGGGGATAAAACACATCCCCCAGGTGACAGGACAGACACCACATTACACACACAAACCGCGGCCAGTGAGGCTCAGAAATTCTTTCCCATAAGCTGCCACCACCACTCTGCAGGCAGCCCCATTTTGCCTGGCCTGAACAGCAGTGTTTTTCTTCCAGTTGTTCTCTTTCTGGTGAAAATGTTTAGTTTTCCAGTCAGAAAGATTTGGCTGGAGAAATGTGGGTCCAACTTTTACTCTAAACTTGCTGGTGCTTTTTGTGAGTGCTAAAGTTGGTGCATGTGTGGGGAGATCCCCAGGGCAGCCACTGAGAAAATATCCCACCCTCTCAATTTCAGTTGCTGCCAGGACAGTATGGGTTGGAAAACAGTCCATGAAACATGGCCTGTTTTGGTCACTGAATTATTTGAGGCTAATGAGTTAATTTGTTCCATGTTTAAAGCCTTGTCTGTAAAGCCAAGTTAATGCAAGGAATAAAATCCACTTGGAAAAGGAGATCTGCATCCACAGCTCAGTAAAAGACCTGGCAAGTAATGTGGCAGAATGAGCCTGATGCTGCCTGGGCATCTATTCAGTGCAAACACAAATAAGATCATAGTAATTAGAGATTCATAAAGAGATGAATATCGAGCAATTAAATAGGTAGTTTGAGGCGTGCTGGTTGAAACGAGGTCTGTGTGGTGATTGTGGATTAGAGGCTGCCCAGGAGGTGGGTGTCTGGCTGCAGCAATGAGACACTCGGGCACAGTTGCTGCTTTGAAGCACAATTTGCTATTCCTGGTTTTGTGCCCTCAGTTTTGGGTGCCAGGTTTTTTAGCCCTGCTTCTGCTGAGAGAAAGGTTAGGTTTGAAATGGAAACCTGCCCTGGTGCTGATGCAGGATTGAGACTATGGAGAAAAAATGACAAAGATTTGCTGCTTTTTAGGGAGGGCTCCCTGCATTTCAGGGGGTGTTTGGTGCAGCTCAGAGGTCTGATTTCCAGCATTTCCTCTCACCTTGTTAGGGCTTCCAGTTGTGCTAAAGACTGTCCTGTTATTTCAAGATTCTCCACATCTGCTGCATTGCTGAGTGCTGAGAGGAGACAAGCAGAGATGAAATGGGCAGGCAGAAGAGAAATGCCAGCAGGATTCGAGGTTTTCATGCATTTTCACCACATGGACACGCGATGCCACATTGGATCAGAGCACTGCAGCTCTGGCTCTCAGCCTCCCCTCTGCCCCATGCCAGGCGCTGGCCAAGCACTGTCCTCCCTGCAAGGGGGAAAAAATTGTTGCCCAAGGTCATGGAATGAGTCAACAGGGAGGTTATTTCAGGAACATTAACACATCCTTTAATTAGTGCATTGTGCATGTGCCCAGGAAGCCGCGAGTTCCCTCGAGTGAGGAAGAAGAGAGGTATTAGCAGTGGGGTGGTGAGGCCAGCAGGTCACGCTCAGGGCTGTCACATCCCCTTCAGAGTGCCAGGGTCCCTGTCTTTGTGCCGAGCCTGGTGATGGGGGCACGGAGTGCCTGCGGGGTTAGCAACGCCTGTAATTAGCAGTTAATGCATTTGACTTTCCTCCTCCGGGCTTGATTATTTCAGTGTGATTAACAGGACCTGTAGGATGCCACTGCAGACACAACATCAGCTGTTCCCTGCCTGCTCTGAGGCGTGGATACCAAGGCAGCGCTGACAGTGCTGTCTCCTCTGTGTTTTGTGGAGGTCATCATGCTGCGAGTGATCACGGGCAGCCAGCAACCCCACGCTCCTGCCTGAGCTGAGCCCAGCGCTGCCCAACCAGGCATGGGGCTGATGAGACCTCCTGCATTCTCCTGGCACCTGATTCCTGTGCTATGATGCCTGTATCATTGGGAAATGTCCCCTAATGTCTTACCTAAACCTTCCCTGCTGAGAGCCTGCAGCTGGTTTTGTCTGTGCTCAGCGGAGCTGATCTCTGCTTATTCCAGTCCCCTCTGCAGCTCCTTTCTATGTATCTGGACACATTTATCCTCTCCCCTCTGCCTCCTCCTGGAGGCTCTGGATTAAGCTGTCTTTGCTTTTGCAAATACGGCTTAAGTCATGGACCCCCAAATAAGACTTCTGCTTGATGCAAAGAGCTGTAACAGGAAATGTGCAGGAGGGGGCTGAGAAGATGATTTCCAGCCAGAACCACCTCTCCATCTCTTCAGGAGATGTCCCCTGGATGCTGGTGCAGTGAAGAGAGGGTGCCACAACACCTGCGTTCTGGAATGTGCCACAACACATTCCAGAAGTTAGAGTGGAGTCTAACTTCTGGAATCCTCTTCTTTGCAGCAAAAAGCTCAGAGTTCAGCTGTTGATCCAGAGCCATTTTGAAATGTTAGGACTGTCATTAACATGATTAAAGCTCTCACAAAATGAGACCGGATGAGTAGACCTGGTCAGCATGCTGCCCGAGGCACCTGGTGATATGTAAAGAGCTTTACACCTCTTCTGAAAGAAACAAATCTTTTCCTTTCTCTCTGCATAGATCTGGCCCCAGGAGGAAGCTGGAACAAACTGAAATTTCAATCCTAGATGCATTTACCTCCACTCAGAACTTCCCAAAGAAACTGTGTCTTATTGGATAATGGCTGCATTTTTCATGTTGGGTTCCTGTTTTTATCTGTGGAGATAGGTTATCTCCTGTCTAATGATGTTAAAATCGCAGCAGCACAATAACATCCCCATGGGGGTCTCTAATGTACCCTGTCTGGCTCCCAACATTGCTCCTTGACTCGATGTGCTGGTGATGACTTAAAGTGCAGGTGAATGTGGGCAGCCATTCATGTCATTTGGCTCAAAGCTGCGGTGCCACTCCTGCATGGCGCTTCAAACTTTTCATGGGGAAATGTAGGTCAGTATTTTTCCACCACATTTTCCTGTTGGGAAACATAAGGGCAGCTTGAGGGGCCCACAGGAGGAACCGTGGCAATGGTCAGTGGGCTTTAACGCACCAGAAATCTGCTGGAAAATCTGTTAGAAAATGTGTAAAGGTCCCCAAAATAAATTGGTTCAAAATGTGGGTTTTTTTCAGGCTGTGTGGGAAATAAATGATTTGATTCTGGCCAGGCTGGCTAAGAGCAGCAGCAGGACGTGAGCCGCAAGCTTAGAGAGAAAATCCCTTGGAGGGCATTCCAGCAGACGGGCTGCTCCCAGGGGTACCAAGGCCCTGGCTGTCCTGCTGTCCCATCTCCTCTGGCCAGCACCTCCTACTCATACTGGGATGCTGGAAATGGTGGATCCATGGATGCTGCAGAACAGCTGGATGTGGGCAGAGCCTGCAGCTGTGGAGGGAAGCATTTCCTCGCCCAGGGCAGAGGCTGTGGTGAGAAATGTGCTCTGTGGTCCCAGTGTCCCAGTGGTCCCAGGGCACCACCAGAGCCCTGCCTCAGCTGCCCAACAGCCTGTCCTGGTGCACACAACCACGTGAACCCCCACGGACTCCAGCTAGGATGATCCAAAATTAAATTTGGCTTTAAGGAAATTCCTCTTTTGGCATGGATTGAGCTAGTCCCAGCAGTGGCACAGATGAGAGGTGGGCTCTGATATGGGCTAATAAGACCTCCAGGGAGGCAAGACCTCTGCCTCTGCAAGCTGGGATATCTCCCTGGTGTCCCCAGCCAGAGCACGTCTGGCTGCAGAGTCACAAACACACCTGACGTGTGAGGAGAGAAAAGAGCCCAAACCCCACACCTCCTCTTCTATGCCTATTCAGAGCAATTTGGGGCAGACCATCTCCAGTACACTTCCATCCATCTCCAATACATTTCCATCCGTTTTCCGCTCCTTGGAACTGAGCTGGATGTTCCCAAAGCCCACAGCTCAGCGACACATCCCTGTCACAAATGCTTTAATGCTGCCCTGCTTAAGAGCTGACACTCTGAAAGGACGTGGCCACAGTGTGCATCTTTCAGTGCCAGGCTTTGCAGTTTGACAAGCTGCCACACCTAATTGCTAATTAATTAAGATTTGCATATGCAGTTTAATTCAGCTGGCTGCAGCCCCCCCGATGGGACCCAGAGAGCTGCAAAACATCCCTGATGCACCACCAAAACATCTTGGCTCCTCTGCTCAATCAGGTGAAGTTATTTTAGTTCAGTCATTAGCAGGAGGTATTTCAGAAGCACCATGAAACACTGTAAATAAGCAGTAAAACTTTGAAAAATCTAATCCATGGAAATATTTGAGATTTCAGGTGTATTTCCTGTCTTGTGCTGAGACAAAAATTTGAGCTCTTTTACCTTCTTACTGGTAGTGAGAAGCTGGTAATTCCAAGGAAGAAGGAAGGGAAGAACAGTAGATTGGTTTGATAACTTCCAGTAGTTTCATGCTAGTCTCAATTTACTTGTTTGTTTGTCTAAATTTATTCCAGTGTTGAAATGGGACCATTTGGATTCATCTGCAGCTCTCTGGTTTGGAAATACATTGGCAGGCAGTTTCATTTTAATAGCCATTGTTGCTTTTGCCCCCAGAAATTTCTGAGCTGGGAAAGTTGGGTCTTTGTGACTGACTTTGTTCTGCAAATAGTTTTGGTTTTGCTGAAGCAGCATTCTGGGCAAATGAAACATTTGAAACTCCAGATATGTGGCGTGTAAGTGTATTTCTGTCTGTGAATACAGACATATTTTTATGTGTTTGCTCAATTGTGTTTATTTTAGGCAAGAAATTGAGGATTTAATATCAACTAGTTGCACAGAGAGAGCTGGGAAGTTTCCGTTTTGGATGCTATGGTCTGATGGTGCTGCTAACATTCCACACTCCCACCACTGTGGCTTAGCCTTTCCCCTGGCTTGCAGTGGCAGCTTGGGAGATGCTGGAGGCCCTGAGCATCTCCAAAGGGCATAGAGGAGCCCCTTTTTCCAGATGCAGGCCAGTGCCCTGGTCACTTCATCCAGACCATGTGCTGTCACAACCAGCTTGGGACTCCTGAAGAACGAGCTACTTGGTTGGTCCAAAAAAAAGGCAAAACAAATGCAGGAAAAGGGTCATACATGATGCACAGCAACATCTAAGCAGACACAGAGGGTGGCTGGGCCCTGGAACAGGCTCCCCAGAGAAGGGGTCACAGGACCAAGTCTGACAGAGCTCAAGAAGTGTCTGGACAACACTCTCAGTCACATGGTGGGGTTCTTGGGGTTGTCTTGTGCAGGGCCAGGAGTTGTGTTTCAGTGATTCCTTTTGGGTCCCTTCCAACCCAACATATTCTATGATTCTAAACCCACCTGGAGATGTTCTTCCTCCTGTAGGGATGTATGAGTGGGAGGTGCCCTGTGGCTACAGGAGAGTGTGGTCCACTTCATGTGTCCCATCTGGGTTGTTCGTGCTGTCACACTGACCCTGGCTTTCCCTTGCCTGTGAGGCCCAAGCCTAAATCCAGTTTGATTTCCAGGGCAAAGCTGAGTTTTGGGAGTTCTGAATTTTACCTTCTTCAGCAGGAAAACCCCAGAGGTGACATGCACTTAAAAATGTGCTTTTGCCTGGATGGCCACCTCTGCCCAGGGAGCAGGTTGCTGCAACTCAGAGGAAGATGCTCAGCGATCAGTGTAAGCTGTTCCTGGGCTGGGTGAGCACAGCAGGAACAGCTGGAGGGATTTGCTGCTCCATCTGAGGATTTCAAAATCCTCATGGATTTAGAAAATGCCACAGAGAGCTGAGCTGAGGCTGGGGTCCTTTCTACAGCCCGCTCAGAGTGTTTGGTGAGCTTGGGACTGGTTATCCTCTTGGTTTTGCTCTTGTATTGCAGGATTAAACCACCCAAAATTCGACCTAGCTGCTGGTGGGGAGAGACACAGGCTTGACACACAACAGCTTGTGAAAAAAAAACCTCTCAGACTTAAGTGTAGAGCACCCCAAGACTTTTACACTGCTGAGGCAGAAATTTATCTGGATACTGACCCTCCTGCAAAGGCCATTGTGGAGATAAAAGTGAGCTGGGGAAAGGGGGGGAGGACCACGGTGCAGAGAAAGAGACAGTGATGACTGGGGCTGGGGTTTGATCTCATCAGGCTGTCCTGGGCTGCAGTCAGTCCTGGGGCCAAAAGCAGCCCCTGGAGCTGGATGCAGAAGAGGTCCTTTCCTCCTTTGTGATGCCACACAGGCAATTCTGTGATGCATCCAGCCTGTATGACCAAGAGGCAAATACAACTCTGAAAAAAACAAAAGCCTTTTATTTTTCTATCATGCTCCATTTCCAGCCTACAAAGTAAAAAGACAAAAAAGTGCCTCTTTTCTGGGAATTTTCTGACCGACTCCAGCTGCCTCCCCCGTTCAGCTGCAGCCAGCAACAGGCTTAGAAATACCGGGTTTAATTAAAACAATCTTTTATGTTCTGATGCAAGCCTTACTTCCTCTACCTGGTGAGAAATGGCTCTTGCCTCAATCAGCAATTGAAGTCTGAGATTGCTGCGCTGAGCAGAACGGCGGCCACTTTCTGTTAATTAAAGCTCAGCTCGGGCGCTGCCACCCGGTCCCCCCAAGAGCAGTTCCCAAAGTTTGTCTCCAGCCTCGCAGGACCAGCAAAGGCACACAGGCATTAGCAGGATACATGAGGAAACCTGCTGGCTTCTGTCCCATTCTAGTGATTTACAAACAAAAATATATATAATTTATTTGCTTAGGGTTTTTCCTCTGATAAGAGAGCTTTTGCAGCTGTTTGGAGAACCTGTGTGAAAGGGATGGTATTTCTAACTGCACACTCTGACTTGGCATTGTCAAGTTTTATTCCTAAGTTGTATTTCTATTCCCCCCAGGACTTCTCCCTGCCCAATTTCTGGTTTCCCACTGGATGCCAGAGACGACTTCTCACTGCAGTGTCTGGGAGGTCCATCTGCTCCAGATGGTTCCTGTGCTCTCCCCCAGGTATGTGGGAGCTGGATTTGTGGGAGCAGGGCATTTCCCAGTGTTTGGTGCAAGGAAAGGAAGGTAAGACTTTCTCCTGGCTGGCAGATGGCTCCACCATGCCAGCTAGAATTAAGGCTGAAATGATGGGATCACTAAAATGAGATTTACAATAGTGGAATAAAGTTACTGAAAGATGAGTACAACTCTATGCATTATTAGGAGTGCTTAACAATAAAGATCCTCACTGCATCAGCACCTCGTTTAGCTTCTTTCTTCTTCTCACATAAAGCTGTAATCTCTCTCTATTAATGTAAGACCCAGTTTCTTTCCATAAAACAACTATTTCTCTTCACCAGTCTCCAGCATGGGAAGTTGAAGGTGGAAAGAGTTATTTTGTCTGTGTTGCCCCAGGTGAAAATATCCTTGTCCTACTCTTTTTCCATAGGAATTTGGCTGCCCATGGAATGACAGGAGGGTCAACCCTGCTCTTCCTAAAAAGTCTTTTGCACCTACCTGTACTAGGTGCCCGGGACAAGGGGTCCCTGGCTCCAGCTCATTCCCTGCTGCAGCCCCCTGAAGACACCATTCATTATCGTTGGTGATCAAGCTGTGAGGAAAACTGAGAGCTTTCAAACCTAATGGTCATCTGCCAACAGGCCCAAGGACCTTCAGCTGAGGAGAGACAGGGGTGCTTATGCAGGCAAACCAAACATATTTCCCTCCAAGTGGTGGGAACCTGGATGAGCATCCCCTGACACCGCTGACATTTTGGGAGGTTTCCATAGGACTGTAGGGAAACTAGTTTCAGCACTGAGTTTGCTGGTTGGTGAATTTGCCCCCTTGGTGGTCAATTCAGACCCAAAGCTGCTCATGCCAGGCAGCTGTGAGCATTGGCATGAGTGAGGTGTGAGCACACAGCCTGTCTTTTTTCTGGCCTCAGGACCTCCAGGGGCTCCATTTCCAGTTTCCAGCCCCAGACCAGGGGCTTTGTGCAAGAGAGGTCAGAGGAGATGAGCCAGCATCCATGGGGCACACAAATAACCCATACCCAGATGGTGGGGACTGGCAGAGCTGAGGCCAGTGCTGGGATGATATCTATGTGGAGTGCTCTGGTGTCACACTGGGGCCAGAGTTCTCTCTCCTCACAGCCTCATCTATTCTTACCACAGGTGTTCAGGCTATGCAAACTGCAGGAGAAGGGGTGAGGAGATGTTTTCTAGAAATATTTACAACATGTGGGATGTCACGCCCCTCCAGCATGAGCAGAGAGCAGCTTCTCCAGCAGACAACCCACCAGCAGGTTTAGATCAGCTGGAGTTTCCCATAACTGAGGAGCCAACAGGATCCCAAAACACCCTCCCACCAGCTCTTTCTGACCTCTCACCTTTTCCCCCACCAGCCATGGGTTTGGCAGCTTCATTCTGTTTTCTTCATCCCCCAGTGCCCACGTCCAGATGTGGCTCTGCAAAGCCACTGTCACAGCATGAACTCCCCACTTCACCCTGCAAGGCACGGGGCTCCAATAACCTCCCAGTTGATGCCATCCCACCTTGCTGCTCTCAGAGGAGGGGGGATGACCATGCAGAGTTCTGGGCATGATCTTGCGAGGTCATTCCACCTCATGCAGCCCCAGCTCTACTGGGATGCTAAGTAAGGCAGCATGTCCTGCATTTGTCTACCCTGCTCTTTCCCAGAAGAATGGGGAGCTTCTCAAGGCTTTTGGTTTTTGTTTCTGAAGAAGTTAGACTCATTCAGGGTGGGTTTGGGAAAAGCAGGCTGGAGCAATGCTTTGCAGCTGAAGAGAGGGAAAAGATTTCATGCCATGCGCATGAGCAGGCAACCCTGTCTCCACTACACAGTAGCCTGTCACTCCTTCAAGCCTCCCTAACTCACCTTTGGGCTGAATTTTTTCCTGACCAATTTTTGACCAGCTTGGCCACACCCTTATCTACTCCTGACCTGTGGTAGTCCCTTAGGTTCCTGAGTGTGTCAGAGTTCACACACACCTCCATGAAACAGGGGGTAACTGAAGATGCCTCTCTGGTCCTCCGCCTCTTCAAGGGTTAGCAGAAGCTTTTCCCTTGACAAGACAGACCTTTCTAAACAGAACTTTTCCTACTAGTTTATTCCAAGCAGAGCCCTGCTGGCAACAGACACATCCCATTCCCTGAAGCACCCAGGCAGCTCTGCACTGCAGACCCTGCAGGGAGCCTCGAGGTGGCATTTCCCTAACCAACCCCATCTGTTCTAGGGACAGCCTGCAGCAGCACCCAGCTGCTGTTCTCCCACCTCTGCTGCACAACCCAGTACACAGCTAGGTCAGACATATCTGCAAGAAAGGCAACTGCAGAGGCACCTTCCAAACCCAAATACACCTGGGAGGTTCATGTTTGCCTCTACATTCTCTGGAAAGTCATTGAAGGGCTTCTCTATCCCTAAATATCCCTCAGAGGTCCCCTTGGCGAGCACAGGCCAGGTCTACCCTACTTAGTGAGCCGGAGCTGTTGTCAGAGTTGACACTGTGCATGATTTACTCCATCCTGCGTGAAAGGAAAGACCAAACCCTCACATCTGAGTTAATGAAACAGTCTGAGGAGACAATAGTTCCCAGCGCTGCGAGAGCTTGCATTAGTGAGCTGGGGTTATGGAGAGCTCTGATCAATAAATATGTTGCCACAGCTTTTCGGAGCATCCATCACTTGTCAGGAAATGCATTTAGGCTAATACCTGCAGAGGGCATAAACCAGCCATAGGAATTAAAACCTGCCACATGCCAAATGGTAATGCACAATTTAATGATCACAGGATCTGATAAATAAGCAAAACTGTGAAATGAATAAATACACTCTGGCATCAACATCTGCAACCCAACCTGACCACATTTAGAGGCTCAAGATTAACCTGCAAGGTGCTTCTCTGGGCTCATCTGTTTTCAGTACGTGGGCAGCAAAGGCAGCAGCCTGAAACCCTTTCACAGGAGAGCCCAAAGGACTTTCAGAACCAGTGCTTCCTGTCACCTCAAGCAGTGGTGTAAGCAGGAAATGAACAGGCTTCAAGTGGAGGAAAAGCTGCAACAAAAGTCACAACAATGAGCTCTGCTCCATGGCTCTGCTGGGCAAAGCAATACAGGGAGGGACTGAAGCTGCAGCAAAGAAAGTTTAAGCTAGACAGCAGAAAAAATAGAGCAACAGGTCATTCCTGACTTTCAGAGGTGAGAAGTGAGGGGGATTTTAGGGAGAGGCTGGGCAAGCTAAGGAGACCTGATCATGGGACCAGAGGCTCCCGAGAGCCTCTCCAACTCATCTGCCTCCCCATGGGGTTTAACCTGTGCTTGTCCCAGCACTACCAGCACAGCCCAAGGCTCCCACAGCATAACCTAGGAGCAGGTAGGATGAGACAGGAAGAAAGGAACAAGTCCTAAGTGAGAAATAACTCTTAAGAGAGCAGACTGAGAGAAAGATTTGCTGCTCCTGTCCTGCTTCAGCGCCTGTCCAGGGGAGGGCTCAGCATGGAAAAGGGAGGATAAGCAGCATGAAATTAAGAAAAGGAAATTCTCAGGTCTGTAGCAAGAAAAAAACTTCCTGACAGGAAGATTTATGAGGTTGTGGAGAAGCTTTTCCCAGGAAAAGCCTGGGGCATTTGAAACTAGATTAAACAGTGGATCCAGGGGTGCAAACAGCGAAAACATTTGTGCTGCAGGAGAGTTGGACTAGAAGGAACAGAGTAAGGCACTGCCCATTGCGGATTTATTCCTGATTTGTTGTGCTATCTTTGCATGCTCTCCTATAACATCCATCGTTGGATTCTCCCTGGTCTTTGAGAACGTGGAAGGTGGCCTCCCTGGCCAGCATGGATCAGGGATCATTAAATATCCCTTTCTGCCAGCCTGAAGACCAGCTCAAGCATCTCCTTGGCATCTTCAAGCAGCTCAAGCACAGCCCTGCAAATCCCCTGACAGGGCATGGCATGTGCTGACGAGCCCCCTGAGATGGCCAGCAGCATTTCAGCAGCACTTCACAACAACCAGAGCTGTTATGGTGCAAGGAGATGTTGGGAGTAGATTTAGAATAGACATTAGGGGAAAAAATCTTCACCATGAGGTTGGTGAGGCACTAGAAACTTGCCCGGGGAGGTTGTGGATGTCTCATCCCTGGAAATGTTCAAGCCCAGGTTGGATGGGGCTCTGAGCAACCTGGTCTAGTGGAAAGTGTTCCTGCCCATGGCAGGGGGTGTTAGAATGAAATGATCTTCAAGGTTCCTTTCCAACCAAAACCATTCTATGATTCCATGATTTTATGAGACCAGGTCAGCTGTATTTTAGGCAATCCAAGGTCTCTAGGCCAGAGTCAGTGAAGGAAAAGGGCCACAGCAACACACAAACTTCACAGGGGCAAAAAGAAAAGGGCCACACACCGATTGGGGCTAGGGTTGGGCACCTGTTCCTCAAAACAGGGCTGAAGTGACCACCTCAGTAAAAGCCACTTGGATAGACACTGGAGGCTGCCATTCACCATGATCTGGACCACCTCTTTCTCCTGGGACTCCCCATGTCAGGATCTGTCCTGCAGCTGCCCTGGGCTGAGGTGGGCAAGGCCAGCACAGGGGCCAGGGATCTTTTCTGAGCATGCCTCAGCTCACTGCAGGCCCTCACAAGCAGCCCACACCACAGTCCCACAGCCAGCCTCTGTCTCAAGCTCAGTCAGGAAAGCCCAAGCACAAGATGTGGAGGGGGGAAGTCAAGCCCACGTGAGCACAGATGCTTGAGCCACTGGGGACAGTGTAATAGCAGATTGAGCAGTTCAGGCTCTCTAATACTTCTGCTGCTGCTGGTGACAGCTCACTCTTAGAGAGTGAGCTCTGAGGGAGCTCCTGGCCTGATTAAGAGCAGCAGAAGGTTTCAGCTTTGGCTTTGCAGCCCACCAAAGTTTTGAAGCTATTCCCACCTGCACCTTTCCTGCACCCTTCGCTCTCCCCTGCTTGACTCCACTAGTCATACCACGGCACAGTGAGCCCTTTCATGCAGCTGATCCATCTGAAATGAACCTGGCATGCCCCACACCCACCCAAAACAGGTTTTTTTAGCCAGATCAGTGCCACTTCTTGGCTCGCCATGCAGTCACAAGAGCACCGGTGATGAAGTATAAAATGGAGTAGAATTGTTCGTGGCAGAAGGGCAGTACCTCACAATCCTTTCTCAGTTTATGACATTGTCCCACTGCTTCCTACAGCCAGCACCCACATGGTCATTCAACAGATCTGTGCCCCCTCACTGTCTCTGTAGGACCCAAAGGAACACAGATCTGCTTTCCCTAAAGAGCCTATGAAAACTTAGGTAGAAAAATTTGGAAGAAATGTCTCAATCCCTGTCCACAACACATTTGATCTGGGCTCTATTAGCCAGACTCACTGTTACTCTTCGGCCACCTGCTCGCCCTCGTTCAGTGATCACGTGCCGTTTTGCAAACAGCCCCCCCACACACACACACTTTGCAATGTCACCTCCAATTCTCACAGCAGCCTCTCCCTGATTTGATTGTATCGCTGGCAGTTTGCTCCCTGATTGCCCTCCTGCTGCAATCCCCAGGACAATCCCTCTGCAGAGTTGTGAGTGCTGAACAGTTCCCCAGCCTGGTGTCCATTAGGATGCCAGTGTGCTCCATAACAATCCCTACCCAGCCTGGGAGGACAGGGCAGAAGCAGGCCCTGCCAAGGGACAATGCCATCAGGATGACAATCATACTCAGATTTCCGGGGAAGATTTGCTTTTTTCCTTCCAGTTCAACCTAAAATCGATTTTTCGCTCCTGAGGGTGTCCATCTGCCTGAAAGATTGGGCTGTCCACCCCTTGGCCTCCTCAACATAACCAGCTGCTGGGTGAGCTGCAAAGACTGCTACCCCTGTGTATGGCTTTCTACCAAGTCCCTTCCAGACTGTTCCACCTATGTGGAATAATTTGTGAAAGCTCTTCTGACACCATGTAATCAAGCAGTGATATGTAAGAGGGAGCTCTCATTCCTCGCTCCTGTGTCATGACAGGTGACGAATTAGGAAAAATTATAACCCAGCACAGATTCAAATGAGAAAATTGCACCCTGTCTTTCCAGGACCCTCATCACTGTAAACACAGGAATGCTGCCTCCCCTCCCAGCCTCAGCCTGGAACAGCAGAGAGGAGGTGGGTCTGAAAGCACCTTCACCAGGAGCTGAAGCACATATACCTTCCACAAGATAAAAACTGGACACTGAGCTTGTGCATGCCAAAAGCACGTGGCACGGCCGTCCCTGATGTGTAGCAGTGGGAGGGCAAGGGAGCGGCCCCAGTTCTCCTGCAGAGCATGAGATGGAGGCAGCCATTCTGCTGCTGTGTCCTCTGTCATGCCCACCCTGCTGAGGTACAAGGGTGTGGTGGTGTTTGCACCCTCTCACCGAGGAACCCCAGCGTCCCAGCAGGGAAGGAATGAACGAACCTAGAGACACTAACATGCACAAATTCAGAACAGATGTTCCACCAAGAACCCGAAAAAAAGACATAATTAAGAAGTGGATAGAGGAATCCTGTTCCTTTTTACTTTGGGTTTTTTTTTTCCCCTAGAAAGTGCTCTCATGAGCCTGAAGGCCACGCCAGTGGCTTCCTGAAATGTCTCGTCATGGGACGGGTGAAAGATCCCCTCTTACGATGAGTTATTCAAAACCTGGACTCTTTCATTTGACATCTGCTGCAAGAGAAGCCAATGCAAGGAAAGGAAGAGACCTTCTGTTTCACCATCTTGCAATAATTCAGGACAATTGAAGGGACAAAAACCAGAAAACAACCCTAAAACCCAAAGGAGTGGGGGAAGAGAGAGCAACTCACAAGAAGAAAAAGAATCAGCCATTCCTAAACACAGAGCGGTGATGCAGCCAAACCAAACAGTAATGATTCATGGACCTGTCTTCACCCTTCGTTTTTCCTATAATGAGCAAAGAAACCACAGAAATGTGGAGCTGAGTTCTCTCTCCACTTCCAAGGAATGAGGATGTATGAGACTACACTGCTCTTTGAGGGGTTTCATCATGGTCCAGCTCCTGTGTGCTCAGCCCAGCCCCACCACCAGCCTCTGGCCATCTCACCTCATCTCAATTCATCCATTGTCCTTGATGGGCTGGGTTCGCTTTCCCCCTGCACCAGGGAGGTGGAAACAGGTACCACGGCCAGGTCTCTGCTCCTGCCTTTGGTGGGGCCAGCTGGACAACAAATACATGCTGTCCCCAGCCAGCTCTGCTCGCAGCTCAGTCTGATGTCACTGCAGCCAGCAGGAGCCATCTCCTCTCCAGGCCTAAGCAGTGTTGGCTTGGGAGCAGACACACAGCCCATTTGGGAGTCCAGCTGTACACAGACAGGCAGCACCCTTCACCCCAAAGCTAAAGAGACACAGCTGGGGGACCCCAGAGAGGGATGAGACTGAAGACAACAGCTCAACTGTCTTTTGAATATCACAGAGATCCCGAAAACTATGGATGGACTTGTTCTGTGCAAATAGCTGCAAGAGCTCACAACACTTCTTCCTCCATCCCAAAGGTCCAGGAGCCCTTGTGCTTCCTGCCTGCAGCTCAGCCAGTGAGGAGGTTGCATTCTCACTTCCTGAGCTGTACCACACAGAGCCCCCTGGGTCTGGCCGAGCAGCTTTGAAGAGGTGGCAGAGCACACCCTGAAAAGTAGTATGATTCTTCTGTCAATCCTTCTGTAACAATGGACAGTGCAGAGCAAGTGTCTTCATCCTCACCTTCTCGACCCCAGCACAGCCTTGAACTTCCATATGTGCTCCCCCAGTGACCATGGTGGCCACCTACACCCTAGGGCTTTCAAGAGAGGAGTGTCCCCAAAGGCTCTGGAATTTTGCCTTCCTCATTTCACCATTGTGTGGTGGCTGGGGCTGTCTACCATGTCCCCACACTGTAGTCTGCAGAAGAAGGATGATTCAGATGCCTCTGGGTCCATGCTCACTCTCTGATTTGCTCAGGGAGTTGAGCAGCTTAGAGCCCTCTTGAAGCCATGAGTTGCCTCTCTCTTCCTCTCCAAAATGTTGGCAGCCCTGCAGGGCTTACCAGCAGGTGAGCAACTCAGAGCAGTCAAATTCCATGGTGTCCCAAGATAGACATTCAGTCCAGGGACAGAAAGGTCCGTCTCCCAACACAGTTTAGTCCCGAGGGTGTTACCTGGAGACTATCAAATCCCTATTAGGAGCAGTCACAGCAGTGGGGCAGCAGAGAGCTCCTGTCCACAGATACATGTCAGGATATGACTATTATCTGAGTGTGTTACCAAGGCAGGTTTACTTTCAGCCTCTATCCTTGCTTCAAGTATCTGCTGCAGTCTCCACATGGCAACAGAGAGCTGGCCTTGCTGCCCGTTATTCAGCAGTCTGGGCCAGACATTGCTTGAGTCTCACAAGGACTGGTCCTGCCAACTGGCTAACCATGTCCTCTCCTGCTCAAAGCAGCACTCCAGTCACTGTGGCCCTTCAGGGATGTGAAAAAAATTCAATCAGATCCAGCAGCTCAATAACGCTTTGCCTTGGACTTCAGCAGATGAGCGTCAGGGACCAGAGGGAGCAGTAAGAGATGCAGGAGAGCTGAAATGGAGTATTCCTCCTGGTTATATTTCATTTTCATGCTGTCTCTGCAGGTTCTCATTCAAGTCAGGGAGCAAAAAGACAAATCGCTGAAGACAAGCCACTTTACAAGGGTTTCTATTCCCATTTTGTGGCCCCTGGGGATTCTTCTTGCACTGCCCTCAAGCCTCCTGGAGAATGGCTTGACGTTTGCAAAGGTTGCTCACCTCCTCTGAGTGGAAATGCGAGTGTTTGTTCAGCGTCTCAGGGGGCTGGTTATCTTGTTAGATTTGTAAGAGCATTTAACAGGTTGCTTAGCTGCACACCCTTGAAATATCTAAGGGAGCATTTTTCAAAAGTACCATCAGCATCACGCTGGGCTCAGGCTAATTACCTCCATCTCCCAGCAGGACAATTGGCTCAGTCCAGCACGCAGTGCTGACCCAGCCACAGGACTGCCTCCACAGGCACACCTGTGCCTGCCTGTCTCAAAGCCTGAGCAGGTACCAGCTGGGCATTCCCGCTTCCCTCCCATCCTCAGTTCCTCACTGTGCCCAGATGCTGGGGTAGCAAGACAACCAACCTGTCCAGACCAAGACTTCTTGTCTCCTGGTGTAGAGGCCATAACCCCCAGGCATAGCCCCACAACATCCCAGGTTTTCAAGGGTGTTCTTAATGTCTCCATGCCATTTCCTCTGCCTAGGACAGAAGTGGCATGTCAGAGTCCCTCAGGACTACAAGGGAGCTCAGACTTCCCTGTCTGGCAAGTCCCACCCCACAGGTTTCCCTTGGGCCATCACAAAAGCTTTCCTTCCCCTATTTCCTCCTTTGTGCCCATCCTGGTGCTATCTGCCCCTTCTCCTTAATATCATCCACTGGAGTTCTTTCTCACTCCTCATTATGCTGATTTTTTGTCTGCAAAAGCCACCTCCTTGTACCTGGTGTGTATCCTGCCAGGTCTCCTCATCCTTTCCATGCTGAGATCCACATCCCCTAACATCCAACCCTGCTGCTGGTCAAACAGACCAGAGGGTGGCAGAGTGGTCTTGTCAAGTTGGGCATGATAGTCCAATGGGGCACCAAGGTGCAGGGGCCATTGCCAAGCTGGGCCCTGTGGCTTCCCTCCCCACAGAGTCAAGGTCAGCAGACAGCTCTGGGAGGGCCCTCAAGCAGCTGGGGAGCAGGAGAATCCCAGAGACATTACAACCATGTGGGACAGGGGCAGTCACCCCTGGAGCAGTTAATGTTCCTGGTGCAAGTCACACGTCATTGCGCCCTTGTTAGCAAGATCCAGCTCATTGCACCTCCTGTGCAATTCATAATCACTTAACAAAGCCACTGATGTCAAATTAGCCAAACATCACTAAGCAGGGAATGGTCATCACATTCATCCTGTTAACTTGTGGCTAATTATCTCATTGTGCCTCCCATGTAGTAATTGCAAACTAACTGTTTCCTATAGCCCACCAGTACCATTTCAGCTTTAGGAAGGATGTTTTTCTCCAGTGCTTTTCTTGCTTCTGTACCTACCCTTGGAGCTTCAGTTGCAGTATCAAGGAGCTGGCCTTCCCCATTTTTGCTAATGGCATGTTCAGAGAGGAGTTTGCAGCTGTTTAGCTCCATCAGGGATTAGGGGACGGTGTCAGCATCCCTTTGGACAGTAGAGGAGTCTGATGCAAAGCCAGGCTCTGGGGGCTGGTGGCAGAGCTACAGGCTACACAGGCAGAGCCAGGTACAAGCAGCTGCCAAGCAGTCAGTGCAGGCAGCAAGGACCTCTTTGCCCAGTGGATTGAAGGTTACTGTGTTTACAGGGAAGGACAAGGCATCTGAACACCCTGCCCTGTGCACAGCTGCTAATCACAAAATCACAGAATGGCCTGAACTGGAAGGACCTTAAGACCATCTTGTTCCAACCACCCTGCCACTGGCAGGGACACTTTCCACTAGACCAGGTTGCTCAGAGCCTCATCCAACCTGACCTTGAATATTTCCAGGGATGAGGCATCCACAGCTTCTCTGGGCAACCTGTGCCAGTGCCTCACCACCCTTACAGCGGCCTGGGGCACAGGGCTGGAAATGCATCTCATTTCTGTTCTGAGTCTGGGAGGCGCTGGAAGGCAAACCCTAGAGATATTTCACATGCTGTGCCAAACACCAGGGACAAAGCACTGCAAACGCTGCTGTTAGCCAAAGATGTGAAACTTGCCTTCAGATGTGAAACTCCAAAATGCAGCTTCAGGCAATGCAGCACAGGCCCACTCCACAGCCTGACTTCTCTGGCCCATCTTGCCCTCCCCACCACCTTGTGGTGCCCATATTGTGTGTGATGACTGATGGACACTCCTGGGCCCTCAAAGTTTGGAAGAGTAGTTTCCCCACCTGGGCCAAGAGTGAGGGTCTCTCCAGGGTGTGCAAATGGTGACACTCTGGAAGGAAGAAGCTCTGAGAGAAGGCAAAAAGGGAAGGACTGCTGAGAGCATCCTTGAGCACCATGGGTAATTAAGTGAGCTTCCTGCCAGATTCTCCAGATGTCTAATTAGTACAGTAAGACCACTGCTTATCTGGCTGATCCCAGTGCAGAAGGCTCCCCAGCTCAGCCTCAGCTTGCCTTTGTGGTGGGATGAAGGCAGCCACTGAGCTGCTGGGCTCAGAGCTCTTTCTGCTGGCCTTCCTCCTCTTGCCTGATCTGGGTATCCAACTGAGGAACAGTGGATACAAACCTCACCATGCAGACCCCAAGGGAGCCACAGCAGAGCCAAACCCAATCCTTGGGAGACTCCACCCTCACCTGCTCACTACGCTCACTCTGGTTTCCAAAGGAGCCAGGAGGACCAACAGCATGCAGGAAACATTGCTGTAGGCAAACAAATGCTGTCTCACAGAGAAATCTGGTAAATCCTGTCAGTCATGGTACAGCTTGCTACGAAAACATCTTACGTCTTTGCTCTGGGTCTGCTGCAAGTGCACAAGAGCACAAGCAGTGTTGGGGGAAAATTCCTGGCACAGCATGGCTGGTCATGGAACTGCCCAGGGCAGGAAAACAGGCTCAAATATTGTAAGCTGCAAAGCTACTAGAGAAGACAACTTGGCTGCTGCACAAGCAATGACTGATAACAAGAAAATTAAAAGAAAGTCCAGTGCACATTTCCTCCACAGGTACCCAGCAATTTTTGCCATCTGGAGCGCCACTTCCCTCCAAAAGACCACAGAGATCTCACAGATCCAGCTGGATATGATATTCCTCTTCTGACAGAGCAGCCATTGCAAGGCTGATAGGGGTGTCTGCTGCACCCTGCTGCAGTGCAGGACCAGCCAACTGCTGTGGGTCCAGAGAGAAAAACAGACCTTTCCTTAGGGAGGAGGGATGGGAGGCAGTGAGGAATCACAGAATCTTTTAGGTCAGGAATGACCTCCAAGATCAATGAGTGCAACCTTTGACCAATCCCCACCTTGTCAAGTAGAGCACAGCACAAAGGGCCGTGTCCATTGGTTTCTCAGACAGCTCCAAGGATGGCGACTCCACCACTTCCCTGGGCAGTCTGTTCAAATGCTTGACAACCCTTTCCATGAATAAATTAATGAAAACAACACTGTTGACAATTTCTAGAAGAACAGCTCCAGGCTCCCTTCTTACTGTGTCTTCAGGAGGTCTCTGAAACCAAATTAGTGTTTCTTGACCATTTCCCTGTGTGATGCTGACAGGATACTTTTGTTGCTAGAGAGGATTTTGCACAAAGCACTTGGTCCCCGAGCTCACCAAAGAAGTTATGAAACTTTGCTTTGTCCTTCAAGCCAAGAGTGCCCACAACCCACACATGAGGTGCCCATCACATACATGTATGGATGGCAAAATGCCCCTCGTCAGTGTTTCCTGGAGAAAAGAGAATGACATTGTCATGAGGACACTCATTAAAAAGAATCAAAACGAGAAAAAGAGCCAAAGAGATGAATCCTGTGCAGGAAACGTAGGAACTGGATAAAAATAGCCTTTTGGAGGCTCAGCATGGGCACATTCCTCCTCATAGAAAAAGACCTTTGAAAGGCCAACTGAGTAAAACTGCAGAGTAAGGAAGGAAGGGGGGCAGATTGAAGTCTTGTCCAACTAAGGAATTTAAAAAGAGCACAGCCTCTGGCAGGTTAAATGTAAATACACAATAAGACAGCCAGTAAAGGGTTTGAAGATCAATTTGCCATTACCATAAAAATGAACAGTCCCTTCTTCAAGGATCCCTCAGGGTCCCTGTTTCAGGAGCAGCAGAGTCTGCAGGACCATGAGCTCACAGAATCACAGAATTCCAGAATGTGGGAAGGTAGCACAGAGGGCCACCTGGTCCCACCACTCTGACCATTCTAGAGCAAGTGGCACAGGATTGCATCCAGACAGTTCAAGAGTACCACCAGTGAGGGAGACTCCACAGCCTCTCTGGGGACTCTGTTCCAGTGTGTGGTCACCTGCACAGTAAAGAAATTCTTCCTCATATTTAGGTGGAACTTCCTGTGCATCAGTGTCTGCCCATTGCCTCCTGCTCTATTGTGCAAAAACACCGAGCAGAGCCTGGTCCATCCTCTGACACCCTTCAGATACCTGTATATACTGATGAGGACCCCTCTCAGTCATATCTTCTCCAGGCTGAACAGGCCCAGCTCCCTCAGTCTTTCCTTATAAAAGAGATGCTTCAGTCCCTTAATCATCTTCGCAGCCCTCTGCTGGATCCAGTCCAGGAGCAGAATGCCTCTCCTGTACTGAGAAGACCAGATCTGGAGACACTCCAGATGCACCTCAACAGGGCTGAGTAGAGGGGCAGATTCACCTTCCTGACCTGCTGCAATTCTCCTCTTAATGCACCCCAGGACACCATTGGCCCTCCTGAACTGCTGGCTCACGGACAGCTTGTTGTCCAGCAGGTGGCCCAGGTCCTTGTCCTTCTGCTTTCCAGCTGGTCAGCCCCCATTCTGTGCTGGTGCAAGGGGTTATTCCTCCCCAGATGCAGGAGATGATCAGTTGAGGACAAGCCCAGAGCAGAACAAAGCAGAGGACCATTATTATTCAAACACACTGCAAGCAGGTTTGGAAGGGTTCCCATCCCACAAGCCTTTCTATGGCTGATCTCAAAACAAACCTGAAGACAAGCAACAAAACAATCCGTAAAGGAGCTGAGGTGGTGGCAGAAGAGCAGGGATGTTTCCTCCCAGTTAGAAATGGACAAACAGGCTGGGATGCATGGCCAGTTTCTCAGCAGAGGGGCACAGCCCTTCAGGCAGGGAACACAGGCACCTGCGCTGCTCAGTCTGTGCATGAAGGAATTAGGGAAGGGTGTAGACACTGAGGTGACATCTTCTGCCAGCACCACGTGTTTAGGGTAACCTGATTTCTAGAAGCTGCCAAAAGACCTGCCAAAACTGCTTATCAATGGATGACAAATGGGATACGGGGTTGATTTACACAATGGAAAAAAACTGTTTGGGGCACTGCCAAGCTCATGAGCTAGGTGCTGCTGTTCCAGAGAATGGTACCAGTTGTCAGGAAATAATAGCAAAATACCAACGTCACCATGTAACTATGTACATCTGTATACATGGACAGTGTGTATGCTCCTGCTCTCCCAGATCCACAAATGGAGACAATCCAAGATCTGGGAAAGCTTCTGTACCAGGAGGACTTGGTCAAGTGGGATACTGTTGCCTGGACAAGAGATTGTGTACAGCCAGGGAAAATAATAGTCCTTAAAGGCATGGAGAAGGTGCAGAGGGAATACATACATTCTTCACTGTCTCTTGGTACAAGGAGTGGTCAGCAACTGACCTTGCCATGCACCAGCAATCCCAGAGCTTGTGGGAGGCTGAAATATTATCTGGGAGAGGGAAGAAGGTTTCCTGGGCATGTGCTAGGCATGTGCTACTGGAGGAGCCCAGGCAGTGTGTTTGTCTTCCCTCCCAGATGGATCTGTGGTCCAGCTTGGCTCTGATGTGTTCAAAATGGGCCACCCTTTAAAAGTGCCTCTCCTTCTTTGCAAAAATAACTGTACCCTGGAGGCCAGTGCAGGAGGAGTTTGGAGCAGGACCAGTGACTCCAGCAGTCATATCCCTGCCTTCAAAGGGAAGAGATGCCTGACTTTCCCAGAATTCGTGGTCCTCCTGCTTGCCCTGGGGCAGACTGAGAGATAATGTGCTGAAAACCTAGAATCCATGCCCTTCTCTTCAGGGATTTTACTCCACACATCCCATGGGCATTCAAGAGGCTGCATAAACACCTCCCTGGCTCCATCCCAGCCAAACTGGGGTGTGCCCCCCCAACCCCTGCCCCAGCATCTCTCTACATCACCCAGCACACTGTAGCTGAGACCTGCTGCAGGCACCTGGCAGGTGCCCCATTTTTCCACCCCTGTGAGGTAGGCAAGGCTTTGGATTTTGGAGGTAATGAGCTCACGGTGACAAGCTGAAGCAAGATTTCTGGCTGGTGTAGCTAGCCCAAACACTCAATTAAAATGAATCCACTCTCAGTTCCAGTGCTGGGCAGCTCACAGCAGCATGGTTGGTCATGCCTGCAAAGGAACTTGTGCCAGTTTTGCCTGGACAGTAATGCCTGGATCAAAGGAGCTTGTGAAAGAAATTAAATGCAGTGTAGATAGGTTCTCTGTGCCTGCCTGTTATAAATACACACCAAAGATGTTAGCTTTTAGGCTTAAATTCCACCTTCTAAATGAGCTATTATTTCAGCCCAGCCAAGCAGTCAGACTAGATTCTTGCTTTTGTATTTTCATGATTAAAGACAATCTGACATCTTAGATGCTTCTGATGCAGTCCAGAGCTCTTTTCTGTACCTAACCAGCCACAGTCCCCATACCTCAGCCCTAATGTGGAGCAGTGAGAGTCTTCAGCTATTGATCAGGGAGTCCATAACCTTTCCTGAAAAGTGGCCACCATCCTCAGAGAGCAGCTGGGGCTTTGTCAGGGCATCTGTGGTGCTGGAGGCGTGGAGACCATTCTTTGCAGTGTGGCCAGGAATAGTGCTTATGCACTTTCCAGGCTAGCACATCTCTCTCAAATTAGAGTTCCTCTCTTTCAGATTGGGCGTTGAAATTGGTAGAAATGCAGCAGACACCCCTGAGATGCTGCTTCTCGAAGAAGCAGGGTGATCATGAAGTTTACTCTCTTGAGCCCAGGATGAAGCATTTCTGGGGTAGACCTCACTCTCTTTTCAGGGCAGGGAGCCCTAGGAAGACAGGACTGAGAAATTATTCCCTCCACCAGGCATCTGTTCATGTGCTGCAGCTCCTGGCTTTGCTGTGCCCCATTGCCAATCTGATGGTGAGGATGATGATGGTGAGGTTCAGCACTGTGCATTGCTGAGTCCTTCCCAAGTCTCAGCTCAAATACCCTGCAAGCAGATGCCACTATGATCTGCAGAGGATCACCTGTTTTGGGGAAAGCAATGACAAAATTCAGCCCTGAGGTTGGATCCAACCTTGCACATCACTTGAGCTCCAGCTTTCTCATCTTTTTTACCAGGAGCTAAATCCAACAATGACACAGACCAGAGATGCAGCTGGCAGAACCAGACCCTGACAGCAGGCCATGTCCATGCAGGGTGTGCAGGAGGTTTCATCTGCACACAGACCCCTGGCCCTCTGCTGCAAGGCCATTGGCAGGGCAAACAGTTGCTCACCACATCTTTTGGAGTAGAAATGCAAGAAGGGTCAAGACAGGTAACAACAGCCCAACTGCTGCAGAAAAACATCTTACAAACCAGTCCCTGCACACAAGGTGCTGCAGGAGGCTGGTCTGCACCTGCCAACACTGACAGAAAGGTTAAAGTTGAGCAGGGCTCTGGGATCCCATTGGGAAGTGGTTTTCCCCAGGAAATTCTTGAGATGAGCTGCAGTGGTCCACCCTGGGTCTCTTTGAGTGGCAACCATAGATGGTGCTAAAAAAGCACCACTGAAAGAAAAGCTGAGCCAGAAGGGAAGGCTGCAGAAAAACTAAATCTGCCCTGTTTTGAGGTAGACAAAACAGCAATCAGGAAGGAGAAATATTCCCCAAGCCACTCCAAAGCAAGCTGGCTATAAATGCATCTGTTACTAATATCATCAACAGCAAGGTGCCACAAAGAGGGGAAAGCCCCTTTCCCAAAATTTCCAGGGGTCAGACACTGCAAAGGAGTACCTCTCCCCAACCGGAGGGATTGCTGCTTCACTCTAGATACACGGTGCTGGAAGCAACAGCAGGATCCAGCCCTGCAGCCCATTTAATATCAAAAAGAAACATCTGTTCCTTTGATTTAAAAAAAAAAAAGGCAGAAAAAAAACCAACCAAAAAAACCCCCAAACAAACAAAAAAAGAAACAAGCCTCAGATAACAGCCTGAGTGGCTTCTTGAAGATTTGGATTTCTTTCCCCTTTTTACAAATGGTAATTTCAGGCTGATGAAAGGAGAGTAACGTGACACATTGACTACACAAGCTGTCTGCACAGAGGGAAAACAGCTGATGCCCAGAAATGTGGGGTGCTGCTCCAAGCCTTCCCCACCTACTTATACCACACCATTGCCCTGGGCCTCAGTTTCCCCCTGTGAAAAAGGATTTTCATTTCTGAAAAAGCAGGATCAGTCAAGGAGGTGGTTTGGCAGCTACTTTTTACTGTCCCTTCAGCTCTCAGAGGACATTTCAGAAGGCAAAGCTTCTTTCTTGGCACTTTCTTAGCTTCAGGAAAAGCCTCTAGCCTCACCCCTTGGCAGGGAGATTTCTCCTTCATCCTGCCCTTCAAGTCAGGCAGATGATTTTAGCAGAGACTCTGATCCTTAGGAGTCAGAGTGCAGCCCACCAATTCACTTTGACCACCCCATTGTGCAGGGATTGGCAACAGCCCTCCACCCCCATGTCCCTGTCCTGTTCCCAAGAGACACCCACCCTCTGCTACCAAAACTGAACATCAGAAACGCTGCAGCTTGTTTTCATGTCCTTGGGCTGGTTTGTTTTTCCATGGGATATTTTTATTCTTGCCCTGATCCCAGTCATACTGGGGATTTAAAGTTTCAGCCAAAGCAATAAGAAGTAAAGAGCAAAGAAAGTGAATTGAGATCCAGAGCATTTCAATAAATTAAAAGGAAAAAAATTAAAGGATAAAAAGAAAAAAAAGACATAGCCCGGCACAGAGGAAGCAAAGCAATCAGAGCAAAAGCTGTCAGCTTTGCCAGTTCCCCTTTGTTCACAGATCAAATTCAGTGCCTCTCTCGTCCAAAACTAACAACTCCTAAGTCTCCCTCATGCTCCCTGGGGAGGTGTTTTCTATATTGGAAACAAATCTATTTTGACACTCCTGATGCTGTTTTACCCAAATTGCCCTCTGTCAAGCTGCTTCTCTCATTTCCCATTTGTGCCACACCATGCTCCTGATTCAAGCCCAGTGCCAGCCAGTGCTGGCACCAGTCTGGGCTTGCACTGACCCGGACAGAGATTACTCCAAGGTTCCTTACCACCAGGTCCCTCTCCTACCCACCTCTCTGCCCTTGGGGAAAATTTGGCCCAAGCCAAATCTTATTTTGCAACTGAGTCCTGGACTGTGGACAGGGAAGGGTCTTGGTGCTGAATTCTAGCCAGCAATGTCTGCTCAAATGTCCTTTCCCTGCAGCACCCCAGGATTTAGGAAAAACTGATTCTTCCCTGATGGTGATGACCAGACAAGGGAAAGAAATTAAAAGGTTTTACAAGCAAAAGGATGGAAAAAGTCCTGAAAATTCACGTTGGCTGCAGACACCTTCAGGGCAACTTCACAATTAAGTATCTGATTAATTCTTACAGGAGCCTTCCAGGCGGGAATTTCAGACGGTCCTGCCCTATCTGTGTACCTGAAAGGGATGATCTCCACCCTGGGAGGAAAGTCTTAAAGCATCCCTGCTGAAGCAGTGACCTCCCTGTGTCGAGACAAGAGGTTTGCAGGTCATCAGTAGGAATGGTCATGTGGGCTTGTCCTCTGTATGCACTTAAGGGATTTAAGAGATGTTCCTCATGTACTTGAGGTGTCAGTGGTACTGAATTATGCATGCTCTGGGGGCTCAGGTAGGATCATGCCTGGCTAGGCTGTAAGAACTGAGCAAGATAAAGTTTGGCAGATTTTCCTGGCCCAGCTGAGGACACAACAGCAAGAACCCTTGTGATGGAGGCTCCCATCACCACCAGACACTGACCAACCAACCTGTCCAGCCGACTGATTTCCCCACACAATGTTTATCCTGTTCTAACCCACATAAATTCGTTCGTTGGCTGTTTTTCACCTGTAACATGCTGAGTTGCTGTGCAATTTTTGATACACACACCAACAAAGCTTTACTCCTGCACACAGTTCCCCCCACCCCCACAGATGGTTGTCTTTTGCAGGTGCTGAACTCATCCCCCAGAGCCTTTCAGAAGAATTAGGTTCTTCTGACTTGTTGCCAGCCCAGCCTGGCTAACCCACTGCCCAGCCTGGTCTTCACTGTGTCCCAAAGCTGTGGGGTTTTGACCTGGCACTCCCCAGGCACAGTTTACATCTGATCTGGTTTCATCAGTGTCCTGCAAGGGTGGGGATCACCCCCACCACCTCCTATGGTCTTTTGTAGAGATCTGCTCAGCGCCAGTCAGGCTGAAGCAGAGACTGTAATGAGGAGAAAATTAAATCATGAAACACTAATAATTATCAGCATCCCAATTAGCTGACAGTGATGGCAGACAGCCACAAAGAGCTGGGGGAGGAGGGCCAGCATCCCTGCAGCTTCTGTGCCTTGATGGCCATGGGGCTCATCTTCACCCTGCACAGACCCATCCGTCTCTGAGGGCAGCCATGGGGGGCACACATGAGGACGACTTTCTCTCCTTTTCCTGGCTTTGAGACAGCATTTCACAGCTGCAATTTCTGGACTGGAGTTTGGAGACCCACGACACTTTGTCTGCTTGAGAGTTGTACTCTCCTGGTGAGTTGCTAACAGCTAAGGGATAAGGAGGAAGCAGAGAAGCCAGTTTAATATCATTTTCCTTGTTATTATCTTTCAGCTTTTCCCCAGCAATTTGCTCAAACTTGTGTAAAACTCCTTGCCAAACAAGCCCCTGCCCAAATAGACCTTCATGTCTGCAGGACTCTATTTATAACCGAGATCCCATTTAGCAGATAAGCCAAGGGAATTCAAGCAGGATTTAAGCTAAGCAGTTATCTGTGACCAGCGGCCACAGTGCGCATAGCGTCAGATTTACTGGGGATGTGAAAGGTGGAGGGACAGGAGAGCAAACAGCCTCTGGAGCAGCCAGCCAGAACCCTGAGGGATGCAATTGCTGCTGGCACAGACACTGCTCACAGAGACTTTGTGAGCAGCCAAAAACAGTGAGCAAACCTCTTTCCCTGGGATCTGGAGAGCCTTCTGCACACCCCAGGATCCTGCAGGTATCAGCACCACTTCTCCTCTCCTTCCCCAGCTCCATACCACCTTCCCAGGCATGTATTGCTGGCAAGGGTTTCACTTGTCCTCCCAGATAGATATTACAGCCTAAGATGATGCACTTAACAGGGTTGTGAAATCTGCCATAAAGTTTACTGCCCTACATCAATATAATGCCCTGCAAAGTTAATACAGAGGTACCTATTTTATAACAAGGACAAATAAAAACATATCCCATTAGCCCACAGCATTAGGAGCTGCATTTCTGATGGCCAGATGCTGCAATGAAATGGGTGGAGAATATTAATACGAGTATTATGGAGCTATGCACATGTACATACACACACATATATATATACCTATATAAAAATGAGAAACTATTGAATTTGCTCAGATCTTCTGTAGTGTTTGGAGGGCTTCATTTCTACGCTGCAGGAGAGATTGGCTGCAGATCCAAAGCCATTTCTCTGCTATTACACCATGTCAATTTTTCATCATCTCAGAGGCTCTTGTCATAGAAAAAATGGATAAGTTTAAATTGATCCAAGATCAGAGTTAAACACCTGGACATAAATGTGGCAGAGAGTAAAAAGCAAAGAGGAACCAGTTACTTCCCACGCAAAGCAGTGGCATTGGGGTCAGTCATTCAAGATGGAGAATCTGAGAACACCTTTGGCCTCTCTAGGAAAGTAAGTGGCTCCTAGAATTAGAAATTCCCTCAGCACCTGTGGGTATTTCCATGCTGAAGGGCAGTGAGATGGAGCACTGTGCCCCTCAGCTGTTCTGTACAGATGCCCAGGGGTGCAGCTAGAAGACTGAGCATCCCTTGGATGAAATGGGGCTGCAAACCAGCAGGGCCAAGCTGGACCCAGCCCTTGCAGCCCCAGCCCTTCACTGACACCCAGAAAGGCTCCAGCCCAGCACAACCAACCTGCATGCCCTCAGCTCCCTCTGCCCCTCCACTGGCCAAAGATTTTGACAAGGACATTCCTGATTTCCCCACTTCCAGCCCCCACCATGTTCCTCTGGTTCAGCTTGGCTGCATCTCTTAGGAGAACTAGTGAGTTTTTCTAGGATCTGTCCCAGTGCCATCCCCAGAGGACAATAGCTGTCCCAACAGCCACCAGGAAGGGACTGGGTGACAACCATGGCACTGCTTCTCACCCCCAGAGAGTGGACAAGAGCACCCCAGCTTCCCAGTCCACCGATGTTTCTCTCTGTCCAGGTGCACCCACAGCATCATCCCTATCCCAGGCCGATCATTTCTCTCCCTCCAGACACCATCCCTTCAAAACAGGAATTGTTGCAGATATTATACTGGTCCTATTGTAAAGTGCTGAAAGATGTGAAACAAAAGGTATTAAATGCAGTCAAAGAGTGGAAAGACTGTGTCAACTAGACTTGCAGGAGTGATAAGAGGTTTTGCTTGTTTTCCATCCATATGAAAGTCTGCACATGGCACAGTCTAGAGAGCACAAAAAGGGGAACAAGAACCAAACCCTGCCTGTGTCCAGCCTGGCAAATATGAAAAGAAAGTCTCATGATGTGGTGAGCCCCCACTAGAAGCCCAAGAGATGGATAACATCAACCTGAAGCTGAATAAAATGTTAAAATCCTCCGATAAGAAAACGCTTTGAGGAATTACTTATACATCACCACCACCTGCTGGGTACCTCAGGAAGGATCCTCAGACACTTGCCAGGCAAGGTCATCCCAAAAAGCATGAGGGACCCCACAAAAACAGTTGCCTACCTCTCTGGCAGGTATCTCAAAGCAAGTAGAGCAGTCTCACACTGGCAGTCTGCGAGCACCAGGGGTTTAAAAGCATGTGTGAAGCCAATCTCTTTTGTCAATGCATGAATCTCAGGCAAAATAACAGGCAGCTGGTGGAGGATGGGATTAATAAAGAGTTAAAGAAAGGTAAAATAATTAGGGTCCTGCTCGTGGGGCATATGGAGAATGGGGCTTGTCAGAGCAGCTTGCTCTAATTTTTCATGGAGATTACAAATTTTAGTGGAGAGAGATAATAGCATTGCTGCAACGTACTTAGGCTCTTGTAAGCCATTTGATCTGCCCCTGCCTGACACTGATTAATAAACTAGAGCAATAGCGAATCGACAAAGCACACGAGATGTGCAGGAAAGCAGCAAATGAGGACAGCCAAACGGGATTAAAGAAGGGGAACAACCTCCAAGAGAGTGTCTCCTGGGGCATCCCCAACTCCCACCCCTCCCATATTGCACATGGGATGCAGGAGAGAAGATGTAACCCTCCTGGGAGTGGAGAGGGTGTGGGCTGCACTCACCATGTGGGCCCCTGGTTGGGGGCAGCAGCTCTGCAGAGTATCTGGGTGCTGCCCATGGGATCTCCAGCTCAGTCCTTGGGCTGTTGGAGCCGAAAAGCTTCTTGCAGCCCTGGATGTAAGGCAGGATCATGCCAGCGCAGAGGCACCCTGTGTTTCTCCAGCCCCAAGGAATGTGCATTGCCAGGATCTGTGTCTGGGGAATGTGCCAGTGGGAGACTCTCACACCCAGCAGATCTCCATCCCTGCTGTGCCTTCACAAATCCAAATCCTCCCGCCTTGAAGGCCCTCAAGCATAACGAGAAGTGGTTGCTAATTAAAGGTTTACGCTAAGGCCTCCCCAGTGGGCTGCCTTCCTTCCTCAGGACGTTACACAGAGCATGCTAAAGGCATGACAAACGCCAAAGGGTTGATAAGGAGAAATTGGGGAGTGCTGTGCTGGAGATCTGGGCTGTGCCATCTAACTTGCCCTTCCTTGCTGCCTTGCAGCACTGGACTCCTCTCACCAGCAGCCCCAGAGAGCCACAACACCAGAGCTGCCCCCACCACCTCGGTCAATATGCCCCAGGTTCTGGCACCAAATCTGCCACACCACTCCAAGCATCCTCCCCAGACCACTGGAGAAATCCCAAAACTAAGCCCTGTCTCTCTGCAGCTCACATGGCCCCTCTGCTCCTGCCCTTTCTTTTGGGAAGGGCCAGGCACTTTGGGCAGAAATGCTTTTTCATCCAGAAAATGCCAGTTCATCAAAACACTTCCTAAGAAAAGGTCACTTCAAGCAAATTTCTCTCTCCAAAAACCTTCTGGGGAAAAAAAAAAAAAAAGACATGCAACATTTTAGCTATCCTGTTTCAACAGCTTTAAATGAAAAATAAATATTTTCTCCCTCACCCCACCCAGGTGCCAAATGATTTCATTTGGAAATGCAAGATTGTTATCTTCCTTCAGAAAAAAAAAATCAAATAGAAAAGGGTGAAATCAAAAGAAAACCTCTGGAAAAAGTTAAAATGAAACATTCCACTGACTCCAATGCATCAAGTGGGAGTTGGGCTGCATTCTGCCAGGTTCCCTGGTGTGGCTTTCATCCCAGTTCGGGGCAGGACAGGATTCCCACGTCTTAACAAGAATCCCAGGACAGTGGAGCTGGTTCCCATGACCCACGCTAGCACAGGCTTTGCAGGACATGGTGACACAGCCAAACATCTTACAACCCATGAGCTTGCCAGGAGCAGAGACCCCACACCTCGTGACATATCAGAGCAGCTGAGTTTCTGAGGCAAAAAGTGGCAATGGGTCTGAGGCACCCCAAAGGGCCGGGTGTCTATGGGATGTCTATGGGATGCAGCACAGCCCCAATACTGGAATGGGAAGCAGGGGGCTGGTGTTTCCCCTACAGCCTCCCCACACGTGCTTGCAGTCCCCCGACAGCATCCCCAGCCCTCAGCTGTTACAGTTTAGGCTGCATGGGGAGCGGGAATGCCAGCAATCAGGCATCCAGAAGGGAATCCAGGCCCGGTTCAATATTGAAAGAAGAAGGGCTTTGAAAGGAGTACGCTCATTTCCCTGTTTCGTCCTTTGCCAAGAAAACCGGGGGGATGGAGGAAGGAGTGAAGGGGTGGGGGGAACAGTGGAAAAAATGTCTTGGCTTGGCCCTCTCTGCCTTTTATCTCATGGGCAGCCTGCCGAGACAGGGTCTTCCCCCTGCTGAGCCCTCTGGCAGATCAAATGAAAGGAGAGAAGAGTTATAACCCCCCTGACTGTGGCCCCCTCCCTTCAAGGAAAAGGAAAGGAGGAAAAAGCAAATGGCCCCATGATGCCAACAGTTCACACCCCAGCTGGATGGGAAACATCATGAAAAGCCAGCTCCTCGGCATCCATAGGGGGCCAGGGGATATTCTCCCCAACCAGCAAAGGGAAGCCCAGAGAGATCCAGATATAGTTGGAGAGTGGGCTGTGTCCCCATGGAGGGGACAGCACTGCTCCATGGCCTTGAACCAAAGGGGAAGGTCACAAGTGGTCCTGGCAAGCATCTCCCACAAGGTTCCCACTGTGCCTGTTCCTCCATCGTGCCAGACCTTTCAGAGCCAGCTTCAAGCAAATAGCCTAATTAAATGCCTTTATTCCGAGGACTCCCTCTGTGTGTTTGTGTATTTGTGGATTAGCAGTTAATACGGTAAGAGGCTTTATTGTAACTAAATTGATTTCATCTTTTTTTTTCCCTTCCTTCTGCATGCTTTTGTCCCCATTTCCCACTCCCCAGAGTGTTCTCCCTCATCACAGGGTTTCCCATGCTGATCCTCACCTTCACTGCCAGATGGCACTGATAAGGGTGTGGTGGTGAGGAGGTCACAGCAAGAACCTATCCATCAAGATCTGAGGGATAATGACGTGGAAGCCACTCTTTTTTTAGGGTAGACATGTAAGTAAGGAAGCACTGGTATGTTATTGTATAGGGCAGAAGAGACCCCTGCTATGGTGGGCACAGGCAGGGCAGGGAGAAAATCTCCAGCCATTCCCAAACCAAGACCAACACATTTCCCAAGGTAAGGAGGTCACAGATACCCAGAGGGAAACCTCAGCTCCAGCCCCACCTGCAGACCCCTGAGGATTGCTTGGCAGGGTCTGTGCAATCCCATCATCTTCTCCTTCCCAGTGAAATTCAAATTTCCTACATTATCATTAAATCATAACTGCCTGTAGCGTGTTGGCCCCATGTATGACTGCAACATACCCATGTAGAATTAGGAACAAGGAATTCCAGACTTTGATAGCACATCACCCAGTGTGTCCAGACTACTGGACAAGCTCATAGTGTTCACAGCTTCTCACTGTGGTTAATTAGAAAATCAGTAAATGCAGTCATTGCTCAGTCTGGGACCTGGATACCCTTCTGGGCTTCCCAGGATGGGCACAAACTTGGGCTCCACTTTCCATCCTTTTTTTCCTTTGCCTCCTCCTCTTCCTTCTCCACAGTCTGTCTGCTCCTTCCTGCTTTCCCTCCTTCTCACTTTCCTCCTTCCCTCCTGTTCTCCCCTTTCCCTCCCTCATTCTTGCCCTGTGTTCCCTGTCCTTGCACATGCCAGCAGAGCTTCCCTCTTCCCTTTCCCTCCCTGGGCAGCAGGAGCCGAAGGCATCATTAAACTTGGCTGGTAGGAATGTGAATCAAAAGTCTGTTAAAAAGGAAAAGAAACGAGGGTACCTGTGGGATTACGTGAGCCAGAAAAATGCAAAGCCGGCTTCCAGCCGCCCATAAAATAGATGCCGTCTCCTTTCCCATTGGCAGGGTTTGGCTGAACACAAAAGGCTAAGAAGAGGATTTTTATGGGAGTTATTTATAGCCTGAATGAATAGTGGTGTGTCTGTCAGAGTGTTTCTGCCTCTCAGCATGAGCCCAGGGTGCCAGCCTCGCTGGGTGATACCACACTGGCTTTGGGATGGCACCTGCAAACGGGAGACCCAGGAAAACCTTCCTGCAGGGACAGAAGTGACAGCAAAAGAGGACAAATCAGGACAAGAAAGGATGGGAAGGAGAATCTGAGGGCAGATATTGCTTACCCCCAGCAGCTTCACCTTGGCCAATGTCACATGCACCTGCCTGGTGACAAGCAATGGGCTGTTCCGGCCCACAAGCCACTACTCCAGGTGGATATCCCTGGGATATCCATTGTTCCCCCCCTCTCTAACCTCTCCACTTCTAGCCTGGCTGCTTTTCCTCTTCCCTGGTTTGATGGAGATATCTGACAATCCTTCCCCCCCATTTGCACCAGGCGCTGGCTCAAAGATTCATCTCTTTGTGAACGAGATCAGTTTAAAATCATCCCCAAACTCCATGAAAAGCTCAAAAGTTGGCAGTTCAAGAAGTACATTCATTAAATAAAGAGGGGGAGAATAAGAACAGGCAGAGAGGAGGGGGAAGAAAAAAAAGATTACCTTGCTGAATTAATCAGGCTTCACTGTAATGTTCAGCCTCAGATTTTATTTCCTGTAATAAGCCCATTAATACGGGTGTCTATAGCAGGGGGCTTTTAGCAGCAGGCACCATTAGTGTAACGAGGAAGGGCTAATAGAGTTTTATTGGAATTTTTACTCCGACATCACAGCCTTTTAAAACAGCTGTCTCAATAGGCATTATTATTCTGATTAACATTTAGACAGCACAAATCATAGTGATGCCCTTGGTGTCCCACAGGTTTTATCATAATCATTCCAAGTTCCTGATGTGTCGGCTAGTCCTTTCCAGGGTGGAGGGAATTTTAAGACCCCAGCAGAGGCTGGGGTCATTCCTTTCCTCCTCTACCAATGGATCTGCTACTTCTAAGGTGACCTGATGGGCTGTGATGGAGCAGGGTCCTGCTGTTACTGAAGCACATTGGAAGCAGCTGGAACCAGACAGATGCTTTTTGAGCATCTCTGATCCCAAGAGGAATTTGAAAGCAGGATGGGAAGGGTTAAAAAACAAGCTGGCATCCTGAGGACCCATCCTGGCTTCGCTCTCGTTCTGTTTCTTGCCTGTGTGAGAACTAAAAATTTGATTTTAAAAATTAAATTAAAACTAGATATTTTTATTGTCTGAAATTAAATATTAAGCCAGCAGTTTGGGTGTGCTAACCCAGGGGTTTGTTGCACAGCACTGTTTGGGGCAGCAGCCAGTCCCAACCTTTTTCCTCATATCTTCAAGACCTGTGCCAGGTGGGACAGAGTCATCCAAGCCAGACCCACTGTAAGGGTGTCACACTGAGGATGTCCCAAGGACCCTATAAATGCCCAGAGGCATCTGCGGGGCTGTCACAGGGGCTCCCACTGCCTAGTCAGCCAATGGGATCTGGCCTCTGTGTGACTGATCCTGTTTGAGTCATGGGGAAACTGAGGCACAAGAGGGGGCAGCGCCTTTTCCACAGGGACAGCACAGCTGGAGTCCTGTCTCCCCACCCCAGCACAAAGCCATGAGAAAGTGGAGGACCTGCCCTGATATTGAGATAAATACAGGCAAAATAGGTGAGGGATTCAACACTAAAAGCTAACAGGCTGCAAACGGACTTTCGGCTTTTATTGGTCGAGTTTTGTTTCATGATGGCAATTTATGAGGATATTTTGTTGAGGTCGAGCCTGTCAGTATGCGTGGGGAGCAGCAGCTGGTTCATCCCTGCTCCAGCCATATCCTGTGGGGCTCAAACCACCTTAGGTACATTGAAGCAGGTGGTTTGGCTTGGAGTTGGGCAAGGGAGCCCCAGGGGCACCAAGGAGGCTGGAGATCTACTAATTACTCACTTATTAGTATCTAATTAGTATCTCTCCACTTCCTCCTCTCTCCCAAGGGCTCTGCTTCTGGCAGGAGTCACCTCATGCCCAGGCACACCCCAGGGGATGATTTTCCACCTCAGATCCATCCTGGCATTGCAATGTCTTGCTGCTCCTGGGGCTTTGTAGCAGACTTCTCAGCATCACTCATGATAATTTGCGAATATGTAGAGATTTCTTCTCTGGAACATCAGGATGAAGGGGGAGCCCTCCCCACAGGGCAGGCACAGATGTCTGTGAGCTTTCACAGCTGGTTCCAGCAGCAGGGGTGTGCCAGGCACAGCCAAGGTGTCCAGTCTCAGCCGTGCCACATCCTGGGTGCTGCAAGGGCTCCAGCCTTCTCCCAGCACCTGCACTGCTGGTGGATAACTCCCTTTTGCAGTCAAAGATTACCTTCCCTTTGGCTGCCCCTATCCCAGACCAGTCCCCTGCTCTCCCACCCACACCTGCTCCCCTCCATCCCCAGACAGTTTTATTTGGGTTGAATCCAGCTGGAATCTGGATGCTCCTGTTTCTCTTGCTCTAAACAGAGGCCGCTGACTCTGGGATGGGGTCCTAGGATGGGAAACACTCAAACCACATGCAATGACAGGTCCCACTGCCAAGAGCTGAAGCCCCAAGGTACCTCCCCAACACCAGGCATGCAGGAAATTTGGGGGGCCAGTGCTTACTGACCACATGGGTTTTGTAATGTGACAGTATTTAATTACCTGCACTATCAGATGATTAACCAACTAAATTCCAGCCTTGGGGCTGCCATCCTGAAGTCCATGTGGAGCTTACTAGGCAGCATCCAGACATCCCACTGTATCCACCTGGGACCAGCAGCCATCCCACAACTCATGGTCCCCAAGGGCTCTGAAAATGTCATGCAGGAAGGACTCAGTGACCATCGGCAGAGGAAAACACACCAGCTGTCTGAAACTTGAGCAAGACACCTCTGAAACTGTTTCCTGCTCATCTGAACTCCTGTCAAGGAAGCTGCCAAACCCAGGGAAGATGCACCATGTGGCCCAGGACAAACTGGATGCTCTTTGCTGCCCCAGCTGCTCTTGCATGGCCAGCTAAGACAAGATCTAAAAGAGGTCTGGGTTTTGATTTGCATTCTCCAGGTACACAAAGTCTCCCTACTGCATGGAGCCTGCCTGTTTCAGGGCACCAGAGTGTTTAACATCTGCTTAAAATTATTAATTGTTTTCATGGTAAGTGCCTGACAATGTTTTTTAAATAGAAATGGGAGGGATTTAGCTTTCTCTCCCTCCCTGTTTCTCACCCTCCTCTCCTTCCTTTCTCTCTCCTTTCCTCCATTTCTTCCTTTCATCCTTTCTCTCTTCCTCCCTAAAAATTTATTAATTTCTTCCTTATTCCATTGCAAAAACCCCTACTCAGTCACAGGCAGCAGCTGACAAGGAGAAACTCAACAATAAGGGAAAATCCAATAGTAAAACTGGAATGAAATGACAGCCATTAACCTGGTATCAGGAAGGACAGTAAAACCTGCAGTGTGGCAGGAGCCAGCAGGCCTCAACTCGTAACTTTTCTTTCTGACTAAAACACGCTGGTCACAGATTAACTTCCTTTGTTCAATATTTTATTGCCTCACTTGCACTGGAAGGCAGGGGGAAGAGGAAGAGGGGTAGGCAGGACTGGGGACTCAGGATTGGCAGCTTGTCTGCAGCTCTGCAGCCTTTGGCAAGTGCCAAGGACATGGACACTCGACCAAAGGTGATGGACCTGCCTCCAGCAGTTGCTCTCTACCATGAAGCGCTTGTGCCAAATGGTCTCTGTCCACCAGGGCTGCCTCCCAGACTGGCACCCCAGGGCTCACCCATGGCCACAGAAGGAGTCAGTGTCAGCGCCGGGGGTGCTCTGGGTCTCCCAAACACACAGGGCAGGCACAATCATGGACACAACCCAGGCAAGGACATTGGCTCATTTCAGTAGAAACAAAACTCCAGGAGCTTTGGGGAAGCCACATCCCTTGGCAGATTGACTCATTTCTTTCAGTGGCATCAGAAAATGGGACAGAAATGAAAATAAATTTCTGGCCACACCCCCTCAAGCATCTCTGGATCCCCCACTGGGTGTATCCCTTGCTCCTTGCAGAGCACAGCCCAGCTCAGCAGCGTTCTGTCCCTTTCCTAATCCCTCACAGACCCATTAGTGCACCACAGAGGCTGCAAACACCTCTATGGGACCCCAGTGGACTTTCATTCATTCATTCATTCATTCCATGCTTGAGTTCCTCTCACTCTTCCCACCATCTGCCCTGTTCATTCTTCCAGAGCAGCTCAGGGCAGCGATCACAGAGGACATTTCTCCCCTCATTCTGGGAGATGGAGACTCAGGACAAGGATGACCCAGTCACAGAGATACTTCTCCCAGGATTTCCAACAGCTCCTCTGGAGAAATGAAACAGCATCAAAGAACATCCTTATGGGGAACTCCTATGGGCCTCAGGTTCCCTTTGATGATCCCAGGTCAAGAACAACAGCTGGGTACACCCCGCAGATCCTCTGCTCTCTCATCCCTCACCAGCTAGACCTTTTTAATCTCCGCAATAAATCACTTTTTAATTACAACTGGACTGCAACTACAAAAATATAAAAGACTTTGGGCTTTACAGCACACCAGCGATGGTTCCCATGAATTGCAATGCTTTTCCATCCCCAGCAGCTCCATTTGCACCACCCTGAAGCCTCCCCGTGCCATGGGAAAGGCTCACTGCTCCCTTCCAACCTTTCACACCCCCATGCACAAGCTAAAAGTATGAAGGCAAGAGGAGGCTGGATCTGCTGTGAGGAAGTGGGGAGCTCAGCATAACCAGGGCCAAGCTCTCACACCTGTGTGTACCCCCTCCTCTTCCTCCTGCAACTGCTGCTTTCACCCTGTTTCAGATTTCAGCGGGAGGATTTTGTTTTAATTAAAAAAAAAAAAACAACAACAACAAAAAAAAACCCTTAATTCTCAGGTCATCTCTGCGATTTTTTTAGCAGCAGATAAACTTGAGCAGCTGCTACCTGCAGCAGAGGGCACCCTGGCACGGGCACCAGCCCTCCTCAGCACGCACTGCCTCCCCAGCCTCCATCCTAAATCACAGCACAACAAACAGGCTGTTCATTAGGTGCTGTTTAATTAAGCAATATGGATCCTGCCTCGATATTTACAATCCCACTTGCCCTGATTTATTGGAGAGAGTCCCGTTTTTACAGACGGCGACTGTAAAGTTTAATACCGCTTGACTTAACTGCGAGTTTCATTTACGGCCGCGGGCCGAGGCGCGGCAGCCGGGGCTGGGAGCCGCCGGGCCATTAAATCAGAGCTAACTGCGCGTGCCGGGAGATGACTAGCTCGGTTACAACCGGTTCGGCGGCTAATTACCCCGAGCTGGATTGCCACACTTAAGTCTATTTGTTGCCGCTTTCCCAGGACCCTGGGGAATAAGCGGGGAAGTTGGGAAGCGGGAGCGAAGGCACTTGTTGCGATGGGAAGAGGCCGCCATCGGGACGGCGGCGGCGACCGAACGGACCCTGCTTGTCCCAGGAGGAGAGATATCAGTTTTGCAGGAGGCGAGATTCCCAGCTGGGCAGCCCCGATGCCATGGTGAGGGATGCTGTGTACAACGAGGGCTCCAAGCTCAAGGGCCAGCCACCAGCTCCTCCCCACAGCCCCGGGGCACCTGGGGAACGCTGAGGTCAGGTGAGAGCAGTTTGTGGGCTCCGGGATAGGGCAATCAGGCAGAAAGACAGGACCAGCATGTAGGAGGGCATCCAACATCACACAGGCCAGGAGGCCTTTCCACCTGTCCTAGCTCCATGGGGGAGCGACACATGGATGGGGCACAGGGAACATGGCCCTCCCCACAAACTGTTGTCTTGGAGGTAGGAGGGGAGCATTTACCTCCTTGCAAGGTATTTCTAGCCCCCAGGAACGCACACACAGACTTGACAAGGAGAGGGATGTCATTAGAGTTTTGAGAATGGCTCATTAGTGACAAATAAAAACTATTTGTGAAGATGTGAGGGTACACAGTGCTTGGCATCCCCCCACATCAGCTGTGGTGGCATCTCTGTCCATCACCTACCCCTGCAGAGTCCCAGTGCTTTCCTAGAGGGAAAGGGAGGAGAGCAAAGACAGAGGTGAATAGAATATTCCCCAGTTAGGCCCAGGCCACTATCCCACCCCATGGGTAGGCACAGTGAAGGGGGGAGCAGCACCAGGAAAAGAGCTGGACTCCCTGGCAGCCCCCAGGTGAGTTACGAACCAGCCCCTGGCTGCATCCCAGCAGCTTCTGTACCTGCAGCAGGCAGCATGAGGGCTGCCACCCAGCAGCCCCAGCCAAAGAGGACGAAGAGGAACAGCTCCAGGGCTGAGCATCCCAGCCAGCAGCCTCCGTGCAGCAAGTCTGCCAGGGCTCAGCCCTCTCCCAGGAGCTGGCTAAGCCCTAAGCTGCATCCATGTTTCCCACTCCTCCACAAGCCTGCAGCACTCAGAGACAGACTCAGAGCTCCCCCCAGGGAGGAAGAGGAGGCAGCGCAGAGGCAAGGACAGGAGCAACAGGCTGCCAGCACAACCCTGAGCCCCGTGTTACCCCCCACCAGCAGCTGGGGGTCTTCACCAGACACCCCAAACCTCCCACCTAGGACAGAGAGCCACAAGAGCACAGGTAGAGGCACTTTGCTTCCAGGTTTTATTGTCCAGGGGAGTTGTGTCCAGGGGGCAGAACTCCCAGTCCCAGTGAGACTGGACTGGTAAGGAGGGTAAGCCCTTTAGTTGTGGTAGGAGCACGCCGTGGGGGCAGAAGACAGAGCCTGGGATGGTGAAAGAGACAAGGAATGCCACAGGATTAGGTCCTGAGTCCCCAAACAGGCAGAACCAGTCCCAAAAACCAGCCAAGCCGTAACAAGGTTCAGGGGAATCTGAGAGTTCTGAGGGCTCACAACTGACATGAATTCCCAGACCTCCGTTCTCACCACTCCCAGCTGACTGTGGCCTTACTGAGCACACCAAATGATACAATCTTAGACTTCTACTGCTAGTGCAGCACCGTCAAGCCCACCACTAAACCATGTCCCTAACTGCCACATTTACACATTTTTTTGAATACTTCCAGGCATAGTGATTCCACCACTTCCGTGGGCAGCCTGTTCCAACACCTGACCACCCTTTCGCTGAAGAAATATTCCCCAACATCCAATCTAAACCTCCCCTAGCACAACTTCAGGCTGCTCTCTCTTGTCCTATCATTAGTTATCTGGGAGAAAAGACAAACCCCCACCTAGCTATGACCTCCTTTCAGGTAGTGGTGGAAAGCAGTAAGATCTCCCCTCACACTCACATCCAAGGACTGGATGCTGTGCTGATCCCCATCACACCTCCTCGGCCCTCTTCTTGTAGTGCACCTCGGGGAGACTCCTCAGCCGCTCGGCTGCCTGCAGGGCACAGCACAAGAGACAGCCAGGGGCTGTCCCAGGGACAGCCCTGGCACACAACCCCCTGGCTCCCCCAATCCCCCCGAGCTGCACTCACCTGCTCCGGGGTGAGGTCCCTCTGCACCTGCGCCAGCATCTCGTATCCCACCATGAACTTGCGGACGGTGGCAGAGCGTAGGAGTGGGGGGTAGTAGTGGGCATGGAGCTGCCAGTGCCTGCAGTCCTCCTCCAGGTAGGGGCCTGTGGGGGCTCCTGCAGGGGGTAGAGGCACCACATGAGCTTCAGGGAGGGGACGAGAATGTGGATGAGAGGATTGCAGAGCCACACCACTCACCATGCCAGCCCATGGAGTAAGGGAAGGAGACTTCGAAGAGGTTGTCGTACTTGATGAGCAGCCTCTGCATGATGGAGGCCAGGCCTGCAGAAAAGTGACAGTGATTCACACCTCGACCTGGCCAGCAGCTTGCCAGGTGTGCAGTTGCGTCACCCGCAGCACTTCTCCCTGGGTGGACATCAGTGAGAGGCAGGAAGGAATGCACTTGGGAGTTCCTGCCCCTCTCCACTCACACAGGGAGCCTGAGCAATGCAGCAGAAGCCCCCCATCAAAGCAGGGGGCACCATGTGCTTCATTACCCTAAAAGGACACAAGTCCCACCAGCAGTGCTGGCTGTGCCCAAACAGCTGGTTCTTAGTCTAACAAAACAGAGGTGCCATTCCCCTCCTCAGCTAAGCTCAGCAGCCCCCACCCCAAGGATATAAGCTCGCCAGCACCAGCACAGCTGCCTCCTAACAAAGGTCAAGCCCAAAGGACATGGGATGGGGTACAACAAAGCTCAGAGACACTCACTGTCCTTCTCACTGTCACTGAGGTCCTGAAGGCGACAGACATGGCGGCGGGGCAACAGCAGGGTCTGGTAGGGCCAGGTAGCCCAGTATGGCACCACAACCAGCCAGTCTGCATTCTCCACCACCAGCCGTTCCTGCAGGGCACAGAATCACAGAATCAGCTAGGCTGGAAAAGACTTTTGAGATCTAGTCCAACCGATGACCTAAAACCACCTTATCAACTAAACCACGGCCCTGAGTGCCACACCCAGTCTTTTTGACTCCAGCCCATTCCAACGCCCAATCACTCTTTCAGTGAAGAATTCTTTCCTAATGTCTAGCCAAAACTTCCCCTGGCACAACTTAAGACTGTCATCTTGTCCCTTCACTAGCTGCCTGGCAGAAGAGACCGAGTCCCGCTGACTAAAACCTCCTTTCAGGGAGTAGTAGAGAGTGATAAGGTCTCACCTATGCCTCATTTTTCACAGGTTAAACATCCCCAGCTCCCTCAGCTGTTCTCCATAGGGCTTGTGTTCCAGATCATTCACCAGCCTTGCTGCCCTTGGCCAGATGAATTCGAGCATCTCAACATCCTCTCTAAATTCGGGGCCCAGAACTGGACACAGTATTTAAGGCAGAGCCTCACCAGTGCCAAATACAGGGGAAGAATTACTTCCCTGGTCCTGCTGGCCACACTATTCCTGACACAGGCCAGGATGCCATTGGCCTTCTTGGCCACCTGGGCACACTGCTGGCTCATGTTCAGTCAGCTGTCAACCAGCATCCCCACATCCCTTTCTGCCTGGCCACTGTCCAGCCACTCTGTCCCCAGACAGGGGGGTGTTACACACGGTGCTCGATGGGGACATACACAGTGCCAACGCCCCAGGGCACTGCTAGGACCCAGCTCCAGGGCCTGGGGAGCCCACCCTGGCACACAGCCAGCTCCCAGGGAGGGGATACAAACAACATCCACGCCTTCACCTTTCGGTGAGCCTCCTGCTCGGCGTACTCCAGCAGCATGGGCACGCCGTGCTGGCTCAGGTGCTGGCGCTGGGTCTGGTCCTCCAGGCGTGCCTCGTTTGGGAGGAAGCTGCTGGCCCAGACCTGGGAGGGACATTGGGCCACAGGACTGAGGTGCTCCTACCCCTCACTTGCAGGGGTACCCCTAGTCACGCTGCCCATCTGGAGGTCCCTGCTGCCACCATGTGGAGAGTCTGGCATGTGACAGCCACAAAGGACAGTCCCCAGAGGAAAGGTGACAGGACAGACACAGGGGTACCCTCACTGTAAAACGCTTCGGGACCAAGGCAGGGCGACTGCCATTCACATCTGCCCTCAGGGTTTGTTGTAGGGTCACCACAGGGACTTGTAATTTAGCCAGGTCACAGGTGGGACAGTCTCACCTGGCAGTGAGGGTGCGGGTTGGAGCAGCCCATCATTGCTCCCTTGTTCTCGAAGATCTACAAGAAGAGGAAGAGGTGCAGCCAGCAGGTCCCAGCCCCAGGGCCTGCACTGCAGGCTGTCCCCAGCACAGCAGGGAAGCAACCCGCAGGAGAACAGAGCCTCACACCCACATGGAAAGGCTCAGCAGGGCACAAAGGCTCAAAGGGCACAAAGCAAGAGACCCACACACAACTAGGATGCTCCCAACCCCAAGTACTGCCAGAGTACCCAGTGCTGGCCTCCCACCTTCAACCACAAAAGAGCAGCCCCCACCAGCCCCACACCTGAACCCAGGGGTACGAAGCACCCAGCTCCATTGCCAGCTCTGCCCACGCATCGATGACAGCCCGGATCTCTGGCAGGGACATGAGGGGCAGCGTCAGGTCTGACCAGGGGTGGAAACACATCACTTTGCTGTAGAAGAAACACACATAGCTGCAACTGCAGGCGTCTCCACAGATCCTCACAGCTTTGCTGGGTGCAGTGGGATGTAGGACAAGGCCAAAACCCCCAGAATGTTCCCAAACCTGAGCAGGTGTATACAGAATAGGCACTGCATGAGAGGAGCAGGTCCAATCCAGCACCATTCCACAAATTGGTCCTTGACAAATTGTGTCCCAAACCCACTAGAGCCATGTAGGTACTTACCACACACCCCGGGCTGGGGCAGCTCGAAACAAGGGGTGATCAGTGTCATCTGGGGAAGGACAGAGGGTGGGCACGGAGAAGGTGATGAGGCAGAACCCAAGCCTCTCCAGGCCATCCTGCAGCAGCCCTAGGACCCGAATCGGGGGTTCCCCAGCAGCCTGCTCCTCTCCCCAAAGTTACCAGGTTCTGGAGCATCAGGCTGCAGTGCAGGGAAGTCATTTGGGAAGACGAAAGTACCCTCGTACATGGGGTTCACCTGCCGGGGTGAGAGATGGTATGAAGGCAGGAGGGGGTGGCAGGGGGAGCCCGGGTCCCTGTGTCCCTCGTGGTACCTCGCCGTTGGCCCGGGTGGCCCCGGGGCAAAGGGGGTTCTTGGGGTCCCAGCGGGGCACATCCTCGGGGGGCGGCTTCTCAAGCTGACCCTGCCAAGGGCGCTTTACCCGGTGGGCCGACACCAGCACCCAGTCGTCCCGCAGCGGGTTGTACCGAACGTGCTGGTGCTCTGCGGGCAGGAGAGCAGCGGGGCGTCAGGTGCAGACCGCCCCGCGAAGGGGGTGCAGATCCCCC